>PVIA01000431.1:0-283439 GCA_004024845.1 Tonatia bakeri
TGTTCATATTTCTTATCATCTTTTTATTAGATAAGTCCCTTTCACATTTCATATAGTCATGGCTTTGTAATGATGAACTCCTTTAACTTGACCCTGTTTTGGAAGCACTTTATCTGCCCTTCCATTCTAAATGAAAGCTTTGCTGGATAGAGCAATCTGGGATGTAGGTCCTTGCCTTTCATGACTTGGAATACTTCTTGCCAGCCCCTTCTTGCCTGCAAGGTCTCTTTTGAGAAATCAGCTGACAGTCTGATGGGAACTCCTTTGTAGGTTACTGTCTCCTTATCTCTTGCTGCTTCTAGGATTCTCCCCTTCATTTTTACCTTGGCTAATGTAATTATGATGTGCCTTGGTGTGTTCCTCCTTGGGTCTAACTTCTTTGGGACTCTCTGAGCTTCCTGGACTTCCTGGAAGTCAATTTCCTCTGCCAGACTGTCGAATTTTTCTTTCATCATTTTTTCAAGTTTTCAAATTCTTGCTCTTCCTCTTCTTCTGGCACCCCTATGATTCAGATGTTGGAACGTTTAACGATGTCCTGGAGGTTCCTAAGCCTCTCCTCATTTTTTTGAATTCTTGTTTCTTCATTCTGTTCTGGTTGAATATTTCCTTCTTCCTTCTGGTCCACACTGTTGATTTGAGTACTGGTTCTTCCCTTCATTGTTGGTTCCCTGTATATTTTTATTTCACTCTGCATAGCCTTCACTTTTTCCTCTATTTTGTGACCACACTCAACCATTTCTGTGAGCATCCTGATTACCAGTGTTTTGAACTCTGCTTCTGATAGATTGGATATCTCCTCATCATTTAGTTCTTTTTCTGGAGTTTTGATCTGTTCTTTCATTTGGGCCATGTTTCTTTGTCTTGGTACACCTGTTATGTTGTAAGGGGCAGAGCCTTATGTTGCCAGGGTGGGACAACCCATGTCACTGCATTGTGGCACCATGGGGGATGGGTCAGAGAGGGAACAATGCTGCTTGCTCAGCTCTCTGCCAGCCTTCAGTCATATCCCCTGCTACCCACAAGCAAATTGGGCCATTCTGGTGCTGATTCCTGGGAGGGCGGGCTTGGGTACATTCCAGGACTCTGTGGGTCTCCCCAACAAACCCTCCTGGGAATTGTGTTGGTGTTTCTCCCACCACCGCAGTTCCCACAGGTTTATACAGCCAGAGGTTTTGAGGCTTTCTCTCCCTGTGCTGGAACCCTGGACTGTGTGGTCTGTCTTACCCACCCCCCGTCAGTAGTTCCTTCTGGTTTGTCCCCATGTGAGACCACCAGAGATCCACCAGCCACTGCCTTGTAGAGCGTCCTGGCCTTACCGGCTACCCGTCTCTACTCCTCCTACCAGTCTGAATGAGTGTTTCTTTAACTCCTTAGCTGTCAGACTTCATACAGTTTGATTATCTGGCAATTCTGGTTATTTTGTTTTTAAATTCGTTGTTGTCCTTTCTTTGGCTGTGCAAGGAGGCAAAGTATACCTACCTTCACCTCCATCTTGGCTGGAAGTCAAGCATAAGTGTTTTCATTTTAAACACTTAGGTTTGCTAACTAAGAACCCTACTTACTGTTCAGAGTTCTAATCTTCAGCTTCTTAACCTAATCCATAAAGAAGGAAAAAGATGGAAAGCAGGATAAAATAAACTCCCATAGCTGTTGTAAGCAATGTTTCTTGCACAAAAAGCTATTGCCTTTTAAGGAAAAATAAGTTTTCCAAGTCATCATTTCTTCCACATTCAAAACTGAAACAGCTTCATTGAGTCCCAAAGGGCACTTAAATATGTATACTTTTACAGCTTCAGTCACTCCTGTACTGATTAGAGACTATCAGTGAGAAAATGTGCACGGTTTTAGCCACTGCAACTGCTTCTTGGATTGCTGAAAGTGCTCACATACTCAGACAAGCCTGGGAGTCACGGCAGACCATGGATCTCCACGCTGGAGCTCTGCCAAGTCCTCTAACAAAGAAGCGAACATGTGATTTTGTTTAGCCCGGTGTATTCTTCCTGGAGCACGGAACACCTTCCTTGGCAGCAGATTCAGAACATCAGTTGGGAAACACAACTAAAATATCCAGGTATATTTCAACAAAAAGCAGTTTTCTAAATTTTCATCCTAAAATTAGACTGCAAGGTATTGGGCTGGCCAAAAGTCCCTTTAGCTTTTTTTTTCTGTAAAATAAAAGACACATTGTTCATTTTCACCAATAACTTCATTTATTTGGATGTTGTATGTTGCCTATCTCCCACATGGCAGAATACTGATTGTTCTCAATGTCTCAATTTGATCGCTATCAACTTCATCTGGTCTACTTGACTGGAGCATCATCCAGCAAGAAATCTCCAGCATGAAACTTTGCAAACCACTTTTCACACATTTGATCAGTCACAGCACCTTCTCCATACATGCATAAATCTTTTTGTGTGTGTTTCAGTTGCGTTTTTACCCCTCTTGAAATTAAAGAAAGCATAACATGCCAAAAATGTTGCATATTTTCTTCCATCTTCAGTATTAAAATGGCTATAACACAAAAATTCACCAACTTTGATTTTTTTAAACGCAAGCTAATATGACAGCTGTGACAATACAATCTAACAGAATTGTTTGGAATAAAGTTAAAGACAACTAGGCGCTACTGGAGCCATCTATTTTTTTAAGGATTTTATTTATTAATAGAGAGGGGAAGGAAGAGACAAAGAGAGGGAGAAAAACATTGATGTGCAAGAGATACACTGATCAGTTACCCCTCACAGGCCCCCAGATGGGGACCTGGCCTACAACGACGCAGGCATGTGCCCTGACCGAGGACTGCACTGGTGACCCTCTGGTTTGCAGGCTGGCACTCAATCCGCTGAGCCACACCAGCCAGGGCTACCAGAGCCATGTTATGGGAAAAACCAAATGAACTTTTTGGCCAACCCAGTATTCTGCATACCTAGGTCAGTATCACCAGGCCAAGGGGCTAGTTTATTGTGGTTGTAGACGAACAAGCTTTCTCTTTAGCAACTTTATGACAACCCACAACGTTTCACTCTGCCTTTGCTGGCTTGGATAAAGAAACACTGTGGAAGAACCAGGATGAGTGGATAGACCTACCTCCAGCTTCTAACTGGACTCCTGGAGTCAAGTGAAGAAATTCTGGTTTCACACTTACTCGCGATCCAGAAATAAAACCAATCACAAATTCAGAATGCTCCTCAGCCATTCGAACCTAAATAGAATGTAACAGGACAGATTACAAAAAGTAGTTAATTACGAAGAATAACAATTCTACAAGTAAAGTAAAAAACCGACTCTATTAACTAGTAAGAAACTTTGCTGCTTTATGGGTGTGTTTTCTCATTTCCCACTAAACTCACTGTATCTAAAATGGGCAATCTTAGATATGAATCCATATCCTTGTTCCATGAACTCCGTCTCTCCCATTCTCCCGATTAACCATACCCTAAAAACACTAAAAACCCTGTACTATGTTTGTCCAGAATTTAGATGCTGCATAATTACTTACTTGTAATAATACCTGAGGATCCACCTAATTACAAAAAGTCTATGAGGAAAGTACTCCAGCATACATTCTAAATGGCATAAAACCACATTGAAGATTAATGCCTAGCTATACAGGACACTCCATCCTATAGAGAATATTCAAGGATAACCACCATATAGATGTAGTTCTGTGGTCAAGAGCTAAAGAAATCTCAACTCCACCGCTTTCGCTCCTCTTTCATGTTTGCCAATAGGCCCCCATGATTTCTATACCATTACCCCACATTCACAGAAGTTTCTTTAGAAGGTCTCCCTCGCTTCCTAATTTGGCTCTTCCCTGACACTTACACTGTTGTCTTCTTGCTGCCCGTACTACTACCCACCAGAAAGTGGCATCTTGTCCTTGAGTTAGACCCAGACTCACAGAATGACTCATAGACCCTGTTATGAGAGTTGGGAATCACAGACATTTATGGACAATTCAGGGGTGGGATTAAAACCTGGTCCTAGGACCATGTGAGATCTTCACAGACAGTACTTGAAATGATATGAAAAAATAAATTCCCATGTAAAAATTAAAATATTATTAAAGTAAAAATTTGTTACTTTTAAAAGTAAAATATCTATAAAGGTGATCTATCCAACTTTCTAAGTGAATACCAACTATGAAACTTTTTAACTAGGTAATTATCCTCTCTCATTCTATTCTGGCATGCAGGGGTGGGTGCTGGATATTAACATGTACAGTATTTTAAGAAGTTTTAATAATGAGGGAGTTACTGGAGAAAACAATGTGTCTAGGCCCTAGTTAAGAGTCTTCTCATACAATACTATTCAACATCAAAGACTAAAAAAGAAAATGCCACTGCATGCAGGCTGTTGTCCCGAGAACGCATTTCTGTGGGGCTTGGGGGATCCTGAGCTGCTGCGTGTGTGGAAAGAAGCTCTTCAGTTCCAACCCATGGTGAGATGGGATAAGACAAAACAACGCTATCTTAAAAGTCAGTGAGCATATGGGCAGATGTTTCTTTGACCAAGTATCTGTGTTTCCATGGTTCTCTCTTGGACGTACAATTCACATCTTCTAACTGTCCACTGCAAGTTATACTATAAGGTATAAAATGCTAATAATTATCAGGGAATTCTAGCCAAATAGTATTAATATACTGTGACACTAACAACAGCTCATTTTTTAGTAGGGTTTCACAGACCCCAAATTAAGACGCCCTCTTCCTCCGAAGCATGCAGTGTAACAGCCCAGTCCTCTGTCACCTACCGCTGCTTCAGTGTAGTCCCCAGTGGCCAAGGAGCCGGCGGAGCTCATTTCTGCAACGAGCAGGCACCCCCGCTGCAAAGGCCGGCCGACCTCCTGCAGGCCTTTCACCACGCCTGAGCCTGGCACCACGTGAGCATTCACTAGATCCGCCCAGGAAGCTATTTTAAAGACACCACCTAAGAAGTAGGGCAGAGGGGCAGACAGTTGTCAAATTTCACACAAAACCCTTTAACTTTTTGCCAACCAACCAATTACAATATGAAATAATGTCCTAGTAACACTTTAATGAAATAGTGAAATACTTCAAGAATTTTAGTATTCCAGTAGACCTACAGTCTAAGTGTAAAAAATGTATCTGCCCGCCTAGTAGCTAGTTAAGTGATCATAATGCCAGAAAACTCTTGAAAGCTCTCCACTTAGTTTACAAGCATCGCTAAGACTGTTCTTCCTTATAAGCTGAAGCTTGTGACCACCAATAAAACTTATATAGCTAGAAATTGGGGGTGGGGGAAGACAGAGGGCATAAGGGAAACTAAAAGGTAATGTAAAAAAATACAATAAAGATTAAATGAAAAAAAGAACAAAATGTGAAAAAAGAAGAAGAAGAAGAAGAAGAAGTGGACCCCAGTGAAGTTAGGTGTTTATGGAGGTCAAAGATACCAACACTCTGAAATTCCTCTGAAGATGACTGATTTTCACTCTGCAGGGATTCTGCGGCAACTCTGCCCTTTATCAAATCTTCCACTTACTCCTAACATCTCTTTAGTTCTTCAAATTTCAATAGGCAATCGTATTTGTTTTAAAAGCTGACAGCAATAACCCTAATTACCCTGAACTCAATAAATCTATAGAAAGTTTGTATAACTTTTACACTAGTCAATAAACTAAGCAGCCCATCTAAAGCACATCAAAAATAATTTATAGACAAATCTAAAGAAATAGCTTAAGAATATGCATATGCATTACTTTAAGAAATTATCTTGAAAAATGCCTATAAGAGTTATTAACATGATAAAATGTAGCATTAAGTGGAAAAAAGCATTAGCTATGTACACTATGGCAGAAATTTGCAAAGAGAACGGGTAAGGAATTAAGCAATTTTTCAACTGAAATATGCTCTACTTTGAGTTCCTATTTAAGATAATTTTTTTAAAACAATGTATATCAACAAATCTTTTTTTGCTAAAAAAATAAATGCTACAACTTTATACTACCTTCTCATTGTTTCCTGTATCTGCAATTTCATTTTTCAAATGTTAGAACTCACTGTGTTCTGCCAGGGACAACCTCTGTCACTTTTGCAGGCCTAGAACCCATGTCCCATCTTCTGGCCTCAGCACATCCACTTTCTTCAGGGGAATTACCCGTGACCGATCTCAGCTTAAGAAGTTTACTCAGAGTTAACCTCACATTACCAAGGGCTGGGCACACTACCCAGGCAAGCTAATAAAGGTTAGCTATACCTTTAGTCATTCTACACCTAAGGGTACTGTATACTCCAGTGACTGAATTGGGGTAGGCATGAGGAGTGTGCCTACCTGAGAAAGAAGAAGAAAGCAGGGCTGACAGAAGAAGAGAAAGCAAGTCCAAAGATACCACTTGAGCTCCTGGATCCAACCATGCTTGACAGCCTGTTTTATGGCTGGACTTTCAGTGATGTGAGCCAATACATTTCCTTTTTTTCTTCAGCCAGTTTATTGGATTTCTGATTCTTGCAGATTCCTGAATACAGTGATCCCTCACCTATTGCGGGAGTTATGTTCCAGAGACCCCCAAGATGGGTGAAAATCCGCAAAGTAGCGGCGTTATATTTATTTTATTATTTATATATATTTTAAGGCTTTATAAACCCTTCCCACACTCCTATAAACCTTTCCCACACTCTTATAAACACTTCATATGCTCTTAAACACATTCTACACTTTTAAACCTCCGTAGTTTTAACAGCACATAAAGTTCTATATAGGTACTCACTAGTGAAGTACAGTCGTCCCTCGCTATATTGCGGTTCACTTATTGCGGGTTTCCCCGCAACACAGTGAGGCCGCAATATAGCGAGGGACGACTGACTACTTACCTTCATACTGCTTTTTCACTGTGTTTCCTATATCTGCAAATTTCCGGTCTTCAAATATTAAAAACTCATGGTGTTTCGCCAGAGCTGTTAACTCCTTCATCACATCCAGAGTAAAATCATTCAGAATGTCTACATGAGTCTTGAGAATGCAGATGCTGGGTCCTAACGCATCTGCTACCTGCAGTAGCTCTCTGGACTCTGAGATGTCAGCAGACAGGCACAGGTTGGTCTCCTTCTTTTGCATAAGTCTGAGAAGCTTCGATGCAACTGGGTGGATCCTGGGCAGTTGTGCCCGTACACCAAAGCTGAGTTCTTGGGGTGCTTTCTTTATAGATGGGTGAGAATCATTAGGATCAGCTGCCACAAAAACATTCTCCTGAATAAATCTCTTCACTCTCTCAACCATCTCAGCATCAATTTTTTCCTGTTGCTCAAGAATCTCCAGCATTTTGGACAATGTACACACTGAGTGGAGACGAATCCCATGTACCTGCAACTTGTCCTTGCCTCCTTGCTCTCTGTCCAGCAGCACTATGGCATCAGTGACCTTTAAGCCCTCCTTCCTAAGAATCTCAACAGTTTCCAAAACACTAGATCCACTGGTAACGACATCTTCAATGATCAAACAGTTTTCTCCTGGATTAATAGCCCCTTCTACAAGACGCTTGGTACCTGGACAAGAAAGAATTATATTGATTCCAATTTAATATTTCATTCAACTCAAGATGTAGCTTACAAAATAAGTTTGGCATGTATTTATGAAGAAACAGACAATCTAAATCTTATTTTCTGATAATCTCCTTTGGAGCTATTTTATTTCTGATGAATCTTCAATGTGCAATAATTACTGTTTTATTCAATGTCTCTGTATCCAAAAATTGTCAGTTACATATACAGAATATTTATAGTAAAACTAACAAATTACTTTGCAATGTAAATAAAAACCATTTAACATGTTTATGCTCAAAATTTCAAATATGGGATTTCTTAAAGCAAGATGACCTAGGTCAAGGAAAGTGATGAAACAGATAACAACTCGATACCCTCAATGATCTCACTGCTTTTTCCATCAACACATCAGTTCATCACTCAGGATCAGCCACAAAATTGGCCTTCACACATAGATTCAGGAGGGAAAACACTCAGCAACCAGTCAGACCAACCACCACAACTTCATGAACTACATAATGCAGTGTGACTAAATGAGCTTTCCCATTCCAACTCCCAAGATAAACTATTTTCAGATGATCTAAAAATGTAAGGAACTCAGGCTGTAGACTTCACAGACTCATTTTTAGATACACATTTTTATATTTTCCACTACCAAATTTGCCTTATTTTGAAGCGGAAATAGAACTGGTGAATTATTTTGGCCACTTCTGGAGCTTCACCACAGGTGCCATCTCCGTCCTTCCCCATCTCTTCCCTCATGACTCCTTTCCTCCCCCTTGAAGAACTGTCAAGTTTGACTGGATCAGCCTGGACTACAACACAAAACTGCAAGTAGCTGTAGGCATATTTAAAATTAATAATCTCATCCTAAGAAGTATTTTTGAAGAAACATAAGAAAACAGAAGTAATAGTTTCATTATGAGCAGTGAGTCACATAAATACTGCACCTTTAAGCAGCAAAATATTTTTACTACTTTTTATATAGACAATTTCAAACAAATACAACTAGACAAAGGAGATCAACACGCACCCCAACTGCAGCACTTCAGCACTTAACAACTCGCGGTCAATCTTGTTCCAGCTGCATCCCCACCCCCACTCCCTCCCTCCCCACATAGCTTTAAGAAGCAATTCTCAGAATCATGATTTCATCATAAAAATCTTTAAATGCATTCATAAGAGGTAAGGATTCTTTTAAAAAACATATAATAGAAATACTATCATACCAACACAATGCAAAACAAAAACCCCCCAATACTTCCTCATTATCAAATATCAAGTCAGTTCCAATATTTTTAGATGGATTTGGTTTTAAAGCAAGCCCACATATTTAAAACACCCACCTGATAACCTATTGCCATGGCCCATGAAAAAAAAATATCTCTACTAAGAATTCTATGTGGCATTTATATTGCTTTGAGTAATTTTATTTATGTACTTCTCTTCAAGTAATTTAAATATAAATATACTGACAAAGTGCTCTTAGAATATTCTGCTGATGAGGGAAAGGCTGGTGAAAATGTTGGGTCTCATAGATATAGTGCAAAAAAGCACTTTTTTCACTGCCATTTCATCCCTAGACTCTAAATGAAAGGAAGATGACTTATTTATGGCAACGTGAACAAATCCCACAAGCCACAACTTAAAGGTCCTATAAAAAATACTCAAGGTGACTGGTAAAAGAGCAGTGCCTGGAAGAAGAAATTCTAGCAGTATGAGGTCATATCTCAACTTAATCCTTATACTATTTTTATTTTACCATAATCCTTTGTTTCTTTTCTTCTGACGAGCATCGGAATTTGGTTCGTTGAACAGATAATGGTAGCCAACGGTAAAGCTGTGTAAGGCACTCCACAGACAGTGTCAAAACTGATCCCCTCATTTCGGGCAGTTTGGAACAAAAGTTCTGCAACCTGTAAAAAAAAATGAACACATAAACTATTATTATTCTATTTTATTTTCTTCACTGAATTGAGAAAATAAACAGATTCACCATCTAGGAAGTGAGGGACAGGGATTTAAACCCTAGAAGGAAGAAGCCTCCCTTAACTCAAGTCAGCCCACCTATTCCATTCCTTGCTATTTATTATTATTATTAATTATTATTCCATTATTCTATTTTAAATTGTGTATAAATAAGGCAATATAATATTAACAACAGCAGACCCATTAGGGAAACAGACTCAAACCTGATTAGAAAACTACATATGGCTTTTTGTAAATCACCCTCTGCATAAACCCATCTACAAATATAAAAAGCACAACAACAAAACTCTTCATCTAGACTCAAGGCCTGCTCTCAGGGCAACACAGGGTATGTAAGGGAAGGCTATGATGTTGACCTCAAACACTAAAGATGGTCCCCAGGGTTCCCAGCTTCCCTTGGTAATCTATTATGCTTTCAGTATCTAAACCTTTCTATCACTTACTAGCACACTTTCCTCCTGAAAGTCTTCAGTTATTAGAAGTTTCATAAGACAAATTAAGAAAAATAATCCCATTTACAATTTCATCAAAAAGAAAAATATATACCTAGGAACAAATTTAACCAAGGAGGTCAAAGAACTGTACATTGAAAACTTTAAGATAATCATGAGTCCTGGCTGGTGTGGCTCAGTGGATTGAGTGCCGGCCTGAGAACCCAAAGGTCACCAGTTCAATTCCCAGTCAGGGCATATGCCTGGCTTGCAGGCCAGGTCCCCAGTTGGGGGGTGTGCGAGAGGCAACCAATTGATATATCTCTCACATATCAAAGCTTCTCTCTTTCTCTCTCTATAAATAAATAGAATCTTAAAAAGAAAAGACAATTGTGAAGAAGACAATAGTGAAAGAAACTGAAGACAAATATGGAAAGATATTCCATGCTCATGGCCTGAATTGTCAGAATGCTCATACTACTAAAACAACCTACAAATTCAATGCAATCCCTATCACATTTCCAAAGGCAAGGGTAGAGTCAAGATCACAGAGTAAGTAAACCCTGAACTCATCTTCTCCCATGAACACAGAAAACTGCAAATAGATAATAGAACAACCATCACTGAGAACCACCTATGAACAGAATTTCTAAAACTACGGATATAAAGAAGCCACATGGAGACAGAATGGGAACACACAGTCTGGGCAGGTTCCAAAATCCACAGAGTAGGGATTAATAAACAGGATAGCGAGGCTATGGCGGTCCCTGCTGAGGAGCAAAGGGTCCAAGCCCCACACCTGGCTCCCCAGCCCCAGGCTACCTGAGCCAGAAAAGGAGTACTCATAATATCTGGCTTTGAAAACCAGTGGGGATTATGTCCCAGGGTTATGGGGGGCTGAGACACTGATCTTAAAGGGTTCAAGGACAAACAAACTTGCTCCAAGCGCCAATACAGAGGCAGCAGCTTGAGAAGGGCCTGAGTCATATCAAGGAATTCAACTGATTAGCTTTAGGGTGAGTGCTGGGGGAGCAGGGAGCAGGAGAACTCTCTGAGGGGATGCATGTGCTGGTAGGAACCATTGCTCCTTTGTCAGCTTTCCTCACACCCAGCTGTCTTGGCATGGATGGGTACAAAATGTCACTCTTCATTAACCTGGCTAACACCAAAGCCCTGCTCTAGCATCTCCCTGAGACCCTGCCCCACTCAACCTGCTCACCTAGCTGGAGCCCCTTCCAAAGCAGCCTCCCTAGCCTCGCACTGCAGACTCTCCTAAAGGTCCACAAACCCCATGGGTAGCAACCAGCTTCAGCTTACATTGTAGCTCCTGCCACGTGGTCTCAAGCCTGGAATAAGGGAGGTCATCAGGCTTGGCTTGCAGCATGGCTCCAGTTAAGCTGCCCCATGCCCAGCACAAGCTCCCATCAAATGGTCCCAAGCCTGGAACGAGTGGCAGCCAGCCTTAGCTGGCATCTTTGCCTCCCACGAATGCCTCCAAACTCAGCACAAAAAAACTGCTGAAATGTACAAGTACCAGAGGCCCTCCCAAGCAGCTTCTCAACCAATACACCTGATGCCTGGGCATCAGATCCTTACTAAAGCACCCTTGTCTGCCTGTAGTCAAAGCACGCCCCTCCAGCCGGTTAGCCTGAGGGTCAACCCCACCCACTGATGTGCTAACAACAATAGAGACTCAACTACAACAGGAAGGCACACACCCCCACAGAGGGAACACCCCTGGAGCACCAGCCTCAGGTGACCAGGGGGCACTGTGCACGGGCCCCACAGGATACCTTTTATATAAAGCCACTCTTTCAGGACCTGGAAACAGCGGATCTACCTAATACATATACAGACAGCGAAACTGAAGAGACAAAAAACATGTCTCAAGAGTAAGAACAAATAAAACTCTATGAAAAGAACTAAAGGAAATGGAGACAAGCAATCTAATAGATACACAGTTCAAAACACTGGTAAATAAAGATGCTCAATAAATGCAGGAGAACAGATGAACTCAGTGAGACTTCAACAAAGAGACCTCGAATATAAACAAGAGCCAGTAAGAAATGAAGAATATACTAGAGGAACTCAACATCAGATTAAATATTAAATAAAGTAGAAGACTGAATCAGCAATCTGGAAGACAAGGTAGTGAAAAATACCCAGCTGAAACAGCCAAAAGAAAAAAGTACTTTAAAATATGAGGACAATTTAAGGGACCTCTGGGAAAACATTAAGCACACCAACATTTGCATCACAAGGTTCCCAGAAGAAGAGAGAGAGAAAGGGACAAAAAAAAAAAGAAGAAGAAGAAGAAAAAAACCTATTTGAAGAAATAATGACTGAAAATATCCCTAACCTGGTGAAGGAAATATGCACAGTAGTCCAGGAAGCACAGAGTCCCCCAAAAAGATTAACCTGAAGAGGCCCACACCAAGACAAATCATAATTAAATGCCAAAACTTAGAAAATCTTTTTTTTTAAAGATTTTATTTATTTATTTTAGAGACGGAAGGGAGGGGAAAGAGAGAGAGAGAGAAACATCAATGTGCGGTTGCTGGGGGCCGTGGCCTGCAACCCAGGCATGTGCCCTGACTGGGAATCGAACCTGCGATGCTTTGGTTTGCACCCCGTGCTCAATCCACTGAGCTACGCCAGCCAGGGCTGAGAAAATCTTAAAAGTACCAACAGAAAAGCAGAAAATTACATACAAAAGGAGTTTCTGTAAGATTATATGCAGACTTCTCAACAGAAACTGTAGGTCAAAAGGGATTGGCACAAAATGTTCAAAATGACAAAAGGCAAAGACATACAACAAGATTACTCTACCCAGCAAGGCAGAATTAAAGAAGAGAGAAAAGCCTGTCTGACAAGGCTCAGTGGATTCACTGCCAGCCTGTGAACCAAAGGGTCACTAGTTCGATTCCCAGTCAGGGCACATGCCTGGGTTGCTGGCCAGGTCCCCAGTAGGGGGGCACATGAGAGGCAACCACACACCGATGTTTTTCTCTCCTTCCCTTTTCTCTAAAAATAAATAAATAAATAAATAAATAAATAAATAAATAAATAAATAAAACGAGAGAGAAAGATTTTCCCAGGCAAGAAAAACCTAAAGGAGTTCATCACCACCAGTCTTATCAGAAATATTACAGGGACTTCTTTAAACAGAAAAAATACAAAATGTCATTAAGAAAATATTGGAAAGGAAAAAATCCTCACTGACAAAGGCAAACAGTAAAGCAGTGGAGGAACCAACAATAAAGCTAGTATGAAAGTTAAAAGGCGAATGTACGAAGATCATGTCTAAATACAATAAATTAAGGGATACACACAAGCACACACAAAAGTAAAAAATAAAGACAAAAACATAATCATGTGAGGGGGTAGAAATTGTAGTGGTTTTAGAATGTATTAGAACTTAAGCGACTATCAACTTAGAACGGGCTGCTATAAACATAGCTTGGTATATGGAAGCACATGGTAATCACAAACCAAAAATCTGTAAGAGATATACAAGAAATAAAGAGAAGAAAAAAAACTACAGAAAGTCATCAACATACAAGAAAGCAAAAGAATAAGAAAGGAACAGAGAAGGACTACAAAAACAATCAGCAAACAATGAGTGAAATGGCAATAACTACATACCTACCAATAATCACTTTAAATGTAAACAGACCAAATGCTCTAATCAAAAGACACAGGATGACTAAAAGGATAAAACAATAAACCCAATACAGGTGCTGTCTATAAGAGACCCATTTCAGATCAAAAGTCACACTGGCTGAAAAGGGATGGAAAATGATATTTCATGCAAATGCAAATGAAAAAAAAAAAGCTGAGGCAGCAGTACTCATTATCACACAAAGCAGACTTGTAAAAACAGGGCTAAAACAAGAGTCAAAGAAGGGCATTTCATAATGATAACTGGATCAATTCAGTAGGAGTGCACAACCTTCACGAACACCCACATTCCCAACCAGAAGCACCTAAACATCCAAAGCAAACATCGCAGACATAAAGGGAGCGACCGACAGTAACACAGCCAGAGTATAGCGTTTCACACTCCTTTGACATCAATGGATAGATCTTCCAGACAGAAAACTGGCAAGGAAATAGGGCCCTTAAATAGCACATTAGACCATAGAGACTTAATATTTTTAGGACATTTCACCCAAAAGCAGCAGAACATGCATTGTTTTGAAGTGTACATGGAACATTTTCCAGGATACATCAAAAGTCACACTGGTTGAAATGTAGGTCAAATGTTAGGCCACTAAACAAGTCTCATATCTTCTCCAATCACAATGGGATGAAACGAGAAATTAATTACAAAAAGAAAACTGAAAAACACAAAAGTGGTGGCTAAACAACATGCTACTAACAATGAGTGGGTTAACAGTAAGATCAAGGAAGAGCCCTGGCTGGTGTAGCTCAGTGGATTGAGTGCGGGCTGCGAACCAGGCATTGCAGGTTCGATTCCCAGTCAGTGCACATGCCTGTGTTGCAGGCCATGTCCCCCAGCAACCGCACATTGATGTTTCTCTCTCTCTCTTAAAAAAAAAAAAAAAGATCAAGGAAGAAATTAAAAGATACATTGACACAAATGAAAACGTAGATACAAGGACCCCAAATCTGTGGGACACAGTCAAGGCAGATATAAAAGGCAATTTTACAGCAATATAGACCTACCATAAGAAAAAAATCTTAAAACATTCTAACCTTACACCTAAACAAAATAAAAAAAAACCCAAAACAAACAAAGCACAAAGTGAATAGAAGGAAACAATGAAGATCAGAGCAGAAATGAACAAAGTAGACAAAAAAAACAAAAAAATTGAAAACATCAACGAAACTAAGAGCTGTTTTGTTGAAAAGAGAAAAAGAATGATAACCCTTTAGCCAGACTCATCAAGAAACAGAAAGGGCCCAAATAAATAAAATCAGAAGTAAAAGAGAAATGCCAAGTGACATCACAGAAATACAAAGAATTATAAGGAAATACAACAAACAATTGTACGCCAACAAATGGGACAACCTGGAAGAAATGGATCAATTCCTAGAAACATACAATTTCCCAGTGCTGAATCAGGAAGAAACAGAAAATCTGAGGACATTACTAACTGCTAATAAAACTAAATTAGTAATAAAAAAAACTCCCGACTTCTGGTCGAGACAGGGGTGCAGGCAGACACGGCTCACCTCCTCGCACAACCACATCGAAATCACCACTAAAATACAGAACCACCACCACTCAGAACCATCAGAAATGAAACTGAATGGAAGTCTGATAACTACAGGATTAAAGAAACCACATCCATCCAGACTAGCCGGAGGGACCGACAGGTGGAACAAGCTGATCCCACACCCACATGTGGTGGATACAAACCCAGGAGGGGTATCTCAGGAGCAAGGAGTTCCAGCCCCACACCAGATCCCAGAGCCCAGGGTTCTAGTGCCAGGAAGGTAAGTCCTGGTAACTTCTGACTGCAAAAACCAGCAGGGATTCAGTGGGTGGAAGAAACTTCCAGAGTCCCAAGCAGTTCCCCTTAAAGAACCCACACACGGACTCACCTACTCAGACTCACTCCCTCTGAGCTCCAGCACCCAGGCAGCAGGTTGAAAAGCACCAGTGACATACTGGGAGAGACAAGTGTCTGGCATCAAAGCGAGGAGAAGCTATTGTCCCTTTTCTGAACCCTCCCCTCACAGAACCACAGAGTTGTCAAGCTGGTGCCATATCTGAGACTCCATCAACCTCACTAACACTGTTTGACCTGCCTTAGAGATCCCCAAAGACTCCACCCCACCCAACTTATGGGCCTATCCAAGCTGTGTTTCCAATTGAATGGCTGGTCTTGGCTCATGGTGCACAACTTCCTAAATTCTCTCAAATAAGCAACAGGTGGCTTCAGTGAGCCCCAGGCACAGTACTAGCAGCAGCCACCCTAGATTCACATCTTGGCTGCACCTGCGAATCTCCAAGCTCAACACAAGTAGGAGCCATCTCAGATTGCTTTATAGTTAAGCCAGGTGGTCCCAGGGAAAACACAGGTGGGTGCTGACCCTGCCCTGCACCTCCCAGGAAACCCCAGAGCCAGCACACCCAATGGGCAGCCACAGACCTCACCAAGCACCACCACCCTGCCCTGGCACAGCTGATTCTCCATGGACAGTGGAGGTTGGTGGTCAGTGGTCACAGCCAGTTTTGCAGCTGACTGGCCTGGGTAAAACCCTCCCATTGACCTGTCAACAGCAACCAAGGCTGAACTACAAGAGAAGGGTGTACTCAGCCCACATGAAGAGCGTACCTTGAATATCCAACTTGGGCGATAGGAGAGGCTGTGCCACTGGACCCTACAGGACACCTACTACATGAGGCCATGCTACCAAGACAGGGAGTTAAAGCAGCTCTACCTAATTACATAGAAACTAACACGGGGAGGTTGCCAAAATGAGAAGACAAAGAAACATGGCCCAAATGAAAGAACAGATCAAAACTCCAAAAGAACAGCTAAATGAAATGGAGATAAACAATATGTCAGATGCAGAGTTCAAAACACTGGTTATAAGGATGCTCAAGGAACTTAGTGAGGACCTCAGCAGCATAAAAAGGACCCAGTCAGAAACAAAGGATACACTAATTGAAATCAAGAACAATGAACAAGGAAACAACAGTAGAGTGGATGAAGCTGAGAATCAAATCAATGATTTGGAGCATAAGGAAGGAAAAAAACCACCATGCAGAATAATAAAAAGAAAAAAGAATACAAAAATATGAGGATAGTATAAGTAGCCTCTGGGACAATGTCAAGCATTCCAACATTAGCATCATAGGGGTGCCAGAAGGCAAGGTGAAAGAGCAAAAACTTGGAAATCTATTTGAAAAAATAATGAATGAAAATTTCCCTAATTTGATGAAGGAAATAAATATGCAGATCCAGGAAACACAGAGTCCTAAGCAAGATGGATGCAAAGAGGCTCACTCTAAGACACATCATAATTAAGATGTGAAAGGTAAAGATAAAGAGAGAATCCTAAAGGCAGCAAGAGAAAAGAAGTTAGTTACATAGAGGGGAGGTCCCATAAGTCTGTCAGCTGATTTATCAATAGAAACTTTGCAGGCTAGAAGGGACTGACAAGAAATATTCCAAGTCATGAAAAGCAGGGACCTATAGCCAAGATTGCTCTACCCAGCAAAGCTATTATTTAGAATTAAAGGGCAGATAAAGAGCTTCCTAGACAAGAAAAAACTAAAGGAGTTCATCATCACCAAACCATTATTATACGAAATGTTAGAGGGACTTAGTAAAGAAAAAGATCGGAACTATGAACAATAAAATGGTAGTAAATACAAATCTATCTATAATTGAATCTGAAAAACAGACTATACAAACAAGAACAGAGACAGAATCATGGATACAGAGAATGTTAGATGGGAGTGAGGTATGGGGAAATGGGTGAAGAAGTGAGGGGATTAAGGAGTACAAACAGGTAGTTACAGAATAGCCATGGGAATGTAAAGTACAGTACAGAGCATGGAGTAGCCAAAGAACTTATATGCATGACCCATGGACATGAACAAGGGTGGGGGGATTGTCTGAGGGACTGGGGGTTGCTGTGTGGAGGGAGGCAAAGGGGAAAAATCAGGACAACTGTAATAGCATAATCAATAAAATATAATTAAAAAAAAACCCACAGGGAGGTTATTAAAAACAAACATACAAACAAACATACTCACACTACAAACAAAGGCCCTGGACCAGATAGCTTCACAGGTGAATTTTACCAAACTTTCAACAAAAAATTAATATTTATGCTTCTCAAACTATTTCACAAAATTAAAGAGGAAAGACGGCTCTCAAACTCATTTTGTAAGACACATATTACCCTGATACCAAAACTAGACAGACATCACAAAAAATAAAATTATTGGCCAATATCCCTGATGAACTTGGATGAACAAATCTTCAATAAATTATTAGTAAACTACATTCAGCAATACAATATAAAGGTCACACACCATGATCAAGTGAGATTTATTCCCAGGATGCAAGGTTGGTTCAACATCCACATATCAATTAACATGATATACCACATAAAAAATGGATAAAAATAATATGATCATATCAAGCAGAAAAGCATGACAAAATCAAGCACCCATTTATAATAAAAACTCTCAGCAAAGTGGGTATAGAGGAACACACCTCAACATAATAAAGGCCATGAATGACAAAACCACAGCTAACATCCCAAAGGCAAAAAGCTGTAAGCTTTATCCCTCAGATCAGGAACAAGACAAGGATGTCTATGCCACACTTTTATTCGACACAGTATCAGAAGTCCTAGCCTTAGCAACTAATAAAGAAAAAGAAGTAAAAAGCATCCAAATTGAAAAGAAAGAAAGAAAGCTGTCACTATTTGCAGATAACATGATACTATATAGAGAGAACAGTAAAGATTCTACCAAAAAATAATTACAATAAATGAAATCAGTAAATTTGCAGGATAATTAGTATTCAGAAATTGGTTGTGTTTTTATACACTAACAATGTAAGTGTAGAGAAGAGAAATGAAGAAAACAATCCCATTACATTTGCATCAAAAAGAACAAAATACCTAGGAATAAATTTAATGGAGGTAAAAAGGCTAGTACTTTAAAAACTAGAAGACAGTGCTAAGAAAAATTGAAGACACAAGTAAATGGAAGGATTTAATGTGTTCATGGGTTGGAAAAATCGACACCATTAAAATGTCCATATTCCCCAAAGCAATCTACAAATTTGATGCAATCCTTATCAAAATATCAATGGTATTTTCCACAAAACTAGACCAAAAAATTCTAAAATTTATATAGAACCACAAAAGACCCCAAATAGCCAAAGTGATATAAAGAACAAAGTTGGAGGTAACAGGCTACCTGATATCAAATTACACAAGGACACAGTAATCAAAACAGCAGGGTACTAGCACAAAACATACACACAGATTAATAGAACAGAGAGGTCAGAAATAAACCTGCACTTACACAGTCAATTTATGACAAAAGAGGCAAGATTATACAATGATGTAAGGACAGCTCTTCAGTAAGTATCATTGGGAAAACTGGACAGATGCATTCTGCAGAAGGGAACTGTTCACTTTCTTACACCACATACAGGAACAAACTCAAAATGCATTAAAGCCTTGAAAAAATGTAAGTAGGATCCGAAACCGTTAACTCCTAGAAGAAAGCATAGCCAATAAACTCGTTGACATTGTTCTCAGTCATTTTCTTGGATATGTATCAGTGGGTAAGGGAAACAAAAAATGCGTATGTAAACAGGTGGGATTACATCAAGCTGTAAAGTTTTTGCACAGTGCATGAAATCATCAACAAAATGAAAACCTGATGAGTGAGAAGATATACGCCGATGATATATCCAATAACGGGTTCATATTCAAAACACATAAGAAACTTATACAACTTAACACTGAAAAAATCAAACTTGATTAAAATATGGGCAGATGACTTAAATAGACATTTCTCCAGAGAACGCACAGATGGCCAATGGACGTATGATGTTCAACATCACTAATCAAAATCAGGGAAGTGCAAATTAAAACCACGACGAAGTATCACTTCACTGTGGTTCACATTCAGAATGGCTATCATCAATAAGTCAGCATATGTTGGCAAGCATGCGGAGAAAAGGGAACCCCCAATGCACAGCATTGTTGGTGGGATTGTAAATTGGTGCAACCAC
Organism: Tonatia bakeri; assembly: GCA_004024845.1. Lineage (NCBI taxonomy): Eukaryota > Metazoa > Chordata > Mammalia > Chiroptera > Phyllostomidae > Tonatia > Tonatia bakeri. The sequence continues at coordinate 19,666 of PVIA01000431.1, forward strand.
TATGGAAAAACAGTATGGGAATTCTGCAAAAATTAAAAACAGAATTACTATTTGACCCAGTAATTCCATTTCTGGGTGTTTATCTGAAGAAATCAAAACACTAATTCAAAAAGATATATGCACTCCTATGTTCACTGCAGGATTACTTATAATAGCCATCATGTGAAAGCAACCTAGACATCCATCCATAGACAAATGGATGAAGACATAAGTCAGACAGAGAAAGACTGATACCATGTGATCTCACTTATATGTCTAATCTAAAATAAAGAAACAAACAAACAAACAAAAAAGGTAAAAAGAAAAACCCAACTCATAGAGAACAGATTGGTAGTTTCCAGAGGTGAGGGCTAGGCGTGAGCTGGGGGTGAATGAAATGGACAAAGGTGGGCAGATGGCACAAACTCAGTTACAACGTAAATGTCATGGGGGTGTTGTGTACAGCACAGTGACTACAGTTAACAACACTGTGTTGCATATTTGGAAGTTGTTAAGAGTAGACTGTAAAAGTTATCACTAGAAAAAATATTCTTTAAGTATGTATGATGATGGATATTAACTAGACTTACTGCAGTGATCACTTTGTAATATATACAATTATTAAATCATTACATTGTACACCTGAAGATAATATAATGTTGTATGTAAATTATACCTCAAAAAATCAATGGAAGAATTCAAAAATGTTAAAAAATAAAAGTTTCATAAATATGGAACCTATTGTGAGATACTATTTTGTAATATTCTTTCCATATAAATCATCACATTTTAATGGTAAAATGGGCACTCCCATCAACACCTTACTTTACAAAAGGAAAAGCAAACGAGCACCCATAGCTGCTTCGGGATCAGAGGTCTTCAAAATATTTTGCTCAGGTATTTCTAAAGAGCTGAAAAAAAATCTATGAATATTTTTAAGTTGCAAAAAATGTAATTTCTAGAGTACTGAAAACATTTATTATCCTAGAACTGTTACATCACTCTTTTAAGTGAATACAATGGGATCCAAATGCTATGGAGATTTGATACTCAATATCTCCATTTGAAAAAAATGAAAACATTAAGACTATGATACTTGGAAAAATTTACATTTTGGGGGAACTCATATTTTCATTCCACTGTTTCCAAAGAATTTTATTCTAATGCAATATATATTTATGTCAAAAAACTCTTACTGATCATTTTCTTCATGACAAAAATATTAAATTGAAATTTTCCTGAAAGTCTCTAAGGGTTAAAAATTCATATGTATTGAGTTACCATTTACAACTGTTATAAGAATAAAATAAAAATTGTTATAAGCATAAAATTAATTTATGCTTCTGATAAAAGCATAAAAACTGATTATTTCAGAAATGCTTTTCTTAGAGATGAATGGTACCTCTTCCCCTTGCATTCGTTTATGTGTATACGGAAATTAGGAAATTAGACTTTAGTGTAAATTATACTGCTTTTTCTGGGTGCAAATATTGAGAAACCCTATTAGAATAAAGTAGACATGAAAGAAAGTTTTGTTACAGCCAGGTCTCTCAACATTTTGACTCCTTACAAATTAACTACCAAAAATCACACCCACACCAAGATCTAGTATTAAAAAACAGTTTTCAGTCTTCTATCAACTGACGACTTGTAAAAAGGTACACCAAATTTTTATGAGAAGACCCCCCAGTCATTCATTTTGTCAGCATGGATGACACACGCCATAGCAATATCCTGGGTAGACCAACCCATTTCAACTAGTGCTTCAATCCTTTCATAATAACCACACAAGGGGTGGACATAAAAGCCCTTAGGTGACAGGAGAAACTTTTCTGTGTGTTCTGGATAGAACTTGCGTGATGATGGAAATGTTCTGTATCTTCACTGTCCAATATGATAGCCACGTGTGACTATTTAAATTTAAAACTTCATAATGCTCAATATTCACATGTAGCTAGTAGCAATTCTAATGAACATCACATTTAGACTATTCTATTCAAAGTGTGGTCTGCAGCTTTGGCTGGCAGCTTACTAAAATTGCCTAACCTCATGCCCTGCCTCAGTTCTACTCAATCTATTCTGCCTTTTAACAAAACCCCCATGTGATTCATACGTACTGAAAGTTTGCGAAGCACTGTGCTAGTAACCTCTAATCTCATAAAGTTTTTCCTAATATTGACCCCCCCAAAAAAAAAACCCCACGAAACTGTCTCCATGAAAAGTCCACCCTCAGGCCTGAATTCCTGCTCCTGGTCATACAGTGCAAAATCGAAACCCCCTTCCAAACAACAGTCCTTCCAATTATTTGAGCAGCTACTAAATTCTACCCCCTCCCACCTTTTCCCCACATCTAATTTTCTCGAGGTTAGATACACAGAACTCCTTCAACCACTTCTATGCGAGACGAGGCCCTAAACTGGAGTCCCGACTCTTGCAAAGCACGTGTCAAAGTCGGTGGGTCAAAGAGCAGGATGCTTTCTGTGCCTCCAAGAAACTAACAGTTCCTGGCCTCTAAGCTTCTTAAACTGACTCCCCAAGCCGACAGTAGGGTCGGTTCTCCTGTTTGGCTCTTCTGCTCTCACCCGCAGCCCAACTCCAGTTACTTTTCACTCTCCTCCCCTTGCTGGTCTCCATTTCCGCCACCACCCCGCTTCTTCCCATTCCCGGGCTGACACCTGACTCAGAAGACGTGGTCGAGACACAATGCCCCGCAGATCTATGTAGACGGGAGAAGACAGCCCACTCTTTAGGACGAAGTTCCCAAACTTGAAAGCCTGCACGTCGTACAGATCCGTTACCAAGGACCCCAAAGCTACTCCGGTAGCCGACATCGTGGGGAAGTGCACACTGGCTCCACAGGTCAAAGAATGCTGGGACCGCGGCGCTCCTGTGACGTCAGCGGAGAAGGCCCTCCTCTTCCGTCCCCTTTTCAGGAGGAGGGGCGGCTCGGTTCTCGCGCCTCTGGAGCGTAGATAGCGGGAGAGTGTAGCTGGCCGTGAAACTTGCCGTAAGATTCACGCTTCTTCTGGCTGCCCCTGGATGGGATCCATGGATTGTAAAGCTTCGAAGAGTTACATCGCTTCCAAGATCATGAAGTCAAGCCTTTCAAGAGACTGTGTGAATCCCGCCCACTTAAGCTTAGGGTCCTCTGAATTCTCTTTCCTACTTGGCCACGTGTATAGTTATTTGCTTATTAGCCACGCCCCCCCATCGGTTTCGAAAAATAAAGATCTCAGAGACAGGGCCCTTTTCTCAAGTCTCCCTTGAACTTCATAGCATTGGTCACGTGACAATGTGAGCACTTTTCAAATGGGACTCTAGAGCGCCAAGCAGGTTGATTCATTTCGTTGGTTCTACATGTTCTGGAGGCGGATGCATATTTATTCCCCTTAGATCAAGCAAATGCTTGGCACGTAATAGGTGTGCAGCTGATGAAGCCAGGGAGGAGAGCAGAGGAGGATGAACTGACGGTATCAAGGTCATCCAGGAGGTAACCTGGCCTGCTAATCTGAAAACCCAAGCGAATTCGGTCTTGGCAAATAAATCCCTTAAAGTGGAGGAAATTCTTATGTGTAGAAGACAATACTTGAAGGAAAATAATTCATAAAGCCATAGTGCTAACGATTGTTACCCATCAAATTGGTTCTGATTTCATTTCAATATTTTTTAAAAGATTTTATTTACTTAGAGAGAGGGGTAGGAGAGAAACATCAATGTGTGGTTGCCTGTCACCCACCGTCTGGGGACCTGGCCTGCAACCCAGGCATGTTCCCTGACTGGGAATATAATCAGCTACTCTCTGGTTCTCAGCCCGGCACTCCATCCACTGAGCCACACCAGCCAGGGCTCATTTCAATATTTTTTTATGTAATTTCTCAGAAGAGATTGTGCTGACCAGCCAGTGTGAAGAACCTGTGCATTGACACTTGTTTCTCATTTTAAATAAATGCAGTAAAATCTTGATGAAATAGAAGCCAGATATTAAAACATTTGGTTCTTGTTAGCTAATCAAAACACTTGAATCCCTAACACTCTAACCAGCTGACACTGTATTATGAATCAGGCTTTTTTGCACTTCAGTGGCACTCACAGTCTTTCCAAGCCTGACCATGTCCCCATAGGCTAATCCAGACTCCTCAGATTCATACTACGATGCATAAACTTGTGAGATCCGGCACAAATGGCCTTCCAATTTGCTAACAAACTTGCCACATGAAACACTAGAATGAAGTTAACAATGCACATGTGAGGTTTATTCAGCAATATTTTGAATAAAGAAATACTTTAGCATACTTCTCCAGGCTACAAAATTGTTACTTTCTATGCAAAATCCTGGACAAAAAGTATTGTAATAATAATGTGATTTTGTTTACCTTGTCAAAGGCTTTCATATACTTGGGAAAAGAGAGAAAAAATATGATTTTTGAACACAGGTTTCAATTAGAAAGAAAACAAAAAGGCCACCAGAAATAATGATCTTTAGTATAGTATATTTATAGGAATGCATAACTTGTGAGATGTACATTTTGAAGTCATCCATAACTTATAACATTTACTGTAGTATAACAAGACAGCAGGTCATCACTTTACAACATTACATGTGAGTGAATTTGACTTACAAATAAAATATATACAACCTACCTTTACAAAATGACATTGTGTGCATACAAAATGAATAACTGCAGAAAAACTTAAAAATAATCAGACAACCAAAACCCAGAAGATACACTTAAGGCAGACCAGCAAGACACTGAAATAATTAAGGCTGTGGAATTCTTCTGCACCTTGAAAATATAGAGCTATTTATCAATACTGTGGAGTGATTTTTAAACCAATTGTTACAAGCCTGATGGATGTATGTACTTATATGTATATGTGTAATGGTCTCTATGGGGAAACCTGTCCACTTACGGATAAGGCCCTTTATCTGAATGGCCAGAGAAGCCATGTCACATTCTCAAAAGACTTGGTGGGGTGGAGTCACTCAAAACCAAAAGGTGCCAATGCAGTTTGCAAACCAACTGTTAATGATTCAAATATAAAGGTACTTCTGACTTCATATAAACATAATAACCGAGATGGTGGCCCCATTATGTTTTAGGCTTCATTGATTTGGTTTTGTGGACTTCAAAAGACAGCAAATGATTCCTAATTCAGTAGAATGTAACTCTACCCATCAGCCCTAATGGTTTTGAATGGCCCCAGACGGTTTTCCAACAGAAAAATGGACCCACCGGGGCTGTCTTCAAATGGATAGATTTCTGCATATGAGCAATAACATATACATACATATTATACACTATATACATGTACAGATGTACATATATCCATGTTTTCCAACAGTTTGCATTTTGATCACTACTGTTCTCTGGCTAGGATCTCACTGTGAAGAGGAGGTTTAGTTTTTTCATGGTCCTCACATTCATCCTAACTACGGTTTTACTCCTCTTCCCCATAGAGTAGGCTGAAGTTTGGCAGAAACAGAGGGGAAAGCACCGGGGTTAAAAAAAAAAAAAAAAGAGTCAAACACAGAGATGACAGATATGGCTTCAGTTGGTTAAAGAAGACGTATATTTGTTAACTTCAAATTCACAACCACAGTCTGTGAGGTCATTACAGTTCGTGTGATACTCCTGGATGTGGATACATTTCTTGACAGAAGTCAGGCGTGGGTGGAGCTCTTATGCCAGCTCTTCCTGGGCTAGCAGGTTAGCTTGCTCAAATTAAGCCTCAGGAGTGGGGACTTCAAGAATTTTACTTGCGTGTTTTCCCACCACCCTCCCTTTTCTCAGCTATCCTCACTCTCCAAAATAACAGTTATCTGAATAAACAGTTCATCTCGAATATTCGAACAGAAGCTAAATCTGACAACAGTTTCGACTCTCCCAGCAATAAGACTGAGAGGAGAACACCAAGCCTGTGAGTATTAATTTCAGGCTTTCTGTAATATCCCTTAAAGATGAAAATTTGTCTCAGAGTAATTTCTTCTCCTCTAACTTCTACATATATTAAAACGAAGAAGAAAATATGGCCTATGATATTTCTGTGCTCTATTTCTGTATAGATTTCTCACATGAATAATATTTTCTAAGTGGCTAGTGCTGTGGACAAATTTCAGCCCTTTTTAACCCTCTAGAATTAGTGAAACAATGAGAGCCCTAGAGTTTTTAGAAAATGAATATTAACATAGGAGCTTCCCTTATCTTAGTGGAGTATGTGTAAACCTTATCTTTCCTAACTCTGTCCCAGGTTTACTCATTCATTTTCAAGTGATTCCTAGATTTTAAATAGTTAAGAAAAACCATAATACAAATAATCCACTGAAAGCTCACACACTGTGTTTGCCTAGCCCAGACACCACAGAGATGCCGCACAGCGGAGAAAGGAATAGGTCAAAATTCCTCAAAACTGAGCGAGAAACAGTATTTGTACTTTTGCCCTACTCAGAGACCTCTTCTGTGTGAACTATCCCCTCCTCTATCAAACTCACGGGACAAAGTTTTAGTTAATACACAGAAATGACCATCATCTGGTGTATAACTCATTGGCTCCCTCACATTCTCACAAATTTCCATGCTCATCCACAGAGGTGAGAAAAAAGTAATGACTAGCTCATGGGCACTAAATCATGGAGACTATGAGGAGGCAAATGTTACACTCCCGGAAAACCTAATTAAAGAGGATCCAAAGTTTTTCCCTACAAAAACCAAGAGTTCTCTTCATTTCTGCACCCGGGCATCTCATGTGCCCCTTCGATAGCAGGTGACTGTGAGACTCTGAAATAGTGAGTGTGAGATCAGACAGTGTTTTACTCTCACTTCTGCCCTCCCGGTGAGGGAAGTGGCTGTTTGGGTTCTTCTCTGCCATTTTTTCCAGGGCACAGGCTTGAGAAGAGAGAGTAGTGGCTGCTTTGGAGGGCATCTTACTCTTTGCGTCTGCCACAAGAAACACCAGTGAAAACAGTTTATTGACATAAAGACTTCAATCAGCTCTCCTAACCTTTTTCTGTAGACAAGTTTTAAATGATCAAAATCATAGGCTAAGACCAAATAACATTTAGACAAAGAGCACCTAGTACTTCCAATTAAAATCAATTTGTAGAATTTAACTTCATGAGTTTGCAAATGGGTACCTAAAGACATGAATATTGAAAACCTGGAATGTTCAAGTTCCTGTCAATGAAATTCTTAGCACTGGCAGTGTGTAGCACTTTTTAAAAAGTCCAAGTATTATCTAGACCTCCCAATTAAGGTATTCTTCCAACACGCCTATGAAATACGAATGTCCGTCCTCCCTCCCACTAACTCCCATTTTAACAATGGGGACACTTGGGGCAAAAAACGCTGAGACTTTCTGTTAGAAAGGACGAATCAGGAATAACTGAGGTTGGAACTCAAGAATTCCTAGGCTCACCTTATATTCAGATGTTTTCACTTAACAGATATTGTAAAATAAAGAAAACGCTGCAACATCAGTCAGTCTAAACACAATGAACTTCTCTATCTCCCGTCCTCCGCTCTGAAAGGCACTACTATTATAAAGCTTTGTGAGCCACAAAGCAGTGAAGCCGGCGCTGCCTCTCCGCCTCCTCTACTCCCCCAAGAGTGCTGATGGCTGTGAGAGACCGAAGCACACTGCCAACATGACAATTCTTAAAAATGTTCCCACATTCAGCTGTGAGTGGATATAAATCTATTTAATTTGAAACAATTGTAAAAGATGCAGCAAATCCTTATACCTTTTAAAAATTACTATGGGTTGTCCCTGATCTTTCCCTTCTTTCTCCATCCCACCTTTACAAAAGAAAACAAAACCCCCCCAAAACCTATGCAGTGAATATAAGCCAAGCAAGAAACTTGTGAATTTACCCAACACTTATTTCCCCCAGTTCAACCAGAAGTTCACTTTCACTAACTCCTCGTTAAGTTTTGATGTCAAGGACCACCGGAATTGGGGAAGTGGACTCTTGTCTCTTCTTTCTCCTCTTCCCTAACACAAAGGAATAAATATCTCTTCCAGAACAGGTACGAGAAAGGGGTCCCTGGGCCTTCATCTTTCACCACATTTGCCCATGGGCAACCTAAAGCACATTTGCCAGACCTGTTCTGGGATTCCTTGTTATCTCCAACTTGTTAGGGAGAATTCTTGAACCAGAACTGCTCTCTCTTTCCTGTTGGGAGGAACCAGAAGCTTTGCAGACAGGGAGCTTCCCTGCTGTTTTCCTTCAGTTACCAAACTATACAAAATATACGCCCTTTCTCTTCGGGCTCCTATTAAATTCATTCTACTCTAATGATTGTACTTTGGCCCCAGGTAACAAAATCATGCTCCTTTTCATGTCTATGTCCTTCTTCTCCTGTCCCCTCTCTTCCCCAGCAAGTGTCCTGGGGGTGGGGGTTCCGTGCAACCTCCCACCCGGATCACCCCCACTCTGCTGTAAAAGCGGATACAAAAGCTTTGGCTCCAACATTCTGTCAACTGCCTTCCCACCACACAATCCCATTAACACTCTCCTGCGCCATCTGCACCACTGTCCTAGGCCCTACCCTTCCCAGGCAGAAACTCAACTTCGCCTCCTGCATGGTCATAAACACTCCAAATGGCTCAGCAGGGGGCTCTTTAGCCACTGTCCCCTCCGACAGAAGGCAGCTTGCTGAGCCATATATACCACTAGGTGGCGATCTGGACCCCTCAGGCCTGCACTCTATTGCACACCAGCCCCGGGACCAGGCTTTCTTCTTGTGATATGTCTTGTAATGAAGACATGTTTGCTAAAAGAGTTTTTAGTAAATTGTTTTAAATTTTAAAATATTATGTCATATAGCATTTGTATATACATTTCTTTTTAAATGAAGACTATGGAGGGTTCGTCAAGAGAGCACTCTGAGGAAGGGATCATTGATGGCCCTGGGCCATTTGAAAACTAGGAAACGGATATAGTCAAAGTCAGTCTCCACATATTTGGTTAATTCTGAAAACACGAAGTGCTATCTAGTCTTATTGCTTATCCTTTCCATTAATTCATTAACTTACAACCTTGGATGGGATGCATTGGAGGGTAGATGAGGAAGCTGACTTTGAAATCAGTGGGAAAGAATGATGAGTGTTTTCAATTCTACATTTCCACTGTGGAAATACGTGTTTTTACATATGCAAGTTCGGGCTCAGTTTCCAAAATTCCTTTTCATTGAACTAAGTCTGTAGTTCTGTTTACCCTTCATCAACTCTGCGCTTGCATTTCCGTGCTGCACGATTTCAATTTTCTCAATCCTATCACAGGAGAGAAGCAATGCCATTCAATCTGACATGGACAAACACTTGAGTTATGTTTTAAAAATATTATTTGCATAACCACAAGTTTCAAAACACACTTTAGAGAACAAAGAGTGGATCACGGACAAACACAAAAACAAAAACACTTTCCAAAACAAAGAAAGAAAAAACATGAAATGATCAGGTTTCGCTGTTCTTCCACTAGCAGAAAAAAGGGCAGTGAGCAGGCATCTAGTGTGGAGAATGTGCACCAGCAAGCAGCATTGGCCTCCGAGTGCAATTAGTCCTTTCAGTGCCGGGAAGTAGTGATGGCTGGGCGGTGGTAGACGGTGCAATTGCAGTTAAAATTCAGTGCTCTGTCAGGGTGATGGAGCAGACTTTATTCCATGGCTTCAAAAAGGACTTGGGACCAGGCCTTTCAAAGGCCTACATGGCTGCTTCCTGTTGGTGAGCACCCCTTAGCTTCCACAAGGGTTAGAAATCGAGTAGACCAGCTGTCTGAGGACTGAGTTCTACAGCTGTCGAGGACAGCAGAGAGTGTTGTTAGGTGTTCAAGGAACCGTAGGAAAGGTTTTTGTTTGCCCTTTTGTGCGAACCTGTTATAGTCGCTATGAACTTCAAACCCAGTATAGACATACAAAGAGCTCACAACTCCCACTGCAATTTGGACTTGGTTCCTGGCAGGCTCTCCTGCCAGGCTGACTCTGAGCTGCCTGTGAATTTGGGAATAGCATTTCATACACGGAACCCATGTTAGTCAGATGCCTGTGACCAAGAGAAAACTCGTGTTCACAGATTTCTAAAGGGGAACCGCTTCCTCTTAATGCACAGGTTCTGGTAAAGATTTCTATATAGGATTTATAAAATGCTCTAAAAATCTTGTTATCTAATTGTGCTTAGTCAAAACAACGTAATGCTTTGGCAGATAAATTACTGTCTTAACTGGAGCACTAAAAAGTTACTTTGATTGATTTCATATACATCTCTCTATTATAAAACTCTGAAATCTGAATGGGATATGTTTTACTGTGTGTGTATCTGAATCTTATTAAGAAACTATAAGTAATGTAAACCAGAATGGTTGGCATACTTGACACCTCTGTTAAATAGAACTTTTTGCTTGAAATTTCAGCACAGGCAGAAACCTTTTATACTCACCACAATGAGCTGAAGTTTTGCCCACTTACCCACTCATTTTGGAATGCACAATTAACATTTTGTGACAGCTAATATTCTTGTTATCCTTGACCCTCTGTGTGATATTCTCTGTGCCTTTCTCCTTTATCTCTTGTGAACGACCTTCTGGAAAGCCCTGGATCTTGGGTGATTTTACTGCTGCTCAGACCCTGAATAACCACTGATGAGGTTTAGGAGGGACCATCTCTCAACCCAGAGAACTGCATGGGGTGAAATAATGAACAGAATTATTTACAGACACATTCAGTCTTGCTTTGGCTCACACTGCACTTCCATGTGAAACCTCAAGGGCTGGGACGTAAGCTCAGTGGCTACGTCCCTTGGTTGACTCGGCTGACAATGTAGCTCTTGACATTGGGAATAGGCCGCACATCGTTCTGGTGCTTGCGGCGTTCTATGAAGCAGGCCAGGCGGGAGGTGTCCAGAGGAATCTTGGAGTAGCTGCCATTGTGGGGCTGCAGCCACGGGTGCTGCAGGCAGGTGGCTGCTGTGGGCCGCCTCCGGAAGTCTTCCTGCAGGATCACGGTGATGAAATCTCTGGCGGCATTGCTCACGCCACAGAAGTATTCATGGGGGAAGCTGAAGTCCACCCTGCATACATTGATACAGGTCTCCTCTTTGCTCTCATCCAAGAAGGGGGAGACCCCACTCAGCATGACATACGTCAGCACCCCGATGCTCCAGATGTCAGTGCCCAGGGACACGGGGATGCCCTGGATCACTTCCGGGGCAGCAAACTCAGGGTTCCCCAGCAGGTGGTGGATGTGGAAGTGCCCTGAGATCTGGACAGCATCCTCCAAGTCGATGAGCTTCACTCGAGGCACTGGAATCCGCAGGTCAATGAGCAGGTTCTCGGGCTGAGGAGATGCAAGGAGGCAGGGAGAAGGGAGGGCAAGTTCAGCTCTCTGCTTTGACTCTCAGTAGGACTCCATTAGTTCGAACACAGCACTGCTACTCTTTGATAAAGCCTATAACGAACGGCATTGGTCCCCAACCTTTGACACCAGGGCCCAGTATCGTGGATGGCGAGGTGGAGGAGGGGAAGCGAGGTGGGGGAGGGGAAGCGAGGTGGGGGAGGGGAAGCGAACTGGGAGGTGTAGCTCTGGCGAGCTTTGCTTGCAGCTGGTCCTAACAGGCCCTGGGGGTGCGGACCCCTGGCGCAGGGGACATTCCCTCCTCAAAGTGCACAGGAGGCTTCAAACTAAGCTAAACTGAGTTTGTGTGAAAATCATGCCTCTTAACTACCCCTTACTTCTGCACTGAATCAAGTGAAGAATAAATTACTCATTTTGGAAAACAGAGGCTTTTTTTTTAGCATCATGGAAAAGTTGACATTTACTTGCTTCCTTCTACAAAATTAGACATAGTGGCCAAAGCTTGCTTATCTTTTCTCACTTCAAATGTCGTTGTGTCATTGTGTTCTCATTAACTCATGAATAATACACTTAAATTGTGTGATAACCTCGTTTCTGTTTAATATTCATGGCGATTGTAATCTAAGTAAATAAAATGGATTAGCATTTACATCTCTCAAGGGCAATGACTGGCAGGCTGGATTTCGTCATGTCCCTGCAAGGGTTGCTGCTTCTTATTACCTTGATGTCCAAGTGAGCAACCCTGCAGTTGTGAAGGTACTGCAGGGCCTCCATGATGTCTCGGATGTAGAACGCTACCTTCTCTTCCATGAGCTCATCGTGATTCATAAGGTAGTCTAAGAGCCGGCCATCATCCATCCTGCAAGTAGGGAGGAAAAGGCTAAGGAAGTGGGTTTGTAAAAAACCAGAAAAATAACACACAAACAAACCTGTAAGATCTTTCCCACTCCCTACGATAAAGATCAAAGTGGTAATACAGGCATATTTTAGTTAAAGCCCTAAGTTAGTATAATGTTCAGAACTAAAAATCAATAAATAAGCAAACAAGTAAATAAAGAAAATGATAAATGTGGTGTACTTCAGGGGAGAAAGCTATATAACCTTGTTTAAGACACATTCTGTTTTGTTAACTTTTTTTTTATATCCTCACCTGAGGACATCTTTTCATTGCTTTTAAAGAGAGAGGAAGGGAGAGAGGAAAACATTGATGAGAAAGAGAAGCCTTGATGGGCTGCCTCCTGTACGTGCCCCTACCAGGGATCGAACCTGCAACTTTCAGTTATGGGACGGGGCTCCCACCAACTGAGCCACACTGGCCAGGCTGTTTTCTTAACTTTTAAAATCGCTCAGGGGGCAAAAGTTCTAACTCAAAGATCCTTTGAGAGGTTAGGTTGCAAAATCTTCAGATGGGGAGGAAATCTTCAGATGCGGAGGGGGAGAGAGGTGGAGAGCTGTCAGGGCGAATCCTGATTAACAGGAACCTGGTGCCTGCCTTCAAGCAGCACCACGTATGTCTTGCAAATCGCTTTTGTCAGTTTTCGGGGAAAAGCCGAAAGTAGGCAAAGTTTAGCCTTGGCATTCTTGACCCCTTTTTGAATCCTTTGCCTTTTAGCAATTTTCCAACCTTAAAAACTGTGAGCGAGACAAGGAAGGAGGAGCCCGCAGACCCTGGTTTGAATTACCCACTTCCCTGTGAAGAATGTGCAAGGATCAAGTGAGAAGAGGCATTCACACACAGTTGGTGGCAAGAGTAAGAGCTCTCAATAAATGTCAGCTACTTCCAGGTGCCCTGTGTCCTCTTTAGCGAGGAGTGACCACATGTCAGACAGTTACTCTCTAAAGTGCACAGGGCTGTGAAAAACACACCCCCAGGAAATGCCCAGGCAGAGAAGCTTGAGCAGGAGTCAGAAACTACTTCCAAGCACCGATGAAAATCGGCCCCACTCCCGACCCTGGCCAAGTTTCCTATCTCTTCCCTAGCTTGTTCCTTCCTACTGGTCTATTCTGCTTTCCTTGACAGGAGCAAAGGTTAGGACCAATGAAAATCTGCGTTGCCTTCCTTTCTCCGTCTCTGCCAGGGTTGGAGTGTGAGAGGTGAGTGTGGAGTGTAGTTGTATTGGGCTTGTTTGATGCATCCCTCTGGGCTTCTTGGAGCACTAATAGGGGACATTAACAATAGCACTGCTGTGAGATCCAAAAGTCTCAGTTACCCTGAGAGCCCTTAGGTAATGAAGATGCCCAGGCCCTGCCATAGACCTCAGATCAGAACCTCAGTTGTCTGCTTCAGTTGCCTGGCAGAGAAAAGCTCTACCAGTGACTGGGTGGTCACAGAAAGGGAGCTACACAGTCACAGCATAACCAAGATTTAGCACAGGAACTGCCTCTCACGAGTCTTACCTAAATTTCAGGTCCAACCTAGTCCCTTCCTATGTTCTCAGAGTAGCCCTTCTACTCTGAGGGTAAATGCAAAATATGCATTTACCAGACTATATTGAATTAGCAGTTGGTCTTCCTCACTCCACCTATAACTCCTCAATGTCAAGAACTATTTTTTCATCTTTGTTCCTCCCACCCTGGCCCAGGTCACAGTGAGTGCCCAGTAAATGCTGAAACTCATGTAATCCAATACTCATCTAATTTAATCCCTGCAACATCTCTGAGAAGCAGGAATAATTCTTCAGACTTCACAGATAAGGACCCTGAGGTCCAGGAAGTCAAGTACACTGGCTCCAAATCATAGAACTGGGATTAGCGCCCAGTTTCTTCATTCCATTGCACTGGGGATTCACACCTTCCCTCGGAACGCTGGCCTGCAAATCTGAAGGGGCAAAGGTTCTGGGTTGCAGTACCACTTTGGTACGCAAGTGACAATACCCTTCATTGGAAGTATAGTCAAGTGCAGCGAGTTGTCACTTGTAAACAAAGATAATTCACTGTCAACAGAATACAGCCTTTTGAGTTGGGAAGCCCCCAACGAACAGGCTGGTCTCTGAAGGGCTGTTTTTAAGTGCATTGGTGAAGTCTGAAGTGACAAGGCACTGGCTGCCACGCAGCCCTCTCCGGATCACAGGAGAACTGCGAATACGAACAGTGTTGTTTTTGTCTCCTCTCCTTTCTTTTCAACCCATTTAAAAGGTTAGCCTAAGATATCTGCACTTTGGCTTTTCTTTTCCTCATAAACGAAGTTATGCTGAATCACTTCTTCAAAGACCCACACACATGTACAGCTAGACCAGTGACTCCAACCTTTCTCATCTCAGGGCCCAGTAAACCAATTACGAAAAATCTGTGGCACACCGAAAATGTACTTTCTGCTGATCTGACAAAAACATAGGTATAATTTTGATTCATTCATACCAGACAGCTGTTGTTCTATTGGTTGTTGTCATTTTTTATTTGACAATCTAAGGGAAAAGAGGTTAGTGCTGTTGACTCAGTAGTCAGGCATGGCATGTTTTTTTTTTTTAAGATTTTATTTATTTATTTTTAGAGAGAGAAGAAAGGAGGGAAAAAGAGAGGGAGAGAAACATCAACTGGCTGCCTCCCACATGTGCCCCAACCAGGACCAGCCCCAACCTGGGCATGTGCCCTGACTGAGAGTTGAACTGGAAATCTTTTGCTTTGTGGGACAATGCTTAACCAACTGAGTCACACCGGTCAGGGTGGTATTGCATGCTTTAAAAATTCTTGCAGCACGCCAGTGAAAATTGTTGAGCTACAGTAACAAGCACACAAGAACAAGACTGAAATGACATTGCGAAGCTATGAATGGAGGTGCTTCTCTATGGAATGGGGGTCCTTGTGAAGCCTTGCACGGCATTGGTCTTGGGTACAAATACCTGTCTCCTCTCCAGGCCCAGGGCCTCATCAGCACCAATCTGATAACCTTCCTGTGAGGGCTCAGTACTTCTGAAAATGCTCCTTCAGTCTGTGTAAAATCTCTAAACCATAGAGCATGTTCTCTGGTCTTAGCTTGGGGTAATAGTGAGAAGAATGTGAACTTACTGCTTTATTTGATGTGTCCTGGGGCCAACCGGGGCCAACTACATGGTTGCCTGAGTCCCTAGAAACTCTGGGATGAGTGGAATGTTCTGAAAGTAAGGTTGTGCCCCAGAAGGATTCTCTGATGGTAGATGACAGTGGGTTGACGTGCAAGCCCCTCCCTTTCAACCCAGCTCCACTCCCCACCCCCCCAACCCCCCCCATCAGTAAGTCTACTGTCAAAAGCTTTTCCTCAACTGCCCAGCTCAAAGGTCCATAACAGAAAGAAAATGAAAACTGGAGTGAGACAGATGTGGGTTCAAGTCCCAGCTTTTCCGATTCTTAGTTTTAAGGAGCTTCCTTATCCTTGATTTTCTAATCTATAAAATAAGAATAACATTTTTATAAAATGGAGGGCAGAGAGCATGTGATACACAGCACTTTGGAAACTATAAGACACTGCATTAGACAGAACTGCTAGTACTGAGCCCCACAGCAGGGACCACCTCAGAGGGATGACCCCATACTCACAGCTCCAGAATCAGGATGTAGGACGTGGGGGACTCATAGGTGTCGTGGAGGGTGACGTACTGTGGGTGCTGCAGGTGCTGAAGCAGGGCAGCCTCGTGGGCAGCCTGCTCTTTTTTCTTCATTTTTTTGCTAACAAATTTCACAGCAACATCTTTGCGGGTAGCTTTGTGAATGCACTTCTTTACGATGGAGAAACGGCCTCTGGAAAACCAAAGGAAGAAGGCATTTTGTCAAAGATTCATTAATCAAGTAGTCATTACTTTACTCAGGATGTATGACATTTTCTCTGAAGTGGTCAGATAGTGACATTTTATTAGGATTCTATTTTCCTGTACAGTTGCCACCCCCTGCCCATCCAGAGGCGTATTTTCCAAGACCTTCAGTGGACGCTGGAACCGCAGAAAGTGCTGAAGCCTACACATACTATGTTTTTCTCCTTTTCACTTAAAGGAAGTGCTTTATGGCTTCTCTTGGGCATTTCTGAATTGGCAGCATCACTGCTCTTGTGCTCTGGGGACATCACTGAGTAAAATACGGGTGACAGGAACACACACGCCGTGCTGCCTCGACAGCTGACCTGGTAACTGCGACAGCTCTGAGTGCCTCACGGAAGGGAGTGGGCGTGGGGTGGGTGCTGGACAGAGGGGTGGCTCACGACCTGCATGGGGCAGTGTGGGGTGGCACAGGACCTCATCAAGCTATCCAGAACAACGCACAATTTAAAACTTACAAATTCTTTATTTCTGGAATTTTCCATTTGATATTTTCAGACCACAGTGGACCATAGGTAACTGAAATTGTGAAAAGTAAAACCATGGATAAAAGGGGGTACTACTGTATTTTTAAAAAGATTTTATTTATTTACTTTTAGAGAGAGGGGAAGGGAGAGAAAAAAGAGAAGAGAAACAGCGATGTGTGAGAGAAACATTGATCTGTTGCCTCTCATATGCCCCCAACCAGGGACGTGGTCCACAGTCCAGGTACATCCCTGACTGGGAATCGAACCTGTGACCCTGTGGGTCACAGGCCAGCACTCCATCCACTGAGCCATACCAGCCAGGGTTGTAGTTTTAATCATAATGTTATCATCCACCATTTTTCCTTCCTTTGCATTTCAGGATTCTTTGACATGCATAAAAACTAATAGCATTTTTTATTCAATATATTTTTCTGTCATTGGGAACATCAGCACAGGTTCAGTTTTCTTTTCTAAACAGTATATTTCTATAAAATACTACAATAATGATAGCAACAATGTTAAAAAAGGAGGAATCCTACTTGTGATAATTTCAAAAACATTTTTAAAGAGGTTATTTTTAGTTTAATTAAATTAAATTAATTAATTTTTAAAAATATTTTATTTATTTATTTTTAGAGAGGGGGGAGGGAGGGAGAAAGAGAGGGAGAGAAACATCAGTGTGGTTGCCTCTAGCACACCCCCCACTGGGGACCTGGCCTGGAACCCAGGCATGAGCCCTGACTGGGAATCAAACCGGCAATGCTTTGGTTCACAGGCCTGCGCTCAATCCACTGAGCTACACCAGCCAGAGCTAGTTTAATTTTATATTTATTATCTTTTTATTATGGAAAATGTCTAATTTACACAACAGCAGAGAGGATGCTGTAATAGATGCTCTATGTACCTAACAGCCAGTTTCAATAATTATCAACATTTTGCCAACCCGATATCATTTATTCCTTTCTTGCCCTCTGCTTTTTTTTTGAAGTATTTTAGGCAAAATTCAGATACCATGTTATTTCATTTATTAAACTTCAGTTTGCATCTTTAATTGACAAGGACATTTAACAAGTATGTAACCACCATTCCATTTTTACATCTAAGAAAATTAACTGCATCTAAAGTAAAATGTTCCCAGATTCAGCTGTAGCCCTATGGGAGTGAGAGGGGAGCGGTAGAAAGGGGTGGGCTGATCAGCACGGAAGCAGAGAAAGAGAGGGTCAAAAAGGTGACAGGCCAGTGCCCGCAAGGCCTGTCCAGAAGGCGCCGTAGCTCAGGAGCAGAGGAGTGCAGGGTCTGAAGAGCTGCTTCTGCCCACAGCGGAAGTGGGCCCACCAGACACCATGACCAGGGCTGGCTCCCTAACTTGGCTCTGTGCTCTCTGAGCAACTTTCTGACAATAGTTTTTATTTTTTTTCCTATAGATTTTCTCCAAAAGAGAGAATGTGCTAATCAATAAAACAAGTATCAGGCAAATGTTAATTGAATGCCTATTTTGTACCAGACATCATTCTTGCCATAATGAACAAGTATTTGGTCAGACAGGAAGTTCTATTTTATGTCATGAATTAATAAAAACAGTCATTCTGACTTTTAACTGCACTCTCATGAGTTTGGTTATTACCAGTCAGTCTTTCCAGAGGACTATGGATGCTGAACAAGGTCTCCTGACCTGCATGGCCTGGGCAAAGTGCGACTACCTTAATCTTAATTTGTGTGTATCAACATTATGCACCCCCATGCTTTAGAGAGTTATTTAGCCTCGCAAGGTTTGAAAACAAAAGCATCCCATCGTCCCACCCATCCCCATCCTCCTCCCGAGAAGCAGTTGAATATATTTTAGCTGATTATGTAGGTATTTGATTTTTTTCAGTTTTACTTATTTTCTGTTGACCCCAGTACGAAAGGTGTGACTTGAGTGACTTTCCTCCCTCCGTCTCCACCTCATGGCCACTTTCCCATCCCCTGTCTCCCCACGGAATTATACTGTAATTCATTTTAGTGTTTATATTCTTGGAACTATGTCAGCGCTTTTTACAACTGAACCTCTAGTAAACTACGAATATTTTTCCTTTTTGTGGCAGAACACACTTTTCAATCATTTCTAACAAAGAGTGCATGGGAAAGTTAGTTGTTTGAGACTTGTGTACCTGAAGTGTGCTTATTCTACCTATATACTTGATTGTTAGTTTCGCTGAGTATAATTCTAGGTAGAAAAATTCACTTACAATTTTGAAGGAATTATTCTCTTGCCTTCTGATTTCTAGTGTAATTGATGATGTTAACTGTCAATGTCCAAAGCACTGTAACTCCTAACCTTTTGTTATGTCCCTCACTGAGACTTCCTTCACATCCCCTGGCTCCCGTGGGCCCCCTCCTATTGTTCTTCTGGCCAAAAAGATGGGACTACCTGAGAGTTTCAGCTCCCCACTTCACCAGACTGTGGTTCTGCATGCATGCCCTTGGGGCAAAGCAGTGAGAGGAAGAAGGAGGGACCAGGGGAGGCTCCCTGCTCTTTTAAGCTCAAAGGGATCCCCTGGCCCTGTCTTTTGGCCAGAGAGACAGGTCTGTCTTAGGGTGCTCCGTCTCTGTGTGGGCTTCAGTGTCCGGATTTGACCCACCTTTGGGTCAAAGGAGAAAAAAGCAAACAGAAAACTCATAGCCACTGTTTTCATCTTTGATCAAGTTTTGACTACCTTCCCCAGTCTCCCTGCTACTGAGAATTTTCTCAGAATTCTCTTGTAGCTGCTTTTGCATCCCCCCCCCCCCCCCCCCCCGTACCTCCCTGGGATTCTGGTTGAGGTCAGTGGGAAAGAACAGGGACAGCCACACCACAAGGGGCTTACTCCATCTTGGCTAGTGTGGGAAGTTGGCTCATTTTAAGAAATGGGGACTAAAAAGCTGCTTGAACGCTCTGAGAGTGGAGGAGAGTGGGGCCCCTCAGCATCTGGCGGGCATGTAGTCTCATGATCGGCCTGTTTGGGGCAGGGCCCTGCTGCCCCCCATTGTGCCGGTGAGCTTGAGCACAGAGGCCCTCTGCTGTACTTTTTCCGGGAGAGTAAGCCCCTGGCCTCTTCCTGGGTGGGGAAGGATAATTGTGCAGCTGCCTGAGGCTTGGGAGGAGATTCGAGCTGCAACTTTTTCTCACACAGAATTCAGCCAATCCTGCCAACGAGGGGCATCCTCTTCACACCTATTTCCAGAGGCTCTGGGTGCTGCCAGGACCTGAGTCTCTGGGGAATTCTGCTGTCACTTATTGTGACTCACTTGGCCCCACAACTGACTTGAATTGAGTTTCCTCAGGTTCCCCAGGTTATCTGGCACTCTTTCAACATGTTTTTGCTGCTTCTGATAGTTTATTGTTGTTGTCACTTCTAATGTCCTCATCCTTATGTGTCTGCTTTAAAAATTCCTTTTACCTGAGATTTAGTGAAGCCTGAGGAGGGAGTGAAAACAGACACCTGGTTCAACTATCATCCTTCCCTGGGGGCCTGGTTCTGCTGCCTTGCTGGGTCCTGTACGGGCGAGCAGTCGGCACCCCCAGGGGTGACCCCGGCCGTCCCAGACTGCACTGGTGCCTGTGCAGCTCCCTTCTGGTTCACGCGCCGTGCCCACGTGCTCTTTGCTTCCATGATTGGGCTATAGGAGTGAAGATATTTGTTTTTGCAGCACGATTTTTGTAATATTCAGTTACCAGAGAGCTCTTTATAATAAGATAGTCACACACGCTTAGATTCTGGGTGTAGGTGTGATGGAGAAAACTGGGTCACTTGTGCAGCCCTGGCACGATCATCCTGCACGTGTCCCACGTGAGTATCGGTATGCTTTGTTTCCATTCTATTAGCCCACAGTGTGTCTAACGTAGAGGTGTCAAACCCATTTTCACCGGGGGCCACATCAACCTCACAGTTGTCTTCAAAGGGCCGAAATAGTTTTAGGACTGTATAAAATGTAACTACTCCTTAACTGTTAAGGAGTTGAAACTACATTCGGCCCTTTGAAGGCAACCACGAGGCTGATGTGGCCCCTGTGAAATGAGTTTGACACCCCTGGTTTAAAGGATCTTTTGAAAATATAAGGACCAAATTAGGGAAAGAGGAAAAATTTCAGGCTGTTGGAGATGTAATTTTTGAAAAAACACTGCTTGCTTTGAAAAGATCAGAACATTGATCTCCTCTTTGAGAAATATCCAAACTCCCATCTCTTCCAGCTGAAACACACCTCGGTCTAAGGCTATCCACAGCGGATTTGTGTCTCAGAGAGGAACTACCTGGGGCACCCAGGCGATGAAACCAGTTTGACCTGCTCACAATGAGAACCGATGAGAACCTTATCTAGCTTCACAAACTTCAGTATGGCAGAGCAAACTAGATGTTAATGACTACTGCTGATTTATCACAAAAGTTGTTGTAATGCGAAACAACATCTGCAAGTAATCAAGCACAGGCTCAGGGTCAGAGGGCCCAGGGCTTGAATCCGGACCTCGAGGAAGCTACTTAACCCCCTTAAGACTGAGTTTACAGCTACTGTAAATCCACTCAAACACCATGTGACAGAATCAGATTAAGCAACTTTTATATAATATCAGCCCAGTGTCTGGAACACTATAGATGCTCAATAAGTGTCTCATAATCGTCAACACCACATAAATGTCTGTCAGCTTTGTGCCTACACAAAGAAGACAGCAAAGGAGAGCTGAGGTGGTTGTGTTCTTGTGTGTTGGTGGTGGTGGTGGTGGTGAAAGGTGCTACAGTGAAAGCAGTGATTTACGTTGTGACTACTGCCTAAAAAATGGGACCAACAAAGACTTGGGCTCTTTCTACTCTGTCACAGCCAGCCACTTAGGAGATTCTGTGCTCCGCTGAGAGACGCCCATTGGAGATGGTGATGCTGCCAACGGTGCTCTTCTCCTTACATCCCCAGG
This sequence comes from Tonatia bakeri, assembly GCA_004024845.1. Classification (NCBI taxonomy): domain Eukaryota; kingdom Metazoa; phylum Chordata; class Mammalia; order Chiroptera; family Phyllostomidae; genus Tonatia; species Tonatia bakeri. The sequence continues at coordinate 41,165 of PVIA01000431.1, forward strand.
GCGGCTGGCGTCTTCAAGACCTAAGACCACCTGGAGGCTACTGCGCACACGGGGACAGCCTCCTTTTTGTTTCTTTCCATCATCTGTTTTGTGGGACAGGTGATGAATGTTTTCACTATTCTTTTAAAAGTCATACTTTTATCCTTTTTGTTTTTGAGGACAAACTTTTATAACCAAAATACAAAGAGAGAGAGAGAGAGGGAGAGAGGAGCGTGCGAGCACTTTGACTAGAAATGTCCACAAAACAGTGGGTTTGCTGCATGTCCACCCACAAAGACCTGCACCCAACAATTAGTGATTACACAGCTCTTCTCAGGAACACAGGAAACTTCTAACAAAATCCGACCACATACTAGTCCTAAAGCAAGTGTCCCCAGCAAAAAAGAGTCAGTGTCATATAGACTGACTTCTTCAACCGCGATGCAATGCAGAATCAGTAACAAGAAGATAATTGTAAAAACCTCATACATTTAGAATTTTAAAACATTTCTATTTTTTCCATTGGATCAAAGAAAAAATCATAAGTGAAGGGAAAATACTTAGAACTGAATGAAAATGAAAATGTCACATAGGAACCGAGGAGATGTAGCTAAAATTGTTCTTTGAAGAAAAGGTTGAGCCTTCAATTCTCATATCAGAAAAGAAGCAAGCCTGGGAGTTGATGAGGGAAGCCTCCAACTTTAGAAGTCAGAGAAAGGACAATAGAAAATACACGTAAGTGTTCTCGTTTTTCCTACTGTAGAGAGAAGGCCCTTAGTAAAAAAGCACATAATAAAAGCAGGTCGTTCTTCTGGTGTGGTGTTGAGTGCTCATGAGTGAAGGACTAGAAAATGGGGTCATTACCTTCCAATTTCATTCAGCTCAGTGTAAGCCGAATCAAAGTTTTCCTTCCAGGAAATGGTGGCCCCATCAGCAGCAGCATCTTCGGAAGAGAGAGAACCCATTTATGACATTGAGGAAGTCACACAGAGTAATATAAAGGTTAGCAGAAAAGCTCCAGCATCACCCCAGATCAGGACTAAATACGGAGTCTCACTCAGTGGGAAAACACCACGATTCTCTGCCATTCTCATTTTAAAAATATGATCCAAGGGGAAACTAAAGTAACAGAGTCAGACTCCCTCCCTGTGCCACCTACGGCAACACAGGGACTCGAGGAGTCAGGAATGTAAGTTCAGGATATTTTACAGATAAGCATTTTGCAGAAAAAATTAAAAGGGGGTCCTGGATTGTGTGGCCCAAATGGTTGGAGCATTGTCCAATCCCTGGTCGGGGAGCCCATGAGAGGCAACCAGTCAATATTTCCCTGTTATATTGATGTCTCTCTCTCTCTCTCTCTCCCTCCCTCCCTTCCCCCTTTCCCCTCTTTCTGAAAGCAATGAAAATAAATGTCCTTGGGTGAGGATAAAAAAAATTAAAAGGGAGAGTGAAAACTGTGCTGAAGGCCGGACAGGCAGGTGAGAGTCAGGGCTATGGGAGGGCGAGGCCAAGGGGCTGGGGAAGGTCACAAAGCAGGAAAGGATGTGGGAAAGGACTGTGCTCCAAAGGGCTAAAGACTGCTCTTTCTCACCTCCTGGTCTCAGGCACTAATGAGCTTATCCCGCATATAGAGTTATTTACCTTAACCCCAAATCCATGCCCGAGTAGAATCTCTGCAGCATTACTTTAGGCGATGTGTTATTTTCCTGGTAATGGCTCACACACACGCAAGCACGCACACTCCTATCTGTGGGTTTTCTCTGGGGACCAAGGCTGACAAGGAGCAAACTGCAAGCAGGGCCACCCCTGAGTGGGGCTTGGGAGGAGAGGACCAAGCACAGCTCTTCTGACTCCAGTCACCTGGGCTGCCCAAGCCCCCCTGAGGCTGAAGGTGCCCATCTGCACTGCAGTCGGAGGAAACAGACCCAAGGCCAGGGTACTCAGTGAGTCACGGCCCCACCGGAACAAAGCCATTGGGAGGGGCTGAGCCCGTGGGGCGGGGCAGGGGAGCATTTCCGGCTTCAGCTGGGGGCGGGGCTGTGGTCTGAGACCCTGGAAGGTTTCTGGAGCCCCTCTTTAGGCTCTGGGATTCCCTTAACCCAAAGAGACATAGACTCATTGCCTTTTAAGTACAGTGACCTCCTTTGTCCTCCTGACACACACTGTCCACTTCTGTGCACTGCCAGAAACAAGTGTCCTCTCTCAAAACGTTCTGAGGACCAAGGGGGCTTGGTGAGAGAGTGGAGAGGTGAGCAAAACAGAGCCTCATTTGTACAATACTCCCGTGTAGCTGGTTATGTGTGTATCTTCATTAAGTGTCCGGCACACCCACCTAAAAGTGTGTTCTGGGAGGGTAAGAGACTGAGGAAATGATCAACCCCTTCAACCATGTTCCTTTCCTCTCCCCATTTTAAATTGGTGAGTTGGGGGGGTCTCTAATACTGTGCGGTGCACTTATGCCTGGCAGGGGCTCCCAAGGGAGAGAAGGGTATGGTGTTTCCGTCTCAGAAGAGGGACAATGAGCACCCGTGTGACTCCCAGCGTCTGCCTGCACCTCTGTCCCTGGGGACACGCCTGGTGCCCAGGGAGCCTCGCCGGCCCAGACTACACATGGGTGGCAAATCTAACTTTTGCTCCAAGACACCTGAAATCACACTTCATGGAAACACTCTTCGCCAGGCCTCTGAAATGTTACTTGACTGAGACCACTGAGCAAGTCCAGGCCACCTGTTGCAGGGCAGCCGACACGCTGATGAACAGACAGTGCTGGCGAGTGTGTGGCTGCTGGCCAGGCGCCTGGCCTCCACTGCCTGGGGTCCTGGGAGTGCTATGGCTCACCGTATTCTGGAAGTCTCACGAACTCCGAGGGCTCACTGGGAAGGCTGATCCCCCAGGGGTTACTGGCGCTAACTCGGAACTGGTAAGGACTCCCAGGACTGAGGTCTTCAATGACGAGGTAAGTGTCCAAGGTTGAAGCCACTGACTGCTGCCAGGCCTGGGAACCTAGTGTGCAATTTCCAAGGAGAGAGAAAGAGAAAAAGCCAGAGGGACATTGTTTCAGAGACCTTCAGTGAACAAAAAAAGGAAAATTGACACATTGCATTTGAGGGACAGTTGTGGTCGCCGTGTGGAACTCTGAAAGCCTGCGGGCCGACTGTGACTGCGGCAGGTTCGGGCTTGCCTTCCCCAACACTGGAACACACCACGGTGGGTGTGGGGGCAGGGGCCACAGCCATTTCCAGCGTGTACCTGTGAGCCTGGGGAGACACACAGATGGCACAGAAGTTACAGAGGAACATGGGCCAGTTATGAACAAGGCCAGGAAAACAAAGTAATAACAAAACTGAGAAACTGCATTTGGAAACCGAAGCAAAACAGAAACGAGCAAGTACTGAGCGCCACACGCCTGTAAAAAGCTGCGGGAGGCATCCTCACACAAACCTCTCGTTTCCCTCGCTCACTGAGACACACAGGGATCCTGTGAGGTCAGGAGCACAGGTCTCACTGCACAGGTGAAGAAACCCGAACTCAGAGAGCCCCAGCAACGTTCACAAGACAACTGCACACTGCTGAGGCGAAGACGGACTCTGTGAGCCCTGCCCGTCCGCTCAGCATCGATGCCTTTGTGCTGAGTCGGGAGACACAAGAGCGAACAGCCTGAGAAAGAGCAGAAATGAACAGCGTCGGCACTTCCGCAGGAGAAAGAAGTTAAAATAGTAAGAGGAACGGATGGTACAGGAACACACGATTTTGGTTCTGGGTGCAAGCATCGCTTTCAGTTCCCTCGTGTAACTCGCTGTGTGCTTCAGAGATGTGTTATTAATAATCAGCTGCCTGGCAGCTTATCATTTTAGCTGATTCTTCTCTATAAGCAGGTGTCAGGCTCGGTTGCTTACAACTGCTGAAGAAATGCATGCACTTTCAGTGTGTAAATGTCACAAATTTAAAAAGTGAACAATTTGTTTAAAAAGGTTCTCTCTCTCTCTCTCTCTCTCTCTATATATATATATATATATACACACACACATATATATATGTAATTTATCTCTCAGTTTTACCTGGGGGTGGGGTAGGGGAGAGCTCTGTTCCTGCTCCCCTAGTTGTTACTCGTGGGAGAAAGATCACAAATGAGCCAACTAGAGACTTGGGCTCTAACTTCAACCTCCTGCTTCTGTACTTCACACCTCAGCCTCCTCATCTGCAGAACCTGCCTGACTCTGCCTACGGGACTGGGCTCGTTAGGCAGGGGGGGCACGTGAAGGCACTCTGAACTCTGCCACCAGTCATCATTTTGTCAAGAACCACTGCTGGGTGCATGGGATCTGAGAAGGTGCTGTAGTGTGGCGCTGAGGCCTTTGGTTGAGTCAGGAGACACAAGAGGGACCAGCAGCTGGTAAAGGGCTCAGAGACCAATAGTTTTACGCCTCCAAAGGCCCTCTTTACAAGGAAGTGGAGACAACCAGGTGGCCCACCTTCCTCTCGGTACTCCACGGTGTAACCGGAAATGGTGCAGTTTCCTGTGCTGGAAGGGGGCAGCCAGCGCAGAATCACGGAGGTGCAGCTTCTCTCCTGGGCAATGGGGCGGTTAGGGGCCGCCGGAACACCTTCGGGACAGAAATTAGGGTCAAGTGCTATTTCTGCAGAGCTTGGTATTTTACACCAGGGTTGAGTGTCACCTGGGAAATGTTACCCAATCTGCATCTCAAATTTTTCCTATGACCTGGGATATACACCTTGCTGTCAGAAATTCTTCCTTGGTTAGAACATTGCCCTGATGCACCAAGGTTGTGGGTCTGATCCCCAGGCAGGGCACATACAGGAACCAACTAATGAATCATCAATAAGTGGAACAACAAGTCTCTCTCTTTCCTTTCTCTATCTCCCCCCTCCCACCACCTCTCTCTAAAATCAATACATACAAGTTTTTCCAAAAAGAAGAAATTCTTCCTTGGGCTAAATCTGGCACACAGGAGATGAAACTTGGTTGGAGGTGGAGAGAACACAGAAATCTCCTATTGAAAATTTGTTCTGTTACCCCGTCTGCTAAAACCTGACTTTGGGACTTTCACAATGGCTCCCCAACCACACCCCGCCCAGGTGTCGGGGAGCCCCGGTAATGCCCAGAGAAAACAAACGTCTGACTGACACACAGGCATAGAGTGAGGAGAACAGGACTGCGGGGTGGGGGCGGGGCAGCGCGCCGCGGGCGGTATTTAAAGGGCACAGGGTTTCAGCTCTGCCAGGTGAAGAGGCTGGTTACTCCTCCGTGTGAATACACCTCGCACTGCTGAACTGTGCGGTTAAAGTTGGTTCAGATGGTGAATTTTATGTTACGTGTATCTTATGACAATGAAAGCAAATATTTTAACAAGTATAAAACGTGCTTTAAAAAGGGCACTGTACCTTGCACTTTAACCGCGGCGGACGTCGATGCGGTCCCGTGGTCGTTGGTTGCGATGCAGGTATAAATCCCACTGTCCTGGGGCATCAGATTGCAAATCTTCAGGGTGATCTCCCCGGAATCGCTAGGGGCACCGAAAGGATGCCTTCAGACTCCAGCAATGGGACAATGGACAGGTGAGGGGCTGGCTCTGCTGTGCAGAGCTGAGACCTCGGGCCCCAGGGCTAGCCCCGGGTCTGTACACAGCTCGGGTGGTCCTCCCTACATTCTCATTTCCTTAATTATGGGGCATTTTTTTTGCTGTGCCCCTTTCTCAAGCTCGTTGTATATGAGGGATAGGGATAGAAAAAGTAAAATGAGGTAAGAATTAGAACACGGTTTGAAATCTGTCAAGTCCAATACAAGCACTGTTCACAGTATTACTTGTAGTATTACCACCAGCAACTTTGTTCTGAATAGTTCCACTCTCACAGATCAAGAATGAATGGGGGGCGGGGGGGGGGGAGGAAAGACTAAAGAATGAAAGTGTGCAAGCACTTCAAATTCTACATGTGGAACCCTCCAAAAATTAAGCGAATTAAATAAAGAGCAAATTCCTCCACTAAACGGTGGCTATCTCGGCAGTCCCAGCAGGGGGCCTGGACCTCGCCCAGGATGCCCTGCTTGGAAGGGGCCCAGTGCAGAGGCCCCGTCAGCCCCGCTCGCCCCCCACGGTGGTGACACGGTGGTGACCCTCATGATCACAGAACACTGACCCTCGCGCTCACCTCCTCGGGCTCGCTGGTATTTTAGGGCCTGGGTGGGGAGGCTCCCCAGTGACACCATTTATTGTACGTCCACCAATGTTAAGTTAGTGGGTGAGAGTCTCAATCTTAGGTGTTTCTCCTGCAGATGTTTCTTAAGCGTTAGGGCTTGTTACTGCTCTGCACTTCGAGCAGTAGTCCACAGCAGAGCTCATGCTTAGGAGCAATAAATATTAACAGGATGACTGGGAGGCGGTCAGCCAAGTTTTGTTAAACACTCTTTTTGCCCAGAAGTATGCTGTGGCTGGATTTTCTGTTTTCTGTTATACATTTTGGAGTGGGTTATTGTCTTTTCTGGTAAGAGAATTGTTCTCAGGCTGGTGGGAGAGCTAAATACTGATTACATCACTGTTTCCCAGGATCCCGAGGTGCACAGAAAACACTGGGGCATCCAAATGTGAGGATCACTTTCCTACCACCGGTCTGCAGCCTCCTCACATCTGACATAGACATTCTCTTGGGAATCCTTAGGGAAAGACAGTTATATAGGCTGAAGGTAAGTCAGTGACTGTCAGGGCTCTTCCAAAGGATGGCTCAGGCTTGAACCTTCTCTGAGAGAGAGAAGGTTCGTGCGTGTCCTTCTTTGTTTAATGTGGGTGCAGGGTGCAGTCTGTCTGAACCATCCTTTCTGGCCCTCAGTATGCCTGCACAATGCTGAGCAACAGGTGAGTGCGTGCCAGTCACAGCCTGGGTGTCCCTCGGGCTGAGGCTGTGCTGAGCTTGCGGCCTGGGGACCACTGCTGTGTGGGCAGAGCGAGCGGCCATGAGCCACCCACGGTTTTTGACGTGGTCTCTCTCCTAGTTGAGGCCAAGTGTTTGCTCTGGAATAGGCTCCAGGGCAGCTCTTCTGTGGGAGAAACTAAATCATGGGAACAGAGCTGTGTCCCAGAACTAGCCTCTGGGCGCTGCAGGAACACGGCGCAGGTGCGGAGGGGTGGGCCGCTCACCAGGAGGACAGGCTGTATGTGGCTGAGCTGCTGTCAGTGTCAAGGATGCTCTGGTCTGGACCCTTCCAGGTGATGGTGGGCTTCGGTCGCCCACAGACTTTGCACTGCAGTGTCACTGTGTCCCCAAGCAAGCAGGTCACATCCACTAAGGGCACAAGGAATTCTGGGGCCACTGTGGTTAAATTGACATAAATGCACATCAGTCAGGACTTAGAATAAAACAGTAATTTTATAGCACATTACTCTCATTTCCCACCCATATTGTGTAACAATTCAAATAACCCTCAGCCTAACACTGTTGGTTAAACTGTGTCCCATGAAAAAGTATTTTAACGGTAGTAAATGTTTACTGCAGACAAATCAGGGAACACAGATGAGCAGAGAAAAGAAAAAGCTCCGTGATGCCATGATCCAGAGGTGACTATTGTGAACGTTCTGGTAAATACACTTTCAGGTTGTAATTCAACACACATGTTCTTAGGTAAAATTGAGCCCCTTGGGCAAACGCGCACTGTGGCCTCTCCGTCTCACAGTGCATCGCCAGCACGTCCCCTGGCGGTGCACACCGAGCCGCCCCACGCTGGCTGCAAGGCTCCTGCTCAGCGCTGGGTTTGCCCTGAGTTATTTAGCCACGCCCTGTGTTCTCATTTCTACTACTTCTTAAACTCACCTTCTTGGATGAAATTTGGATTTAAGATCTGAAAAACACAAAGAAACAGAAGATTGCTTAAATCTTAATCTACTAAAAGAGAACAGGAGACTTTTACTCTACTGAGTAAGAAGTACAAACGAGGGGGATGAAGCCCAGAGCCCAGCCTCTGCTGTTTGTGACCCGGTCCCCCGCACAGCGACAGCGAGGGCGCCTGCTTCGCTCTCCTGTCTGCTCTGGTGGGTCACATGCACTCTGGGTGGTGGGTTCCCGTGAGTGTGCGCTCTGATGGCCGTGCTGGCCTTTTTGTCCTCCTTCACCTCCGTGGCCCTTCCTCTCTGCCACACGCACAAAGAAAGGCCATTCTCCCACCCACCCTGTTCAACATCCACCCAAGTGTTGTGATGGCACTGATTCTTCCTAGTACCATGAGTTTTCAGAAACAGAGGACCTGACATTTATCAGATTGGAAGGGTCATTGCCATTCATCAATCACCACTAACCTAGTGGTTTCCCTCTGAACGTTCCCCCTCCTCTCTGGCAGGGAAACGTCTGTGAAGCAGCTAAAGGTAGAGCTTGCCTCCTTGAAGGGGAAAAAGAGTGATCCTGCCCCCTACCCTGTCCCCAGCACTGCCTCCCGTACCCCAGGCCTCCCCGGGGCAACTTGAAAACCACCGACCCAGTGGCTTCAGCCCTTTTGGCTGCTCAGGTGTGAAAACAGAGGCGTAGACCACCTGGGTGACCTGTCTGGTTGCATGGGTGGGCGGCAGAGGCATTGCTGGAGCTCTCTGCACAGCGTGCTGGCCGCCATCTCACACCATACATGTTCACAGAAGGAAGCGCCTTCGGCCATTGGTCATGCTGGAAAGTCACCACTCCCCGAGAGGATGGAAGCCTTGCTTTTCCTCCCACCTTGGTGTTACCTCTAACACGCAGGTCTGGCTGGGACCTGGCAGGGTGAACAAACCGTGGGCTTTGCAGTCAGAGGGGCTGGGCTCACCTCTCCTATTTAATGTGATTGTATGCCGATTACTTGAAAGTCATTAGCATTGATTTCCTCTACTATAAAATGGGAATAAATAATACTCAGTGCAAAATGTTATCACAAAGATTAAATGAAATAATGTGTGTCAGGTGCTTAGCACTGTGCTTGACAAGTAACGAGTCTTCAGTGACTAATTACATAAAGAAAGATTGTCTAATTCTAATCATCTCCCTTAGGCTAGGCAACCTGTTGTTACAGTGGTTTATCTCTGACAAATTATCTTGCAAAATTCTTCTTTCCTTCATAATGAAGCCAGAAAGCTCACGTGCCTTTCAAATAGCACTCACAGTTAGCTCCCTGTATTTACTTCGTACGAGAACTTGGTTTCTGTGTGTTCTTCCCTCATTCTGGGACCCACAGGGACCCTTTGGAACGAAGACGCTATTTCCTGCTGTGGGCCCCCCTCTGCAGACCACTTCCCATGTGTGCTACCCGGGTGTTTCCCGCAGGTGGCAGAGCACTCCTGCGGTACCCCCTCGTCTCAGGGCTCCTCTCTAAAGGCCGCTCACACCCCTGGCCGCCTTCCTTTAAATCGGTGGCTGTCAGTCTTTTACCCAGGCAGCTTTAAAAATACAAAGAGACCCGGGTGCTGGGGCAGTGGTGTGGAAGTGGGAGGGAGGTGGGGAGGGCTGGGGAGGGTGGGCTGGGATGGGATTAAAAGACAGAAAACTATACTTGAACAACAATTAAAATTTTTTAAAAGGTTGAATTTAAAAAAGGAAAAATACAAAGAGACCAACACCTGGGCTTCATGCCCAGAGATTCTGTTTAATTAGTGCAAGGCGGTCCAGGCATCAGGAGTTCTGAAAGCTACCTCAGGCTTGAGGAAAGCTCCTGCAAGTCCCCCTCCATCCAAGGGGGCAGATCTCAGATGAACCAGCTTCCTGCCCCTGAGGCTTTTCTGAGGTGGGGTGGAGGAGGCATGGGGGCGTCTGGTAAAAGTTTCTGCCTCTCCCACACCTAAGAGACCCCTCTAAGTGAGGAGACATGGTGGAGGACTACCCAAATGTGGTGGGCTCCACCCCGTCGCTCATAGGTGGTGCTGCACCTGTCTTAGGTTGAGGCAGGAGGAATGACGTCCGAACCAGCAGTTTCACAGTCAAAGAAAAAGAGACTAGTAATGTTGCCCGGATGCAACAGTGGCCATCTCAGGATGGTGGGATAAAAGGCGGCCTCCCTCATCCAACCAACATTCACTGCTGCCTCGCTAGGCCGGGCTGAGGTTGTGCGGACACAGAGACGCTAAGACGTAGGCCCTGCCCCCAGGGTTTATGAAACGTTGTTTGGACTTTGGGTGATTCTTTTTTTTCTCTTCTTACCTGGGCCTTCCAAATATTCTGCAGTCAGAATGTCTCACTTTTGTAATAACTTTTCTTTAAAGGAAGAAAAGGTGCAGCCAGAGCTATTAAACTGTAGGTTTTTCCAGGCTGTGAGCCCCTCGTTATTCATCTTTGTGCCTCGGGCCCTGAGTGTGGGTCTCCTGCACGGTGGGCATTTAATACCTGTCGGTTGAATGACTATTCGATCTTTGTCCTCCTTGCAGTTCTCCCAAGAACAGATTCATAAACAGAATCTGGAAATAGGACCAAAAGATCTATAAAGCACCGTAGCACTTCTGGGCAACGACTGATACTAGTTGCCTAGGTCCTGTTTTCAAATACAGACGGGATGCAAACTTTCTGGGAAATGACTACGACGCAGTAAAAGCCATTGCCTCCGAGAAAGGAGGAGCGCACCGTGAAGGTGGGAGGTCAGTTCTGCCAGCAGACAGAGCGCCGGGCGCCAGACCCGCAGCCAGACCTGCCCTCCTGCCCTGAAAACATGCCTGGAGTCACTGGGGCCTCAGTTCCACTCATAACTTGGGGGCGATAATGCCCACCTGGAAGGTCGTTTGGTGTCAGGACTCATTAACTGATGAAGATTTTTTGAGCCGACCCTTGGTCAGGCAGTGGTGTCTGGCGGGGAGGACGGCAGACCTGCACGCTCCCTTGGACCGCCAACCCTCTGGTGCGAAGGAGGGGAGTAAAGGACATCTGTACAGTGTCCCGGGGGCGCCTGGCTGAGCTTAAAGACCAGCCTCCAACGAACAGGAAGCACTGCCCTTGTCCCCTCTCACTTTCACTCAGTGCCGAGCACTCGCATAAAAATGACTTGGGAACGCAGCCCACTCTGTTCGGTGTCGTTACCACCCCGCAGGGAACCCACCCCGAAGGGAGCAGCACAGCGAGTCCTGGCTGGAGTCTCAGAGAGGAGACGCAGGGCAGTGGGAGAGTGAATGGCAGGCTCCTACGTTACAAAGTCTGAACAGGGGTCTCACAAACTGGCACCATGCAGGGCTCTCATGCAGCACTCCAAACTGCTGCTCAGAGGGTTTCCTGACCTGTTTCCCTTCCTCATCACGCCCCAACTGCATTAAGTACATTGTTCAAATCTTCCTAGTTCGGGGGGGTGTCCAAACTGCCGCCTACGGGCCGCATGCTGTACAGGAAGGCTAGGAACGCGACCCAACACAAAATCATAAATTTACTTAAAACCTTTGTTTGACTCATCAGTTTTCAGTAGTGTTTGTGTATTTAATGTGTGGCCCAGAGACGCCAAAAAGTTGGACGTCCCTGGTAGACTTTAGTGGGGGAGTCGGAGAGAAACACCGCCAGTGAGGCTTCACTGCAGGCTCTCCCTCTGGAAGGGCTGGTGGGGGCGCTGGTTCACCGCACTGCCGCTCGCCTGGCCCAGGTGTTGCTGAAGTCGGCGATGACATCGCTGACTGCGGCCGCACTGTGTAGTCACATAAACTGCCTGCAGACTCCTTCATTTGCTCCTCTGGAACCCCAGGGGCAAGTGCTGGGCAGGGGTCACTTACTTCCATTTCCGGATGAGAGAGGGAAGGCCGTGTGAGATCACAGAGACGGTGACAGTGGACTGGCCCAGGTGCTCTTTCCCGCACAGCATTCAGTGCAGAGGCCAGGGGCTTGGGAAAGCACTGTGAAACCTTGTCCTCAAGGCCAAAGGTTCACCTACCTGCTTACTCTGACTCTCCCACCTTGCTCTCCAGCCCATCGCTACCTAGTCCTCCTCTTTAAATTCCTCCAGCAAGGACCAAGAGCCTGGGCAAAATCCATGCTAATGGTTTTTCCAACTTTGCCTCTGGATCATGCCCATAGAAGATCCCTCCCTCATTTTTCCTCTTTCTACTTGGAAGCAAATCAGAACATGAACCAGAGGAGGGTCTTGAGGGCCTCCTCACGCTGTAGTGAGGCCTGTGGGTCTGTCTGTGGCCCTCTGCCGACTATAGGGCCCGCGGGCAAGGCGTGCATTTTGCAGAGCGCTGTTGCTGCAGAGCCTAGCACAGTACCTGACACTCAGGCGCTACATTTATATTTGCCAAGTCAAAGGAAATTCCAAGTGGTGGAATCCTAATTTGGGGGAGGAGAGTTGAGAAAATGTCTTGCCATGAACTTGGGGTGTTTCCACGTTTCCAGTAGTGGGGAAAGTGCCTGGCTCTGGAACTTCATCGGCCAGCCCGTGTGGAGAGTGCTCTTCCTGGGCTCTGACCACACACCTGTCTGTCATAACTTCTTCCCCGATGTCACTGCTGCACTAGGCTCGTGAGCCCTTCATGGATAGCAACCCTTCTACATGGTTTATGTAATGCTGCTTAGCAGAGCATTTTGCACATAGCAGGAGATCAAGTATCTGTTGAATCAACTTAACTGAGGTCGCACGATTGTTAGAATATTGGTCTCTGACCCCCTTGTCTAATGATCTTGTTCATATGTCAAGGGACCTGAGGTATCAGGCTGGGACCTGAAGGGTTAATCATAAGCTGCACGTATTTCTTGAAGCCTAACGTTTTCCTTCCTTAGAAACAGTTTGGGCGTCTGAGTAGAGTGGAAGATGGGAAGGAGGAGAGAACTGGAATCCAGAATGGGTGTGGCCGTGGAAGAAAGATGGCTGTCTTCATCTGAAATGCACATCCTCTCTCTCGGGAACCCAGGCCCCGCAAGACGCAGCTCCGCAGGACTCAGCTGGTGCAGACGGTGGGGTGAAGAGCTGCGGAACCTGGTTTGGTCTGAACAGCAGAGGGCGGCAGGTGGCAGTGTCTCCTCCTACTGGAGAGAATTCCTGTCCTTTCCTGATTCTCCTTACAAGTGGGAGGGCGGTGAGGTGACGGAAAGAGCCGCAGGTAAAATCAACCAGCGCTGAATAAGAAGCTGATCTCGGAAGAAATCTTCAAAGGGTATTTTTCTTGCCAGTCAATGTCCAAGATTCTGACTCTACGACCTGACAGTGAGGACAAACACCTTTGTATGTCTAGAAAAGAAGGTAGCAACCGACTCCAGAGTAAAAATATCCCCACCCCATTTTTCTAAATCCCTCATCACCAGCCACAAAACACAGTTTGAAAGTACGTATTGAGAATGCTAAAAGAATAAAAGTGATCAAAGGAAACTCAAAATAAATGTCCTAAACCTTGAGTGAACCCTCGTTTCTATTCTCTGCCCCTTTGTGCTCGTTTCATGGGAATCTGTGTTCGGAGGAGAAAGGAAAAGGGATTTTAGATGATTTGAGATAATGAGACTGGGAATTAAATGAACGGATATAAGAAAAACAATTTTTAAAAATTTGGGTATGATTTCTGGTTTGGAGTTTTAACCCTTCATGTTTTTTGTTGTTGTTCAAGTACAGTTGTCTCCATTTCCCCCCACCTCAGCCCTCCACCGCAGCCTCGACCCTACCCCCCTTTGACTCCGTCCGTGTGTCCTTCACACGCTCCTTGATGACCCTCCCCTGTTCCCACCCCTCCCCGCCAGTCACTGTCAGTTCGCTCTTTGGTTCGATGTCTCTTAACCCTTCATGTTTGTAATCTGGTCAAACCAGACATGATTTTCTGAAATTGTAGAAAATATTTTTCTAAATTTTTGAAAATATTCCTACCTCTGCTCATTCCTAAATGGACTTGAAGCTGCAATTGAAAATATGTAAGTGCAACTCTGTCCCAAAAGCAGAACTGACTCTGAACTAGTTCCTTACTTCCCAACTAGTTTCATTATCATTTAGTTCTAAGTGCTTTTTCTTCAACTTTATTTGTGACTCAATTGTAATAGAAATGTTTTATAATCTCTAAATGTATGAGATTTAAAAAAATTATTCTTCTGTTACTGATTTCTAATTTAACTGTGGTTGGAGTAGTGGGTCTAAATGATACTGTTCTCTTGGTTTTTGGGTGAGACTTGCTGTATGAATCAATTTTTGTAAAAAGCCCTGAGGGTTCTTGAGAAGACTGCACGAGCACTGACTGTGGGGTGCAGGTCTCTCGGGATGGGTGACCATGGGCCAGTCACATTGTTTTATGGGGATGTCTAGTCCGCCTCCCTCTCCCAACCTTGCTTGGTATTTTGGTTAGGAACATGTAGTGTGTCCTCAAAAATAAAAAGGATGAAAATATGACTTTTAACAGAATGATACATGAAATCTATGACGTGTCCCACAAAACAGCTGAGGGGAGAGGAACAGCAGAAGGTGGCTGAGTACTGAATGCATTGCTCTCAGGGTGCCCCCAACAGCCTACAGGCCTGTCAGGAAGGGGCGGGGCGGAGGCCAAGGACACTCGGTGGCAGTGTCCTTACTTCTTTTCCATAAATCACATTCCCAACCTGGAAGCCAGGACCTCAGCTTTGGATACCGTCTTTCTGGATGAAAGTTTTGAGCTCTCATCTCTATCCCTTAAACTCTTTTTAATGAATGAAACCACCTCCCAGAGCCTCAGGACCCACAACAGGTTAGAATGGGCTTGGAAGACCTGGGAGAGTCCACTGCCATACGGTAACGCTGTGTGTTATCAGAGTCTGACACACTGAGTGGAGTAGGACATCACACTGAGTGAGCCTGCAGGAGGACCCTGACAGCACAGGGCGGGTGGAGCTGCGGGGTGTGGCCGTTGCTCCTCTGTTAGCAGGTTCTGAGAGCAACTTCTCCTGGGTCAATGGCACTTCATAATCTCATTAGTGTACGAGGGAACGAAAGGGCCCAGACCTCCATTCTAGGGGAGGGTGCCACAGGACTCGCATGGCTGAGCCCGTGCTGACTGACTTGTGTGTGGGCCTGGGAAACCAGTTTAGATGTTTCTAGCCCATGCGCCTGAATGGCCTTTCTTGGCTTCTATGAATGGACTCCTGAGTCACTGGGAAAGGGTGTGGGCGAGGACAATTAATTACTCCAACTGTCAAATGACTTAAAAAGTTAAGGAAGAAGTTCTCCTCCAACAAGTAGATGTGCAACGAGGGTCAGAACCTCAGTGACAGTCTTCCTCTGTGTCACTTGCCAAGTTCAGCCACTCAAAGCACTGCAGTCAAGACCTGCTCATTTTATTGGATGAATAACCATGACCTCTCTGGAGGGTAAGAAAACCCCAGCTTCACCGGGTGGTTGGAAGGAACAGAAAGCATAACAGTTGTGAATATGCAGTGGAATGTCTCCAGGAGAAACACCCGCTCCAGCAAAGCTAAATGCCCTGCTTTTCATGGCAGAAAAGAAATCAATCTGCATGGAGAGTCAGAAGCAAGCTGGGCAAGAGGAGTGAGTCTCCAGGCCAGCGCCATCAGATGTATTACAAAGAAAATATTTTGTAAAAATAAAAGGAGAGGAATGTGATGCTTCATTTTCTTTTCTCCAAAGAGTTCTTCTCTTAAAAAAGAATTCTTTTTATAAAATGCAGAAACAGGCGTCAGTGGAAAGACGCTGGCGATGCCAGGAGGTCAGTCAGCTGACTAGGGGTGCAAGTTTTCGTCCATCTGTCTGGCCAGGTTACTTTGAAGCTTCTGATTCTGGGACATGGAGCCACAGCACCTGAGGTGGGAGCACCAGGCCAGCTCCTCGAAGACGTGGTAGCTGGAGCTGGGGCATGTGGGGGTGGGGAAGGCGAGAAGGGGCAGCTCCGGCCATTCCAACCTTTCCCAGAGCAGGGAGTGGCCGATCCACTCAGGTCTCAGGAGGCCATTCTTGCCACACCCCCTGCACAGCAAGTTTTGGGAGCAAGGTACAGAATCTTCTGTTTCTTCTTCTGATGGAGTCTCATTGTTTTTAGAATCAGAAGTTCAGAACAGAGGGTCTCAAAGCCCTTTGGTATCACACCTTAGATCTGCACGGTGCTCGTAGGGCTCCACGTCGCGTACAGAAGCACCTGTCCCCTTGGAGCTGTGCGACCACTCAGACAGACCCGGGCTCAGAAAGGCTGCCCACGCTGAGCCCAGGTATTGGTTCCCATTCCACGGTTCGTGCCACATGATGCTGCCTTTGTGTGATTTTTATCTAAATCATACTTCAGGCTTGGAAAGCTGGGATGAGCAGAAATGATATTCCTCTTTGTTGAGCTGAGACACTGAATAGCAAATTGATACAGAAAACCTGACACAAGAAGGCAGGTCTTGTCATTGGCCAGGGCCTGTGTTTCAGTGAAAAGCAACCTGGAGACAGGGAGCAGCAAAGGAGGCGCAGGGTGGTGAGGGTGGGGCGGTGTGGACCAGCGACAGCCAGGGACTATTCAGGGCAATTTCCCGTCATCCGACAGAAAGTCACAGCCTCCTCTGCCCCAGCTCCCTCTTCCGAAAGTCTCCCAAGGGGCCGGAGGGAGGAGGGACTGGGGAGTTGCCGCTTGGGGGGCACTGTTGCAGTCGGGATGGTGGAAGTCCGGAGCTGAATGGTGGTGATGGCTGTGTGACTTGTCGGGGTGCTTGACACCACTTAAAATGGCGGACGTGGTGCATTTTATGTTGTGTATGTTTTACACAGTTTAAAAAGTGCACAAAGGGCACAAGCCCTCTAAAGGTTTCCAAGTTTTCATCAACTCTGAAAGTCTTTATCCCAATGGGAAATTTTCTCCCAGATTAGCTTCACCTTTCCAAGGGTCTCCTCTCCCTCATTTCTCAGAACCCTCTCCCACGAGATTCCAGCCCTGCTCTTACTGCAGAAAGTGGGCCTCCGAGCGGAATACCTGACGGCTGGCGCCACGGCCATGGGCAATGTCTGCACTCAGTCACGTCCCACGTTACGTGGCTGGGGACTGACCTTCTCTGCTGAAGGTGGTACAAGGCATTTAAGAAAACTTAAAATGCATTTACTTAATTGGGCTTGACCTGAAAGCTGGGTTAAGACTCCTTGTCCCTGAAGACGAAGCCTGGGAGGTTGGTTCAGGCCTCCCTACCCCAGCATACAATGCAGGCGAGTGGCAGGGCTGGGGTCGGAAGGCAGGTACAAAAGTCCAACTACCCATGCAGTCCTCAGATGACTTCTAAGAGGCAACATGGGTGGGCGCCCTGCCCAGCCCAGATCCTAACAGAAATCCACTCCAGCTCAGACTTCTCAGAAAGGGCTGCTGGCTCAGAGGGCAGATGCTGAGTCTCAAGCCCCGAGCCTGGTTCCAGCCTAGGTATCAGTGCAGACGCCAGGCCATAGCAGCACCACGAAACTGTGGGGTGAGTGCGTCGTGCCTAGCCTGCCTTCACACCTGTGCTCCTTTTCAACAAAAGGTGATCAGGGGTCTAAGCTGTCCTGGAACAACTGAGCTAATATTGACTTGTTCCCAAGATGACCCAGTGTTTGATTTTTAGCCTGATTTGACTTTTCTTCCGTGTGGAAACATTTCCCTCATCCATAATCTCCCCTCCACTCCTACTCCCAAAGTGTGATCTGTGCAAGCTAAAGAGGTAAGCTGAACCAGGGAAGATCCTTGTCATTTTGGGAACAGTTCTCTCTGAGGTGTTGTCATGGGTCAGTAGGAGAAAGGGCTGATGGGCCGTGAGGGGATCATACAGACCTGGAGCCAATCTTGCAGCAGCCAGTGGTGTGGCCGGTGGCGCTGGGAGTGGGGAGTAGGGTTGCACTTGGGAACACTCATGAGTGTGCCTACAGGGGAAGAAGCTGTAACTTTAGAGTAGAATTGCCTCCTTTAGATAATTGGGTGTTTTTGGAAAGCTCTGTGAATCAGATTCCTAGGGTTTCTGACCAAAGTGATTTAATTTTTCTTTATTTTGAAGGATGTGCCAATATATCTCCCTAAAACAGTATGCCATATGCCAGCTCTGAGGGTAGCAAGCAGCTGGTGTGGAAGGACGGACCCCAGGAAATGGCTCCTTATAGGAATGCTTCAATTCACTAACTGAGGGGAAAAAAATGCTTGGGTAGTGACAGGCATGTGGAGGCTGGATGGCGGCCTGCACAAAGAGGAATGGCATTGAGGGGCTGGCACCAGGTCAGGGGTGTTGGCAGGCTGCGGACACAGGCCCACGGCACAGGCCGTGGGGCCGCAGTGCGGCTCAGTGCAGCACAGGCGCATGCTCCCACAGCAAGACCGCCTGTCACGGTTGTCAGGTTCAGAAGACAAGAGCGAGGCTGGGGACCGGGCTGGGCCGGGTAGTGATGTTCAGAGCTATCGCTTTAGCAGCAAGAGGCCTTCAAGAGGTGGTCCTCCCACCTGTTTCTTAAGCCAGGTCTTCAAAGGATAGCTACCTTCAAGTGCATCTGTGGCCATTTTCTTCTGCAATGCACACTGTGGTAAGGTTCTACTTACCTCCCCCTTGAGAAAGCTCTCAACTCATATTGAACAGTTTGACTTTCTATATCTTATTTGTTACCTGTGTCTGAAAACACTAAGCTAGCAGTGCCAAGATGCCTGTTCTCCCTCAGCACCTGCTTATGTGTTCAGAGTTAATTTCAAGGTGGCAACACAGTTCAGAAGAGCTCACTGATGCCGAGAAGGATCCGTATGGAATATGCAAGGGCTGCGTGCACACCTACTACAGAAATGTGGGTTAACCAGAAGACTCGCAGTTCCCACCCACACACCCCTTGAGAGTTCCAGTCAAT
The DNA here is from genome assembly GCA_004024845.1 of Tonatia bakeri. Taxonomy (NCBI): domain Eukaryota; kingdom Metazoa; phylum Chordata; class Mammalia; order Chiroptera; family Phyllostomidae; genus Tonatia; species Tonatia bakeri. The sequence continues at coordinate 59,850 of PVIA01000431.1, forward strand.
TGAAGTTTGAAAACATTTTGGACCTTCATCAAGACAAGTTTTGGCTTTCTTCTATTCAGCACTAACACCCTAATGCCTTTGCTTCTGTGACTCATTGCATCTCCCCGGGACCCATCTCACTCAGGCCGTGCAAAGGTTGCAAGCTTTGCATGAATAGGAGCCACAGAAATCCATACAATTAATAAAGCGGGGCTAAGTTGTGTGCGCGCACATGTGTGCGCTTTTGGTTCACTAAATGTCGAGTGGAGAGTGCTGTTACAGCAGTTAACCTCAGTGTGTGTTCCTCAACAGGCATCACATTCCCCTGTGCCCACTGCTTCCTTTAAAGAGCAGAGTAGCAAAGTCACTCACTCTTCTTTCCCAGTCCCCAGAGCTGAAACAGTTCCCAGACTACCTTCTGGAACACAGATACCTGGCATTTCCCTCCCTCTGCTTGCAGATGACATCTCTGACACATGCCAGCAGCACAGGCTGGAGATATAGGAGTCACCGGGCACCTACAAGCTGACAGCTCTGAGCTCCACGGGAGCTGGTGCCTATCCTATGAAATGCAAGACAGGCAGAGACAGACCCTCCTCCCTGAAGCTCCCTCCTTCTTTAAGATACACTTAGGCTACACATGCTATATGCACTTCCTCCCACAGCGGAGCATTGCACCAACCCACACCTGCCAGATTTAGTTCTGTGGCATTACCCACATACACAGGGGACTATTTTGTCCTGGCAGAACTCCTACTTTCAACCACTAGTCTCTGGCCCTGACTCAACTCCATTGGCTTCTTCCACAGAACTTACCACGTCTTGGGCTGCATGGTCTTTCTTGGATTTTGTGGTCATTGTCATAATAGGGTAATGGATTTCATTGAGATTAGGAGAAATCAGAATAAAAACAATAAAAATCCATCTAGTTAAGTGAAAAGCTGAGGGCTATGAAAAAAAGAAGAGTTTTTTAAAAAACATTTCTCTACTTTGGACTTAGAGGAAATCTCTAAACTTTTATCCATTATTGGAGATGAAGGCACAGATTTGGAGAAGAGAGTTTCAATGAACTCTGAAAGAAAAAATGGCAGGGAAGGCCAACTCCAACTTTGCTTGAATTCTCTGGGGTTAAATTCACAATGGCTGCATTCATTGGTAAGGCAGGTGAGAGGCCTGTTTCCGTAACCCCAAATAGCTTCCAGCCTAGAAGGAGATGGAAGCTGATTCAGTGTTCTTGCTGGTAGAGGTGCTGGTTCCACTCCCACGTCCCATCACCCCAGAGCCTGGGAAAGGCCCTAGGGCAGTGTCTCTGTCTCCCTGTCCCCAGAGAGGCCTCTGTGAAGACTCTGGCTGGGAGGCCGTCCCGGACTCCTCTTCCTGCACAGCGGGCACAGCCACTGCCCAGAAGCCCCTGGGCCAGGCAGAGGCGGGCTCTGGGGGTGCTGCAATTGCTCCTCAACTGCTATCAAGGCAGCTGTGCACAGTGCCTGGTGCCCAGGCTCCACAAAGTCATACTCAGGATGTGATTTTGCTGGACTCTCCAGGGAGGAATAGGTCCCAATGGAAGAACCAGATAAGGAGGGTAAAGGGGATACAAAAAGAGGGAAATGGGAGGAGGGAGAGGCAAACACGGGAAAAACTAAAACTAATGCATTCTTGTTTTTTGGCTAGAAAGCAACCACTCTTTATAATGCCACTTTCCATGAACATAAAAAATGAGTTCTAATTTTCCAATAATGAAGTTAAATATTTTCTACATAAAGTCAAACTGGCAAAAGAAGAAAATACCAAGCAAGCATTTAAGAGAAATAGAAGTGTGTGTTTTCAAAAAGCCATCTAGGGAGAGTTTTCTATCAAAATCTAACTGAATTACGTTTGCTTGTTTTTCAAGTTGGGATGGAACACCCAGAGATGCTCTGACATAACAATTTATCCTTGTCTAGCAGGTCACTTTGGCAAGGCCACTGTCACAGAACACATTAAAAAAGACAATCATTGTAAAAAAACAGGACAACAATAGCTGCTTCTACCTCCATGCTAGTATTAGGGTCAAGATCATCACACTCTGACTCCTCGGAACTGTTCGTCTCCTTGGTGGGCAGCATGAGGAAGGGGGAAGAAAGAGAACACAGTTAGAACACAGGCAGCTTTTGCTCGAGAGCGAGGAGAACTTCAGAGAAGCAGGGGCAATGGGAAACCGGGCAGAGGAGGACCAGGGGAGTGCGAGTCACCAAGGGCGGCAGCATGCTCTGCTCAGGAGTGGAGGCTGGGACCATGGACAGCCGGACAGCCGTCATCTCACAGGAAATAGCAATGGAAGCAACCAAATGAAGCATGAGTGCTGTTGAGTTTAAACTGTGGTCTTCTGTGTGACAGGCTGGCCTCCCCGGATGAGGGTGAGGAGAGAATACAATTTCTTTTCCCCAAGAAGGACGTTAGAACAGGTTTCAGCTGTTCTTATTTTGCTCAGGAAGGGGAAAAAGTGCCAGGTAGATAAACACACATTAAAGCCCAAATAAGCCTCAGCCATCTAATTTCCATTTTGCAGAGTCAGCACTTTCCAGAGGGCACAGCGGAAAGAAAACAGATCCCAATGTTTTGAAGCGGGAGGCGACGAGAGTCTGCCACAGCCTGCAATCAGCGAGTTCAGAGTAATGAGTGGACCATCCCAAAGCAGAGACTCGGGCTTCACCCGTGTGCCACCCTTCCCTGCCCCGCACAGGCCTGAGAGTGACGTCTGGGTTCCGGGGAAAAGAAACAAGACTTTACCAAGGACACAGTGGCCCTTACATTCCAAACCTCAGGAGTCACAGGGTCGAGGGTTTGGAAAGCACCCCACCTCTCTTTACCCGGCATGTGTTTTCAAACCTAGGGCACTGCCTGCGTGGGCAACTTGGAGAACGTTCAGTATGAATCAAGCACCTTGCATTTCTAAGAGAATAATGCTGCAGATAATTTTGCTATAAAACATCTGCATAGTATAAAGTCATAAAAGAAAAAAAAGAGATACTTACTTACTTGAATTGAAGTTGCCAGGAGAAATAAAAAATAAAAAATAAATTGATCTTGCATGCAAAATCCTGTTAAACTACCTCCCCTCTGGTTCCCACACTGGGGAAAAACCCATCCTCCCAGATCGCCTCGTGAGAATGCTGCAGGGTGGGAGTGGGTGAGAGGTGGGACACGGCTCCGAATGCCTTACTCACTTTAACAGAGACTTTGTTGCCCAGAATATCCTTGGGTTTACGAGACCCTGTGGCTTCATTTTTACCCGTGTTCTCCACTTCCGCCCGCTTTCTCATGCGTAGAGTATGCCATGAACATGACTTCCTGTTGTACCAAAAAATGCACCAATCAAAATGGTAGGTCAGGGCAGGGTGAAGCGGTGGGTGGGCTCGCCACCCGTGCTGAGTCAGCAGTGAGGGGCTCCAGTCGAGCACCAGCTGCCGAGGCCCCACGCCTGCACACCAGCCCCTGCAGTGGTGCGCGGGGGGCCTTGCCACCCTCGGGAGTGAGCGAGGATGAACTCTGACTCCTCCTGACAGATGCGCAAGGTTGACTGCAGCATTTGAGAAAAATACGAGTACTAGGTTATTAAACGCTACCAGGGGCGATTTTTATAAAATTACTGATGAGGTCTTACAGGACTGAGGAGTTCCTTTCCTGAAGGGTATGGTGGATAAGGGAAGAATGGTGGTGGTGGGGGCACACAGGAAAGATAAAAGTAGTGTATTCTATAGTGCATAAGCTACTGGCACTTTCCTGGGACCAGGCACCGACCCCAAAAAGGGTGATTTTCAGGTTTCCATATCCTCATTTGTGCTTGGGCTGTGACCACTCCCCAACTCTGCAGTACAGACAGGATCTTCTGGGTCATCCGACTTAATGAACAATTAATTGCGCACCACTCATTCATCTGAACACTTTAGGATAAGGGGTGTTTTGGCCTGTGTTATCCACATCACTCAGTGTTCGTGAATATAGGGCTCTGCCAACCACTGGGGCTTTCCTTTTTGGGAGAAGCACCACAATATGTCCTGGCGAGGGACGGGCAGCAATGCCCTTTCACACTGTCCTGACTTCTTTCTTGCCACGAGGGTACTTCTCCACCGACTTGCGGAGAGAAGCTCAAAGCAGAGCTCTTGATGTGGTACGACTCAAGGACGAAGACACCAAAAGCCAAGTCACACACACCATCAGTGGCCCTGGGCAGGCATCGTCACTTCCAGGCGTGGTCACAGACACTGGCTGAAGCTCTAAGGTTGTCTCAGGTGAGTGGGGTTGGCTTCCCTTCAGTGTCTCCTGGTCAGATTTAGGCCTATGTAGACCAGAGCTCCATGAAAAGCACTCCCATCGAGGGAGACAGGAGAGAAAGAGGCATAGGAGATTCAGGAGGAAGGAGGGTACCCCAAAATGTACAGCATCCCCCCACAAAATTCCACATACACTAGGAATTTTAGGATGTTCTGAGAAAGGTGTCCCCAACATGTTTATCTCTAACACACATGGTCAAAAATCCACCTTCTGCATAGGCAAGAGCAATCATCGTCACATTCTGGAATTTTTTGGAACAATGGGCTCTTTTCAAAGGCAAGAGAAAGTGTCTTGGCCAGACCGTCCCTCACAGCTCCTGGGCAGGCAGGCTGCCTGGGATCCATGCACACCAGCTCCTTCCTCCACTTGCTGTATCTGAATGGGAGACATGCATGGAAGCTAACCCCAGATGCCATCGCTCTGTTAACTTCAGACTTTCATCTCGTGTCTTTACCCCGAATCCATGCCTGCAGCTCTTCCTGAGAATGTCCTGAGCCAGGAGAGCGCTTGCTGAGGACTCCCAGGGCAGACAGTGGTGTGTGCTAGTGTGAGTGTGGGGTGTGTCCCTGTGTTTATGGGCACCCTGTGGGTCACCGAGTGTGCTTGGTGAGGAGCTGCAAATGTCATAAATAATGTTCAGGAGGGAGACTCAGAGTAGCACAAATGGCAGGACAGGCTCAATTTCACATTTTCTTCCCAGAAGAACTCATCATGAAGGTTTGGGGAGCCCCCAACTCTCGGCCACAACCTCGGAGTTGGATGTGGAGACAGGGTTGCAGGGACATCGGTCCTGTAGGCGTCACACTAACTCTGACCTCTGCAGTTAGAGCAGGCCCTGGGGTGGGGGTGGTATGCATCCTTCACTGGTAAATGACAATCGCTTTAGTCTGTTGCTCTGCACCACCCCTGCCTTGTCCAAGAGCAGCTGACGAGGAACCAAAATGACCAGTTCGTATCGAGTCTGTTGTCTCTCACCCAGCCTGGCAACTCTCCTACCTGCCCTCCCACAGAAGGCGTGAAAAAGTGACCGGAAGACCCAAGGGCGAGGAGGAGGATGAGCTCAGGGCTTACATAATTAGATCACAAATCATGATGAGTTAGTTCTGTAAGGCCACTGATGAATGAGAACTTCAATACCTTGAGTGTCTTTATTTACAAGGTGCCCCCATAAAGGGCACCCAGGCCAAGCACCTTTAGAATAAAATGAATTGGGTCTATTTGTGCCTTAGGGGCCACTGCTGTTCTGCAGTTGGGCCTGCAGTTACCCAGCAAGGCTGGGGCGAGGTCAGGAGCCTCTAACGCCTGAGTTCCGGAAGAGGCCCATGAAGCGCAGCTGTGTCGGTGACCCTGCTCAGACGCCTCACGGGAGCTCCTTCCGCCCGGGCATCAGGGGCCACACAGCGTGGCGAGCAGTGGGGCCAAGAGCCAAACACTACCTCCTCCTCTGGTCACTGATTCATGTAAGCACCCCAAGGTCACCCGGCTGGACAGCATCCCGTCTGCATCATTCCTCCTCTGAGGTTGGAGGAAAACCAATAGGGGCTATTTAGAAGGGGCGGCTGGGGTTGGAGCTTTAGCAACTGTTTGTGGAGGAAAAGATTGCCAATGCATTCAACCAACTCCTAAAATATAGAAGAGACCAGAAAAGAAAGGGCGTGGGGCAGCGGGGAAGGGGAGGGGGTAGGAGAAGAATCATTTGCGTATTGAAAGTCTCAGAATAGTGAAACGGGGAAAAAGGGTCAACTAGTCTTTAACCTCATTAAAACATGCTCATGGTGAAAATTTATTTACATATTTAAAATAGCACATTAAAATCCTTAGTTACAGCACAGGTACAATGGCGAACATTGTGACTCTCCGTTATATTGCACAGCCTGACTCCGTCCACATGGGTCTCTTTAAATAGTGCAAATACTTTATACAGGAATGTGTTCGGAAGGGTCTTTGCAACCAAAATAAGGAAAAGAAATTATCTTACAAATTGCTATGAACACATATTAAAGGAACGGGGGAGGGGAAATTAAAAAAAAAAAAAAAGGTACAATCTGTACAGAGGAATTGCCACAGACAACCAAAAAGTTCCCTCTCTCCTGGGAGAAGCAGCGGGCCTCCGACCTCACAGGTCTGTCTGGCATTTGTGCTAAGGTAATTTTTTGGTGTCAATCAAAAAATATATATATCAGTAACTTAATACAATATAAATAGAAGTCCAGTCCAGTGAATCCTGTGGTGGGTCAAGTGGAGCAACGGAAGGCATGCTTTTGTCACCTAGGGTCTCAGTAGGGTCGTTTTCTTAACCGGAAGGAAGAGAGGGAAGAAATGAACACAAAATTATAAACAAAAAGGAAAGGAAAACCGCCGCCACTACCATCAACGAAAACAAAAAAATCCAGCGCAATCCAGCCTGGGCGCCCTGCTGTGTGCGGCTCCAGCACTCGCACATGGGTCCCCGTGGCAGTCGAGATTAAGCAGCAGTGATTCCCTACCGTGTGTTTGCGTGTTTGGGTTCTTTGTTTGTTTTGGAATTTTTTTAATCCACATACTCCTCTCCCGGGGAAGCCAATGAGGCACTTACTTGATGCTCCCGTCACTACTTTCTGCCGCTGCCGTGGCTTTGGTGAGGGGTGCCAGGATGCTGCCCGGGACCCAGCCCTCGGCCGCGGGTGAGTGGTCGCTCGCAGGCTGGTACACCAGGCACATGTTCTGCTGGTTGACGGCGAGGACCTGGACCACCTCACCTTGGCTCACACAGATTTCGTTCTCCTTCAGTGCGTAGTAATCTTTGATCACAGCCATGGACGAAGTCCCATTGCAGCCTCCCAGGTCACTCTGCTGGGAGACAGGGCGAGAGGAACCCAGATACAAGAAGGCTGGTTTGCAGGGGCTTGCTGGGCATCCTACTGTGTGCCGAAAAGCTAAACCTCCCACTAGCAGGGTAAATAACAGGCAGAATATTATCTTGAGTAACGACATTATACTCATAAACACACTCTTGTTTCACACAATATATAGTCAAGGGTGAGCAGGTAGAGATTCTGTCTAGCCTAGGTAAAGGGGTAACCACACCTTCCACCTGGAAGCCCCTCCCTCACGTGCAGCCGTCCTGCCTGTGTCCTTGGATTAATGGAGGGAGCAGCGTGGTACTGGCAGAGGGATGTGCGAGTACCTGGACGAAGGGAAGCCAGGGCAAACAAGTAAGGGGTCATAATGCCCAGTGGGAAGAACACAGATGCTTTGGTACATAGTTTGTTCCTTTGGAAAAAGCATTGGTCTTACTCTGCATTCTGACCCTCCCTGCAACAGGAATAACAATGAGACGTTTGCTTGATTCATAGGCAAGGTCATGACCCACCCTGACCTGACTCCCATGGAGAACCGCACTCCTCCAGGGCCCCCTGCACTCATTCACACAGAGGCCCTGCATCCACAGCCTTTCTGCGTGGCTCTCCACTAGGGAACCTGCGTCCAGACTGACCCGTGGCTCCCAGGGAGGCCTGGCTGCCTCACAAAGCATAGTGAGAGCCAGAGATTCTTCAAAATCTGTGACAAAATGCCAATGTGACTTCAACTTATTCATGAGAGCAGAGGGTGTTTAAGGTGGCGAATCATTTCTGGGTGATTCGATGAAGTCAGCATGTAGGTAAAAAGGGCAGATTCCTGTTCACAGACCCACTGAGTTCCAGAGGAAACCGAGGCCTAGTCTGATTAACTAACTTGCTGAGGCTCTAGGGCAAGTGAGCTGTGGGATTTGGAATGGAAACCAGATCACCTAGTTCCTAATGTAGCACTTTTCCCCTTTGTTCTCTGGCTCCTACTACCTCGTAGGATCAAAACAAATGTGCAGACTAGGTGTACAGTTAAGTCTGTGGCTGCCCTCAGGCCATGTTTAAAGGATGGATTATGTACGGTAAATGTTTGATCCAAGGCTGGCTGCCCCATCACACACACATGAGTGACTTCTTGCCGCATCAGCCAATGGGGAGTGAAGAACTGTGAGCTTACATTGGCAGCTCATCATTAGAAAAGGCAATCTCTTTAAAGTGTCAACCACTAGAGTTGTGTCTTTCAGATGATCTACAGCACAACTACTCTATTTGGTGTAAATCCCGCTTTTCATAATTGCTACTACAGTAATACCTTAGACTTGTACAGAGTTTCTGTAGATGACAATAGCCCTTGAACAGAATGTCTGAGATAGAGGGAACTGGTCTAACACACTCAACTTGCATGGAAGAAAGAAATAACAGACTAGTGTGTATCCAGTGGGCTGTTCCTGCCAAAATGATCACTATAAAAAAAATGCTACTTCTGACCTGGCTGGTGTGGCTCAGTGGACTGTTGGCCTGCAAACCGAAAGGTCACTGGTTCGACTCCCAGTCAGGGCACATGCCTGGGTTGCAGGCCAGGTCCCCAGTTGGGGATGCATGAGAAGCAACTACACATTGATGTTTCTCTCCCTCTCTTTCTCCCTCCCTTCCCCTCTCTCTAAAAATCAATAAAATCTTAAACAAATGCTACTTCCTAAAAGTGAGCCCTAATGCTGTTCCCTCAGAGAGGTAAGGATGGGAATAATGGGCTGTCACTTACTTTGCTGGACTCAAACTTGTCCCCAGGCTGGTGGTAGTCAAACCCTGGATTGCCATTGGAGGTAGATATCTTCAGGGGTGGCAGAGGTGGGTTATAGCCGGAGCCCTTTGGGGGCTTCTCAGAGCCCACGGGGACAGAGGAGTAGGGCCTGGGGCTGGCTTGGGGAGCCCTAGCAGGCTGGGACCTCATCACAGCTGTGCTCCTCTCCTTCCGCTGATACTCAATGGGTGACTGCAGTGCTGCAGAATAAGCACGGACAGTTACTTAGAGCTTTGAGAATCCCACAGGATTTGGAGGCTTCTTAGGGACAGGCTCCGTGACAGGCATAATGTGGATGTATGAGGAAGACCCTGCCCTTGTGTTAAGGAACTTGTAATCTACTGTGAGAATAAGAAACCTACCTGAATAATGAAAATGCGCATATAAAGCCCAAATGTTTGCTGTATGTGATGTGCAAAGCATTGTGCAAAAGAAGGGAGAGAGGGCTCTGTAGTAAGTGTGCGCATGGGGTGTATAAGTATGCAGGTGGTGGCAATAAGACCTTCAGAAGGGGGCCGGCTGTCAGACTCTGCCACACAGACGCTGCAGGAAGGAAGCAAGTGTGCAGTGTGTCTGGGGAACAGGATGGAGTCAGGTCACGAGGAGGATGGGGCCATGCGTCTCCATGGGAAAAGAGGAGATGAGGTGAGTAGGGGAGGCTGGAGGAGCCATGGCGTGAGAGATCTAGAAAACCGAGTCTGGATTTAATCCTGAAGATCATGAGAAGTGACGGGATTCACTGAACCTGGATGTTTTAAATTCGGATTCTATCAACAGAACCACACTCGAAGAACGTTAAGCAGCGGCGGGGAGGAGGGACTGCTAACCAGCCCGAGTCAGTGGGAATGTGGACGGAGGCGGTGCAGCAAGTGCTCCGGAGGCAGACTTGACTCCCACCAGCCTAGCTGGGAAAGGCAGGCAAGAACCGAGGGTCGCTTGGGCTTGGAGACTGGGAAAATGGTTGTCCAGGAGCAAAGACGTGAACTTTGTTTTACTGAGTTGAAGGTAACGAAGTCCCAAGGTTTGAGTCCTGAACAGCCAGGCAGAAACGTACCGGTCAAACTCTGTGATCATGGCTTCAAGGGCTGGCCTGATTGTGTGGGTTTTATCAGTTTTCACTGTAACAAATACTTGGGTCGGTTAACAGCTGGGGCCCAGAGAACTTTCAATTATAAGGATATTTCTGTAGTGGTAAGTATGAACTCCAGTAGGACATGACATAGGTCACACTTCCCTTCTATTTAAGGTCTCAGGGGGAAAGACGGGCTCTGAGAGGCCTGCACGTGTCTCTGAATAAGCCTGGCCCTGCCCCATCATCATGTCTCTTGAGTGTCAGAGCTCAGCCTTTCTCCCTGGAGAGTGTGCTGCAGGCATAAAATATTGAGGTACTGATAATCTAGTGTAGTAACAGCTTCATAATTCACTAAAATTAGGAGAGCGGTCTCTTGGAGCCATGAACCAGTCTGAATCATCAACTGTTCTCTAAGAAATGCAGTTCTGTGTTTTAAGCAGACCACAGAGAGCTGTGAGCACGCCTTGTCAAACTGACCTGCTGAGGCGATGCCTGTCTCATGGACCCGGGGCCTTAACTGATCACACGCAGTAATGGCGCCCCAGCATTTGAGCCTGTGTCCTTCCGCCAGCCTCAAACCACATAACTTAGGCTGCGGTGTCAGAAAAGCTGTGCATGTCCTGACAGGGTTGTTTCCAGCTGGCAGATGCAGTGTCTTATGCCTGATCCTGTTTCTTTCTTTGCTTCGTTTGGTAGGGAGCTCATATGTAAATGTGTATTCTACCATGAGCTACTATACCACAGTTTTGTGGGTAAGACCCTCATTTTAAGTTATATAGTTCTGGGTTTAAGTCCTTGTTTCCGTGACGTTGGACAAGTTTCTTAACCTCTCTGAGCCTCTTTTTCCTCACCTCAAAAATATATGGTGGCAGTGCTTGTCTTTGCAGGTGGATGTGAGAGTTAAGTGTGACAGCACATGGGAGATGCTTCGGCGGTGCCTGGCCACAGGGAAAGGATGGCCGCCAGCACTGCCATTTCAGTCACTTCTGGCTTCAACTTCTTGTCCTACTTTATTTTCCCTTTGTCCTGAACGGACAACTTAGAGGTCTCATTCCAGCTTAGAGTCTATCAGAAATTCCTGATACAGTGAAATTTAATAAATATATTTTATATATACACATATTTTTGTATGAAGCTGTTTTATCAACGTAAGTATTAATTCAAAGTTGTACATTCAGACACTGTAAACTTTATACAACTTCATTACCATCCCTCAGGGCTGGGCTGGTGTTTAATTTTAGACCTTCTGGAATGAGAAAGAACCCTAGAGACCACTTTATTTATTTATTTTTTCTCAAACTATTCTACAGTTGGGGAACCAGTGTGAAACTGCTTTGAAGTTTCATGTCCTATCTTAGAAAGTCATGGCATCCTGCTATATATTTCTTTTTATTTGTTTTAAGATAAACACAGGGTGTTAAATCTCCTGTCATGGAAGAGATGGCTTATCCAGGCTTTCACACTGTTGGCGGGGGCAGGGGCAATTGAATTGATCTGCCAAATTCCCAGCTATCTCTAGTTGACACGAGAGACCGTGAGAGTAGCAGCCATCGGCCACCAAAGGGGAAGACCCATGGCCTTGATGGCCCCTATGAGGAAGAGGACGTGCCCACCTCAGGCATTTGCCTCGATTATTACCAGCTGGTAATGGTGGCCACAGGCATATATCCTATGTATAGGCTATTATAAGGGAATATCCCTTCCTTTGGAAAGATGGGGCTTCTTTACAATGCTTCATTTGTTCCACTTGTATATTCAGGTTCAGAAAAATTCTAAACAAAGTGTCTTTGAAAACTACAAAGTTGAACTTCACATAGAACATGGTCTGGGCTTATAACACACCACGAACCCAGACCCAAGGAATATCAGAGGTGTGGGGTCCCACATAACTGCGCTGCTAGAAGTCAGGCCCAGTACCCACCATTTAAGAAGTCTCGCTGTGTTTCTAAGACTTGATTGATGTCCTGCACCCAGGCCTGCTGGATGTCAGCATTGGCGGCTTGCAGAATGACCCTCTCCGAAGTTTCCCTGTTCATGAGTGCGAACTTGCAGGGGTCATTGTCCACGTTCTCCTCCAGGACCAAGTAATTCATCTGGGAGACAGCAAGTCAGTCCTTTTCATATTTAGATGGTTTAATAAAAATCAAGAACATACTACAGGTCCTCCCAGTTTTAATTTCAGGAGATGTTTCCAAACTTTTGCCCTGGATCTAACAGCTACATACTTTGGTCTGTCTTTGAGTGAATGACACGACCCTGGAGAACCTACAGACCCGAGATAGGGACTGGCACTCAGCCTGTCACTTCTCACACATATCCATCCTTCATGCCTGAAGGTTATTAGGCTGAAAGGCCTTCAGTGATCAGGACCTCACTCACTCCTCTGTCTTAGGGAAGCAGCTTCCCCAAATTTGGCTCTTCCTTGTCTGTACTCATCCCCACTGGATCCTCACCTTGATGCTCCTTTTGAACATGTAGCCTGGGGTGAGAGATCCCTTCCTGAGCAGTTCACTGAAGATGACAATTTGCTCGAAGAGGAACACGCGCCTCTCCTTGGTCCGGGACTGCATGCCTGCATCCAGCTCAATCACATAGAACGTGTCCTGCTGTAGCAGCTTCCCCTGAGCAGTCAGGGTGCCCTGATGGAGAAAAGGGCTAGGGTGAAGTAAGTGAAAAATGGGGAGACGACCACAGCCCTCTGGGTTCACAGATTCTCCCCTCTGGGGACATGGACAGCAGACCTGATACCAAAATCCTCAGAGCTATAGTAAGAGACCAAATTAGGACACACCCGTTCATCTAGGGCAGGCACAAGGGCCCTGCAGGGAAAGGGAAAGAAGGCAGGGAAAGGGTAAGAAGCAGGTCCAGGAAAATTCCTGACAGAAGGTAAAATTATTAGCTAAAAAGATGTTCAGAAATGACCCCAGCCCTTCTTGTTTTATTAGAAGGAGAATAGAAGGTAAGTGATGTTTGGAGCTAGAAGTGGCCTTTCTGTCCTCGGAGCTCTGAGAAGCGTGCCTGCCTGGCTCCCTTGCAGCATGGCACAAGGACCTGGAGTCCTCCAGTGGCCATGAACCTAGAGCCAACAGTGGCCAAGAGAAGTGATGCAGGAGGGACCACAAATAATCTGGTAAGTTGGGCCCCTCTTTTCTCCTATATTTTAAAATGGAGGAAATTCTTCTGAGGTCTTAGTCTTCTGCTACAGATCAACATGTAAAGTTGGGTTACTGTAGATAGGTGCCCATATTGTATAAGCTAGTAGGTATTTTGGGGGTCCTGTGATCCTGCTTGAAATGCCTTCAGCTACCAAGCCACTTGACACACAGCCTGGGAGGTGGAGCCTATTTGGTTTGCCAGTTTCTGACCAGATTTTCAGAGACAGCTTCACATCTTCAAAGAAAATAGGGCTCAACCCTACAAGTCTTCATAGATGCTATCAAATAGCCTTGCTTTTCCTACCGTTCTGCAAAAAGAAGCTGACATCTGAGTCAGCAGCCAGAGGGCCTCCTCTGAATCATATTCTCTCAGTAGACAACTTGACCCTTTAATGCAAATTTGGGCCATCTTTTTCACATGGTGCCACATTCCAAACGTTACCTAGCACAGGGGTCACTTTTCTTTCATGCTCCTGAGAAACACCTTACCTCTGCTTGGATCATACTCCTCACTGTCAAGGTCAGCAGCCGAACAGGCTTATCTCTACCCTGGTCCAAAGTTAATATTAAGCCAGCAACCAGCTAGCCAGGAAAGCTCTAAAGCTCCACTAATATTACATAAGAGCCTGACCCATGAGGAATAGCCCTGCCAATGCTGAAGGGAAAGCTAGAGGATTTAAACTTGGAGAGGGACTCTAAGTGAAGGGGCTACCTTCTCCCTGGCCCAAAGCCATTGGCTTTGGCAGGAATGGAAATATGTTCAGGGTTCTCCTGATTAGCTGAAGGAATACAAAGTAGATTTGCTGAGGCTTGATGAAAAAAGGAGATGGTGGTACTTGATTTAAAAGAGAAAACAATTACACACCCTGGTATGTGGTCTCTTATGGACACACACACACACACACACACACACATATATGTACAACACAGTTCCTGTGAAGTCTGGCTTGAATTAGGCAGCAAATCAGACGCTGTTCCTCTTGTCAGTGTTGAGTTTCTCCAGAGGCCAAGAGAAAATCAAGCCAGATTCCTGCTCAGATAACATGGGGACATTGAGGTTTAAGAGCAAAAGCAGTTACTTGTGTTGTGCAGAATAGCCTCAGACCTGGCATGACTCTAACGGAAGAAGTATAAAACTTCACCTAGTAAGACTAAAATGCCGTGTAAGAACACAGAACATGTTTCTGCTGCATAACCTCCTTGCTCTCCTGCCTCTGTATAGGCCTGCTTATTAGAACCAGCCTCCCAAAGAAGTGCTGTACTTGCCCTCTGGTTCTGTTTCCATCACATAGTCCCACTCTCCCTCACATAGCTGGCATTTCTCAAGCAGGAAAGAAGGGGAAGACGTCCCTGCCAGGTCCAAGTTATAAATAATTCTGGGTCTTGCTTGCCCTGTCACTGCTCTGGGTGACTGCTCTGTAAGTGTGTCCGATTGCCCTGTCACTTGATAACCTACATAGATGAGTTTTCTAGGCCTGTGAACCAGAGCAGCCAGGCACAAAGCAGTAGATGGCGCACGAGGAGGCAGAGGAGGCAGGCACAGGACTTCAAAGGGAAGCTGCAGCAGGCTGGGCTCCTGCTGCCCAGAGGAGACAGAGTTTAGGAGCTCTCTCAAGGGCTCACCTCAAAGCCCTGCAGGCGTCCCAGATTCATCATATCATTGCAGCGTTTTGGAACAAGGCACATTAACTCCACGGCTTTCTGTGGGAAACAACAAAAGCAGCTCAGGAGGGGAAACAGGAAGCTCACGGCAGTTTTGTGCTAGAAGACAGGGCCTCCCTGGTAGTTCCTGATTCTAGGAGAGGACACTGGTCCCTGCTGCCCACACTCAGAGGGCTGGGGGATTGTCTGTTCTGGGTGGGGGTGTTGGTCCTTGGTGCAGGGGCTTCACACGTGGGGACAATGCTACCCAGCCCATCCTGCTCCTACCTTCCCACTTTTGGTTAACAAGTCCCTTCCCTTCTTGTATGTTCTTTCTTCTCTCTGCTGCCTCCTAGCTGCCCAAGCAACAGCTTAGCTTGGCTCGTGAAACACTAGAGTTTTTAACCTGAAGTACCCTGCCAGAATGGTCTGTAGCTTCTCTGGCTTAAAATAATCCCCATGGTGACACTGTGTCAAAGGACTTTACTTAAGGAGTAATCCTTGGGGGTGGGGGAGGGAGTGAAAATGGAATACTTTAGACTCAAACAGTACCTAGATTTATGGATAAAATTACACATTGAAAAACCCAGTCTCAGAAGGATGTTAGAGGGTTCAAATATCATGCTTTCCTACCACATGTCACTGGTAGCCACAAGGAGAACACCAGTGGGGCTAAACTCTGATATGGCCCAGGACAGAATCCTGGAGTTCTAGAAAAACACTCACTGTATGCATCAGTACTCTCGACTCCTCATCCTGTTCAACGCTGGCTGGAGGGCTCTGACCGTCTTAGAGGGGTCAGCCAGCCCGGACCCTAGGTCAGCCAGAGGCAACCTTTCCCCTTTGGAGACAGACACCCAATAATCGCCCCATGACAGTCAGCATTACAAGCAGAAAATGCTCACCTCAATATCTGAGCACTCCAAGCCCGCCTTCTCACTGTATCGCAGGAAGTCCTAGCAAGTTGGGGAAGCAGGGAAGGGTGTGGGAAGGGTGAAATCAGTTAGGAAAATAGAGCACTATAAAAAACCTGGCATCACATTAACCGTGATAACACCCAGAAGACTTTCCTTCCCAACAGAGATGGCAATGCTTTGCAGTAGCTGAGATGGGAAGTCATGAGCCATAATGTACATACATCACAGAGAAAAACCCAGGGTAGTCAAAGATTCAAAACTGTGAGAAGTGGAAGGAAGGGAAGCAGGGGGAGAGAACGTTATGACGAGAGAAGAAAAGAGCATTATGAGAAGAAGGGATGGGAGAAAGGGAAGCTACATCTCTCTTTCATTTACCTCCGATTTCTGTTAGAAACATCAAATTAAACCATTAAAAAGAGTAAAATATGATCAAATTTTAGATATTACTCATCTAAGATTTCTATGGCCTTTCCTCTCCTTTCTGCTTGTATCTCACTGATTGTATGCCTATTATTTTTCACTTTTTGTGACAAAGTAAGAAATTGAAAAAAAAAGAAAATGAATTAACCAACCTTAAAGTTGGAAACAAGAGGTATACAATTTATTTGAGGGCAAAGCTGACACGAGTAACTGACAGACAAGATAAAGCCCACAGATGCCCCCTCGAGCCCACGGGAACAATGTGGGGAGGCAGAACCTCAAGCTGACCTGTTTGCTAACTCAGGCCCTGACCCAGCTCACGGCTCTCTTACCTTGAGGAGCAACTGATATTTCGTTATTCTCTGAATGGGCTTGATGAGGAAGTCACTAAGCGTCAGCCTTTGATTTATCTCCTGTTTCACCTCCTGGAACACAAGGAAGTTATGTTAGAAAAAGAGGAGCCAAAGAACTGGGTGATCTAAATTGGGGTTCGAGGCTTCAAACGGGACAGGCCTTCATGTTTGCCAATGAAGTTTTAGCATATTCAAACCATGTGAATGATAGAATTGCCTACAGAACTGCAATTGTGTTATCAATAACAGAACACACATCATCGCCCTCTGCAGGTCAGTCACTTTCACACACTGTGTCCTTGCCCCCGTCCTGGGGATGAGCAGGAACGGGTATTCCGTTCTCTCCACCACTCCAAGGCCAAGTCAGGGGGGCGGGCTTCTCCTGGGACACAAAAACCTGGGGGCCCTCAGCTCAGATCTACAAACACCCAATGCGGGCTCCCTCCAAGCAAGGGTTGCCTCTCCCTGGCCACGTGCACACTCGCAGCCTGGGGCAGGACAAACACTCTGAGGTGCTGCACAGAACCCTGGGAACAGAAGCAGAGACTACGAGGGGACTGCAAGCACCACCACAGGGGGGAGGGGCCTCGGCAAGCAGTGTCCAGGGCTGGTGAGGAAAAGCGTGGGCCCTGGGGCCATGTAAGGAGGACCGCAGCTTCTCAAGCAGTCTGTGTCACCATGGGGGCTTCTAAAAGCACGCTCAACTACCTCAGCTCCTCTCTGGCAAAGGGGATCCTGAGAATTTAGCTAATGAGCTAATGGTTGTGTTGAGGCAGCCATCCCTGTCCTGAAGGGGTCACCAGTGCCATGTAGGGGCCACCTGTGGGTGGCTGTCTTGGCTTGAATTTCTTCCCCTGACCCCAGTTCAGCAAAGCCGGAGCAGCTTACTTCAAAGTAGGCATCGTACTCAGCGACAATGTACTCCGAACGTGGCTTGTTCTGGCAGTACCACACGTAGATGTGCAGCTTCCGCTCCTGCAAAGGCAGAGGGCCGGCACTCAGTCCCCTCATGCCCTACGCTGAACCTCAGGGGCTGCGAGTGCTCTGTCGGTCTACACAGCAACAGGACACTGATACGGTCCACACCTTGGGGGTGCACCGAGGCCGTTACATACCAAGGATAGAAGAGTAAATGGAGTAGCAAGAGCCCATCGTCCAAACTGCTAAGAAAGTTAGCAACAACTCAGAGAAGGGTGAAAATGAATAGCAGGGGAGACAGGAAATTAAATATACATATAAGCGAGCCTGGTGGCAGGGGAGGGGAGAAGGCGCAGGAAACACTCACATGTTTAATAAAGAGCTGTGCCAATTTGTCTTGCTCCTGGATACATTTTTCCAGTTCAGCCAGGAAAAAACTAAAAGGAAGAGGGGTATAAAAAAAAAGGAAGCCACATTCTTCAGCACTGTATAATTTCTCAAGGCTGAGATAAATGACTGAAGACTTTCCCCAAACCCCTAGCCCTAAGGTCAGGGGCAGGGGCTGAGGGGAGCAGGAGGGCCCTGGAGTCCTAGGATGGCCCAATCCTCAGAATGATGTAGTACTTACTCCTTATGCCAATCGTAAATCTGGTGAATATTCCCAAACACAATTTTGTCCTTTCCTCGCATGTCCTCAGGGACGCCCTTTTCTTCTATTCTCTTCATGAAGCCCTGTAGGGCAGAGGCAATGATGAGTCGAGCATCTTCACAAGAAGGCTTTCTGGGGCGAGCATGACACGCAGCCCTGTGTGGGCTCCCACTCTCTGCACAAGTCCAAGGGCAGGTGCTTCTGTGGGTTCTCACTATTCCACCAGGACTGTACCCTTGCGCTGAGTGACACACAAAGTTTTTGTAAATTTCTGGTTCTTGGCCCTGGCTGGGTAGCTCAGTCAGTTAGAGTGTCATTCCCATACACCCAGGTTGGGGGTTTGATCCCCGGTCAGGGCACGTATAAGAATCAACCAATGAATGCAAAGATAAGAACAACAAATCGATGTTTCTTTCTCTCTCTCCCCCTCTTTCTCTTTAAAAAAAATCAATAAATGAACTTCTGGGTCTCTTTCTTTGTCTCCAGCCCCCTTAAGAAAGCAGAATAAAGAAGACATCACTTGCCCCTCTCCTTTTTCCCAATCTGTTACATGTCTTTAAAGACTCAGAACCGGACACATCTGGCCTAGAAATGTCTTAATATGTTAATAGTTTAGACTCTGTAAAATGTTGTCATGTATGATCTCATTTCAGCCTTAAGGTCAAGCTTGGAGGTTGCCCAGGCAGCACTTATCTGACAGATGAGAAAGCTGAGACATGGGGAGTCTTGTCACCTGCCCGACAGTCGTACCACTGATGTCGACGGCCCCGGATCACAGCCTCCAGACTCCCAGGCCCTCTGCTCCTGGCCCGGACTCCATATGGAGGTTGTTGTACCCCTGCCTGCCCCATCCTTCCTTGGAGAAGAGGCTAACTTTCTATAAATTATAAGTCAGGTCCTTTGTATTCCAGGTTAGCTCGTTTACCCACAGTTCAGGATAGGCACATATGAACCCTAAGTCAGCAGATTTCAATGGATGGGGACTTCTAGGTCCAGTGTGAGGAACCAGAAAGCACTTTAGGCATCAGACACTCAATTTTTGGAATCCACATTCTTTTGTTTAAGATGTTTAGCAACAGGGCTCTAAGTTATCTAAATTATCCATTTACTTTCTTAGACTTTCTTATCCAAGTGTCCAAATTCCCCTCAAGTAAACCCCTCTGGAGGAAGAGCTATTTCATTTACTGCCAAGTTGACTGAGCTGTGGGCCTGTCAGTCTTGCCTTATTGGTGGTTTTCTCTTTGTCTGTCTTCTTGGAATTCGTGTTCACAACATTCTCCTTAAATCTGAGGAAACACATAAGCCCCAAGCTTTCACCAAGAGTGACCTGCTTAGTGCAGGTCCTAGTGGCTCATAGCTCTGGAGAATATTATGTCCATGAGGTTAAACACCAATGAAAACTTCAGACAAAAATTTCATCACCTAAAACAAGGCGAATGTACTCAGCCCTAAGCAAGAGGCTGCAACATTCAGGGCCCTACCTCCCTCTAACTCTCTTACAATGTTCAAGGGGAAAAGAAAAAAAGAAAACCTTACCTACATATTCTAATTAATCTATTACCACTTTTAGTTTCATTTCTGCAAATACCCAGAGAGAGTAAACTACACTCTCACGGGAAAACACCTGGGCCCCGCTAAGGTCCAATATGCCCCTGGCCGGGTGACCACCTGAGCCACCTACTCACCTCCACCACAATCCCCAGATCCTTGACGTAGTCCTTCTCAGTCTGCACCAGCTCGTTCAGGACGAACCTGAGCAGGAGATGAAGAACAATGAGGTTCCTCTTCACTGTGAAGCAAGAAGTCTTCACACTTCAGCTCACAGGAAAGTTACTCTGCTGCCTTTGTGACAACACCACCCAGAAGCCACACTCGGCCCCCGGGGACCGTGCTCACTGGCGCTCTCCCCACGAGAGGCCCACACGGGAGGGCTGAGGGCACCATGGCAGAGGAGGGGCTTTCCCAGACGGGACAAGGCAGTCAGACAAAGAACGCCACTCACAGCCCAGCATTCTTCGTCCTATTCTTTATGCTCTGCCTCCCTCACCTGTAGCTGAACAATTGTAAAGACATAGGGCAGAAGGAATGACAACACTTTGACAAAACTGAGTTATGAAAGCTTGAAGCCAAGGGATCAACAGGAGACTTCTCTGTTCATTTCTGCTCCATTCTTCACTTGACAAGAGGAGAAGGTATTTGTTTGATAACAAACCTCTGAGGCCTCAGAGATACTGACACCAAGTGAGGCTTTTGAGATATAGAGACTACAGTTCTTCAGATAGGTATCCATGGTAACTGGCCTGCAAAATCCCCAGTCAAGGCCAAGATTGACTGTAGACATTCCAAAACAACAACTTTGAATGCATAGCCTCCCTACGCACCACCAGATGTGGGATTTAACAACTTCAAGGACATTTGCTTTCTTGGTTTCTTTCGTGTTAATGATTTCCTCCTCTTAGAGCACTCACTCTGTGCCAGGTGCTTCACTGGGTGTTCTCATGCTTATAACAAGGTAGGGATTGCAAACCCTATTGTGTGTAGATGAAAACACTCAAGTGGCATTGCCCAAGACGACAAAGTGAGCAGCAGAGCTGAGATTTGAACCCATTTGTATAAGAGCTCAAAGAGTCAGCTCTTACACTGTCGCCCGCTGCCTGGGAAACCACTCAGACTGGCTCTCCGGAGTCCCCGAGGCACCAAACCCAAACACTTCCCTTTCTGTCTTGACAGTAAAGAGCAGACAAAAAGCACTGATGGCCATGCACTGGCACCGGCTGGGTGCTGCGAGGCTTGCTGGAGTCTGACGCATATTATCTATATTTGAAGGAGTTTTGCCTGGAGCCACACAACTGCAGTTTGGCCCAAGTAGCAGGAGGGATAAAGTTTTGAGATGTGAAAGAGGGGCCGCAGTAAAAGGGTTGAACCCAGGAAGCAATTCATCTGAAATTCTTGATCTATACAGCACAGAGAAGCCAGCAAATCCTCGGGTCTGGAGCCGTGGGGTGATGGGGAGGAAGCCAGGGGAACACATGCCTCTTTATCGGCACGTCCAGCACTGCCAGCCAGCTCCCTCTCTCTAAGACACACGTGTGCTGTAGGCCACAGGAAGGAACTGGCAAGGCCAAATAAAAGCATTTAAATATAGCTTTAGCACAGCCCAAGTTACTGCTTGGAAGAAAGTGGTAAAAAGAAAACCCATAGGGAAGTTAGAGTGGGAATTTGGGGTTGGAAGGGTGCCCTGATGAGATGAAGTCCAGCTCTTTGTCTCCAGGAGATACTTTTATCCTAAACTGTTTGCTGAGCCACTGAGGGCTGTCTTGGGAAGGGGACTGGACTAGGTGCTGCTAGTGGACCTGGCATCTCTTCCCGTGAAGGGCTCTCTAACCCCCTCTAACTCTCCCCACACTTGCTGTGACCCTTGCCTTTTGCCTCCTGCACACACGTGCACTAGGGTCCATGGAATCTGGGGATGCCACTTACATCCTGCCTCGCAAGGCCTTGGCTTTCTGTTCTTCTTCCAGGTTTCTGGTAGGTGTGGGCGGGGTCATCCCCTCATTCAGACAGCCTGCTGGGTCTTTCAAGCTCCCCCGGTACGAGCCTCCTTCTAGGCTCTGAAAGAGAAGAGCGAACAGCCTTAGAGAAGGATGCACTGAAAAGGCGTCTGGAAGGCCCCGTGTTCCCTGCACCCCTCACCCCACCCCAGCCACAGGCCACTTGGAAGATATGTAGCCTAGGCTGCTCGCACTGAACCTCAGCGAGAGCTCCAGGAGACCGGAGACTCCCATCTTCCTGCGGCGGGGAGCCCAGAGCTGCGGCCTTCCCAGGCAGTCAGGACGGGGTGGCGGCATGAGCTGCCTGTCAATTTCCCAAACATCAGACAGAATGAAAATTGTCGAAGTCAGTTGTCTCCAGGTAAGAGCGCCGGAGGTGAGGCTAATCATGGCAATTCCAACCAAACAAGCAGTTAGAAAAGAAAATCGGAGACAGGAACATCAAAGCAAATGATAGGGGAGGGTAGTGACAGGAAAACTAGTTCGTTTAAAATCATGTTTGTTTAATCAGCTACGATGTTTTTTGAGGAAGTCAATATATTTAGCCTTTTCTTAAAACATCTTTGCTAAGGCTATTTACCAAGGACTTCCTTCCACTTATTAATCTCTTTCATTTCTTTTAATTTAGTTGCTATGGGATTGAGAAACATTTAAAGGGATTAATATGTTGCTGTAGAAGGAGCAAAGTGTAAAGGATTCTAATCCCGGAGCTACCAGTGACTGGATTGTCTTCAGTGAGACAGCTAAGTTATTATATGCTTCAGTTTTCCTTAATTTGCAAATCAGAACACTCCTTTCTACAGCTTTCGAAGGAATAAAAGTACCAGGGAAGGAAGATCACACAGTGACACTTAGCATATCATTATGCAAATTGGCAGAAGTGATGTGGGTGAACAGGGAGACTGAAGATCGAGTCAGTGTGGGCGACTGTGAGACGAATGTGGGAGATTAATCCAAATCCTCCGCACAAGACGCCTGTCTGCAACGGCTACTGTTGCTGAAAGGAAAGGCTGCGCTTTACTAGTCTTTGAAAACATAAGCCTTAAGGTTGAAGTCACGAAGACTGAAAGTGTCCCCAAGGGTAGCTCAGTTGCTTAGAGTATCATCCCAATATGCCAAGGTTGCAAGTTGGATTCCCAGTCAGGGCACACACAAAAAGCAACCAATGAATGCATAAATAAATGGAACAACACATTGATGTCTCTCTTTCAAAATAAAAAAAGAAAAAGTGTCCAGAAAGGTAGGAGGAACAAAAGGCTTCAGCATGGTCATAAACAACACGCACTTGGAGCATCTGTCAGGAACTCCCTCACCTGCTGTATTTCAACATAGGCCAAACAGAGGCAGAAAAAGTCCAGAAAGGTGAAACAAAAAGCAAAGAGGGGCCCAAAGGGCCACTACATGAGAACAGGGGGAGAATATTAAGACCTGAAACTGAAAAACTTAGAGCTGAAGAGAGATGTTAACCTTTCCCCCTCCCCACTCCCCAATCTACGTCCAAATCAACGGAATGTGCTAAGGGCCAAACAGGAATTTGTTACCAACAGTAGAAACTAAAGTGAAGAAAACAGGGTTTTTAAGCTTGAGAAAGAGAATTTCTTTTAATTTGACAGGAAGGTATTTTATAGAACAAGTAATCAACCATGGACTCTGTTATCCAGAGAAGCAGCAGAGTCTAAAAATATAGAAAGGTCAGGAAGAGTTTAGCTAAATTTATAGGTTCAGGATCTGTAACCAGTTATTAAGGAAATGAGTGTCTGGTGCTGAGGCTTGACAAGCCACCGGACAGGCAGGCTTTTCAGTGACATGTGACATGTCCTCTGGTGCCACCACCAGAGACAAGCTCCCCAGGCAGATGCACTCAGAGAGTGATTGATCTGATTACATGTCTTTTACTTCTCTCCCATCCTCCCCAGTGTCCTGTTACAGTCTGTTCTGCAGCCTGCTGGCTGGCAGGATGCTGGCTGCGAGGCCTGGGAAACAAGCTTGTATCTCTGCCTACGAAGCTCTCCTGTGGAGCATCCAGCTTGGCATGGTCCACTCTCAACTCTTCTGAAGAATGAAGGACATCTGAGGAGTCCAAAATGTCGTGCAGAAAAATATGTTCCACCTCCTCCTGCCCAAGTGATCTCTGGGATGGAGCTGAAAAGGGCAGAAGCTGGGCAAAAGGAAGAAGAGGGAAGTAAAGGGATTGGCTCAGCTGTATGCTGGGTAATCTGCCTCAAATAATGGTGTTGGCTGTAAATAGTTATAATAATTCTACTGAGGACTTAGCTACCTGTGCTAGAGATGCTAGGTCCCACTCAAGGGCCACTAGGGTGACCTTCACTTGCTGGTGCTGCTCCAGTGGTGGGGGCCTGCTGTGTGCTTTGCTGTGCACTGCCACAGGCAGAACTGCCCTGCCAGGGCTCAGGTCACAACAGTCTCAGCAGACAAAGGAAAAGGTGTACAAAGGAGGGAGGAACAAAAGTTGCACAATGGGTGCTCCTAGAGTTGGTCCAAGGTCAGGGGACAGAAATGCAAATAGAATTCAGAAAAGCAGATTAAGTGTGGAGGAAGGCTGTCCCCACGTTAAAAATGAACACATTTCCTGTGTGCCGGGTCTTGGATCACATACCCATAAAACGCCCTTCCTCTGGGCCCCTATGACCACCCTTGACACACCCCCTGCACAGCATTCATGGCACAGGATTGTAAATGATCGTTTGTTCTGTGTTAAAGCACATGGGTGTCTACATGCTGAATATCTGCAAAGGGCTGGAGAAACAAAGATGAATAAGATAGGGTTCCCTGCCCTCCGCAATCTAAGCTACAGTGGGTGTTCTTCCAGACAGAATAGGTACCGCGCAGGAAGAAAAGGGGGCTGGCAGCTCTACGGTGGGAGGAAAGGAAAAGGCTTAATGGAGGAGGCACCTTGAACTGAGTACTGAGAAATGAAAAAGGTGTTAGTGGATCTACCGATGGGAGGATGTTCCAGAGCAGCACTGTGAGGAAGGGATCAGGTTGTGAGACTACACAGGGCAGCCTGGGAAGCCGCACGCTGCCTGGTAAGGCAGGAGATGGGGGTGGAGAGGTGGCAAATGGCTGTGCCATGTGAGGTGGGTCAGTACTAGGGAAAGAGGTGAGGAATGCAACAGGTACGCCTGCAGAAGTACGTGGGGGTCGGATCGTAAGGACCCTTGTGTGTAGCATTAAGAAGGAGAGACTTTACCTTCTAACGCCAACGACAGGAGAATTTTGTGCAGGGAAGCAACGTCATTGGATTTAAGTTTTAGAAAGATCGGTGTTAATGTTCCTCTTCATGACTTGGGAAAATGTCTGATATGATACCAAAGGAAAACAGGCCTTAAATTTTATATGCTCTATGATTACATTATTTAAAAGACTCTAGAAGAAAATATATCTAAATTTCAACACTGAATTATATTTAGATGATGATAAGTGATATAAATTGTTTATATTTGTTGTTTTTCCAATTTTTCTTGAATGAGCATCTATTGATTTTATTAGTCAAAAAGAACTGTTATAAAGTTTTTTTTAAAAAGAAAGAAAATAAAGTTCTCTCTGGCATTCATATAAAGAGACAGACTGAACTCTGAGAGAAAATGGCTGCAACAGTCCAGGTGGGAGAGGATTTTGAGCACTGACCCTAGACTACAAGTCCCATTAAGGAAGGTTTTGTGCTTGATCCCAGAGCTGGCACATAGTAGGACCCCAAGAATGGACTGAATGTGCTATGGAACTCTTGCAGAGAGGTCAAAGCTCATGTGATGAAAAAGCAGGCCAGGTGCTGGTCCAGCACTACCCACCACACCAACTTCTAGCTGCCCTGTCCTTCCGTGAAAGTGTGTGCAGTATTCTCTGGGTGAAAGGTATTAGATCTCAGTCTTTCCAGGCAAGCTGGGGGTGAGATTAGGGAAAACAAGTACAGAGTAGAAAAACTGAAGTCCAGTTTTTCCAGGCAAATGACATTCAGGTTTATGACTTTGGGTTAAAATTTTTTGTGTGGAAATCTCAACTTTTCTTTTTTCGAAAAATATATTTTTATATTTAGAGAGAGGGAAAGGGAGGAAGAAAGAGAAGGAGAGAAACATCAATGTGCAGTTGCCTCTTGTGCACCCAAAGTGAGGACCCGGCCTGCAACCCAGCAATGTGCCCTGACTGGGAATCGAACTGGCGACCTCTTCGTTCGCAGGCTGGCACTCAATCCAGTGAGCCACACCAGCCAGGGCTCAACTTTTCTATTTCAACAAGCTCAATAACCTTTTCCGTAGAGGGATGTCAGAGGAACCCATTTCCTAAAAACATACACCTTCATCATGGACATAAGGGGCCAGTATATCTTCCCATCTGGACTCTGGACTTCTGCTCACTCTATCTTGCCACTGACAAAGCAAGTCAGTTCATCTAAAGGAGAGCAAAGCACACACAGGAATGCAGCCTGGTCCTACCCAGGTAATGTGGCCTGCCATGACTGACCAGGGCAGACCTAGGATGTTGAATGCTCTCAAAACAGAACTCCCCAAAATAGGCAGTCTTGCTGAAGCAGGTGACACATTCTTAGGAAGCCAAGCCACAGGTAGACTGAACAAAATCTCAGTCCTGGCCAGCCCCTTCCCTACAGGTAGAAGATTATCAGCTAAGGGTCCACTGGTGCCGTCCTGAGCCCAGTGAACTGTTGTGATGCTGCCTGAGGACCCTCCTCAGGGAGGAGGCTTTCTCTCTAGAGGCTCAGCACTTCTCAGGCAGGTGGGGGAATCTTGGGGCTATTCAGAGGAATAAAACCAGTCATACAGATTGTTAAGCTACTACCCAGCAACATTTACCCAACTACTAATACGCTGGTTGACAAATACTGTGTCCCTGGGCCGAGGGCATGGCTGTAGAAGATAAAATATGACCACGTTTCCTTTCCCTGCCCTTCACAGTACTTATGAGTTGGCTAAGAGCTAATGTTTGTAGGATGCTCGCGGTACCAGTTTACCAAGCGCATTCACACCTCACTCAGTCTTGTCTTAACTCTCTTGAGATTAGATTCGGGTGGACAGAACCAGCATTGTTGCTAAATGAGATAAAACTGAAGCCCAAGTAGCCTCAGTAACTTGCTCAGGGCTACACAGTAAGTAGCAGAGGCAGGACCAAAACCTACGTCTTCTGATTCCTTGTATGCTCACCACCACCTCCAGTCTACATGTCCAGAAAAAGCTTTATTAAAAATCAAACAGGGAAGGCAGGGGGAGTCCTTAGTCTTGCCTCAGAATTGAAGACAGTACCTTAATATAAAACCTAGAGCAAGTATGTTAGCTCTATTTGGAAAGGTGGGTGGGCATCCTCGCGTGGTAAACTGAAGCCTGGGTTAAAGACCCAGGCTAGCCAGAGAGAACTCAGAAGTGCTCATTAAGGTCAGGAGGGACTTGCCAAAGGAGGTTCTGGGGATTTTGGGGGTTTTATTGGCACAGCCCCAGAGCAGAGAATGCCCGCCCTCATTCCCTAACAGCAGCTCTCAAGCAGCAGAGACCACAATACTCGGGGTGGGAGCCTCAGGGCCGTCTAAGCTCGGATAAGCAGCCAGGGCGGCTCTGAAACTTGGAGACACAAGGGATCTCATGATGGCTGTTGGGAAGAGCTAGGGGGCCAAGTGAATTCTGAGTGCAGAATTTGAGGCTATCTTTGGAGCCACCAAAACACAATTAAAACCTTAGATATAAAAGTCCAAATATACTCGATACTCCTGTAAAATTTCCAGACTCTGTACATTGAAAAGTACCTTATTAGTTCTTCTTATA
The DNA here is from genome assembly GCA_004024845.1 of Tonatia bakeri. Lineage (NCBI taxonomy): Eukaryota > Metazoa > Chordata > Mammalia > Chiroptera > Phyllostomidae > Tonatia > Tonatia bakeri. The sequence continues at coordinate 87,231 of PVIA01000431.1, forward strand.
CTGAAGTAAGATAACTTCCGCCCACAGGCCTAGGATTCATCCTTGGAAGTAAAAAAGCGTTGAGACTAACCCTTCTTTCCCACAGCAGTGCTCAGGCATTAGAAGACAGCTCTTATGTCCTCTGTCTCCTAACTTCTTCCCATACTCAACCTCAGTTTCTTTTTTTTAATTAGAGTTCTTAAAACGATTTTATTATTTCTGTAGAAAGAGGGGAAGGTAGGGAGAGAGAGAGGCAGAAACATCGACGTGAGACAGAACATTGATCAGCTGCCTCTCACACACATTCCCCTTGCACATGCCCCAGCTGGGGACCAAACCTACAACCCAGTCCTGGACCCTGACTCGAAATCAAACCGGTGACCTTTCGCTTTGTGGAATGATGTCCAAACAACTGAACCACACCAGTCAGGCCTTAACCTCAGTTTCTTCAGCTTTCTTTCAAATGACATGGACCACATGGTACTGGCTACCCCTTTAGGGGTGACTTCCAGAGAGTTCAAGAGTGTTTTGAAATGCCAGGCTCAGAACCTAATGCATGACTCACACACAGCTCATGACAGGTGTGGTCTCGAGCGCAATGGGGCTATTACTCTGCCAAATCTGTACAATGTACTTCCATTAACCCAGCCTATGACCACGCTGGCTCTTTTGGCAGCACTCACATTGTTGTACTTACAGTCAAATAAAAGCTCCCAAACTTTTATGGGCTCTAGGTCTTATCCTCTTCTAAGCTAAAGAGCTGATAGGGAAGAGGAATACAAGTCTTGGAGACAAAAATGCAACTCGATGTTTGCAAATGTGGCTGAGGAAAGCACCAGCTACTGCTGGCTCTGTTGCTGCCCCATGGTGGGTACGTGCGGGGATGGGAAGAAAGAGAGGAGGAAGGACAACGGACTGAATTTCGGTGAGAAGATTCTGAGAAACCAAACCACTGCCCCCTTGTTCCTTTTCCCTATACGAGCTTGGTTTTGTATATCCAGCCAAAGAAATCTCTATAATTCTAGGCTCACTGCAGGTCCTCAAGAAGTAGTTATTAGTGGAAAAAGTTAAAGACCCTATTATGGTAAACTCACCACAGAAAGGCCATACATCCAAAGACATCTGTATAGAGCCTGTTATAGGGCCAATAGACTGTACCGCCAGCCTACACTCCCTCTCCTTTGGGAAATCTGCTCTTATCAACTTCTCAATATCTGCACTCAACATGCGTCACACCACACCCATTGCTCACACAGACTGGAGGTGAACAGAGACTCCTGACAGTGGTAAGGTGAGCAGCAGTAGTAGAAAGAAGGTACTCCAAAGTATGAAAAAAATACAGACTTTTGGAAACAGATGTTTACTGATAAAAGTGTAAAAGGCCCCTATAGTGGAGAATACAATGTCCTAAATGACACACATCTACCTGGAGAGGCAAATGAAATGACTCATTTGTTGAAAGTCATTTTGACAAGTAACACAACAGGGCCACTGAACGGCGGGGCTGGGCAGGTGCAGTCTGCACAGCGGTCCCTGTGGGACCGACCGCACATGACGTCTGGCCTGTGCTGGTCAGAGAAGCCCTTGTGGGGAGAGGAGATTTGAGTGGGGCCTTGGATAACTATTACACTTTGGATAAGCAAAAATGAGGGGGAGAATATTCCAGGGAAGTAGAGTGAAATTTGGAGGCAGCACAGGCAAATGTGTGCTTGGGGATAGAGAAAAAAACAATTCAAGTTCATCAACCACAATAACAAGTGGACGCTGGAAAGATAGGTTGGGGAGAAGGCTACAAAACATCAGAAATCTGAGTAAATGTGCACTTTATGTATGGGCTAGTGATTTTCGAACGTTGACTATATACCTCTCTTAGTAAGCCTAATTTTGGTTACGCATATCCAAAGCATGTAACTTACTTATAAATTATACATGTATATCTGTGTTACTGTATTACCACATGTACATATTAAGACATACACAAAACTGTCAAACAATGAGATAAAAAGATGCCAATCTTTTCTTCCTACATCTCAATAAACTGTCCTGGGTATTGAAGGCACCCCACAGTGGAAACGACTGATCATGTCAGCTATAGGGCGGTGGTGAGCCTCCACTGTGGAGGGAGGCAATAAGCAGTGCTTGTGAAGGACCAGCTGGAGCGTGAGGCTGGGAGGCAGACCAGGACAGGGAAAGATCAAGCAGTGGATACTGCAATAGTGCAGGCATGAGGTCAGGGCCCAGCTTCAGGTAGCGAAAAAGAAAATGCAAAAAAAGGATGATTTTTTTTAATCCTTGTCCAAGGACATGCTTATTGATTTTTTTAGAGAGAGAGGAAGGAAGGGAGAGAGGGAGGGAGAGAACATGGGTCAGTTGCCTCTCGCATATGCCCCAACCAGGGACCAAACTTGCAACCTATGCATGTGTCCTGACCAGGAGTTGAACCCACCACTTTCAGCTTATAGGATGATGCTCCAACCAACTGAGCCACACTGGCCAGGGCAGGATGATTTTTAAGGAAATAAAATATTTTTTATGGTATTTGGAGAATGAAGAGGCTAGCGTAGAGAGGAAAGGGGAGCAAGTAAGGAGTGGCCAGAGGGGGGAGCTTTGAAAAGTGCATGCAGACCCAGGAGAGTGCTCAACCCCCACCCGTGGGGCAGGGAGAGATGGCAGGAAATGGACAACCCCTCGGAGGTTGGCATCATTACTGAAAACACCAGCTAAGTTCTTTTTAATTGGGAAGGAAAGTTAGGAAGAAAAGAAGAAAGTCATATATATTAAATCCATTGGTGCTCCATAAGAGCTGGGATATTTAAAGAAAGAGTTCCTGTAATTAAAATTATTATCAGGTAGCCTTCCCCAGAGAGCATCCATCATTCCCTCTCATTCCCGGGCCAAATGGAGAAGGGTGTAAATGGTGCTGACTGACAGGACTGCCCAAAACACAGACACATCCTAGTGAGAGTTGCAATAAAAACAAAGCAAGTGACATAAATGAGAGCAAAGGAAAGAAGAGGGCTTCAAATTGTCATCCTGTACTGATACACTTTTTATTATTATGATGTTTATTCTTGTTTATTCTATTACAGTACATTTAAATGTAAAAATATGGGAGTAAAGGAGCTCTGTCACCAGCATGAATGCCAAAGCCCCGAACCAGCTCAGACTCATGACAGGATCTGCACCAGCTCCCTTAGTGTCTTGTGGGGAGGTATCCACGTACTTGTGCCCATTCTCCCTCACAATCAGCAGTCCACTGGTGTGAGATTCGCAAGCTAGAAGACTATCTGAGGTCCCCAAATACAATTACTCAGTGCTTTCAAAGATCTGATCCATGTTCTGTGTCTCTGCAGCAAAGTTAGCTTCCAGGCTAACCAGGCAGACACACATCAGTCACTATCAAAATGTTGCTGCCCTGGAGACCAGTGGACCAGGCTTATTGGGAGGCTATTTTGTCTTGAATACCTTTCACCTCGAGTCAATGTCACAATCCCAAAAGAGTCTGTTCGCTGCCCACACCCGTTCCCAAACAAATCCCGAAAGCACTCTGGGGCACAGCTTTTTAGAAAGCACCACTAGCTGGAAGCGACCCTGCAGGAGGAACAAGGGTAGGTGCAACAGAGAATGCTGACGGATGCCAGGCCCTAGGAGCCACATGGAGGGGAGATCCAGGCAGAGCTGCCCCTTGGGCCCCACTTACCAGCTTGTTTTTGACCAACTGCTCTATTGCACTGACAAGGTCTGCAGCAGTAGGCACCTCGCTGGAAGCCTGCCGGGCTGCTAGCAAAGAGGAGGACTGCAAGACATTGAGCAGCAGAGGAAAAGCAGATTAGCAAGGAATGAGGAATAGCAATTAGCAAGCAAAACAGCAAGTCCAAAGCTCAAGGCAGGCAAGGCAAGCAAAGCTCTAGGGAGTTTCGAGGGAGGAGACGACACAGGGGCATGGCGGGGGAGGGGCATGGGTGTGGGACTGGCCTGCCAGACCCTTTGTCAGAGATTCTGGCCGGAAGTGAAGCAGGAGTGAGACTAGGCACTCCTTACGCAGGCCACCTAAGGAGCTGAGGTGGGTGGGGGTTTGCTGTGTTGTTCCCTAAGAGACCAGTAGGTAAGGGCTGTGCCTCCTTTTAGCAGTGGGTTGAGGTGGTAGGCAGATAAGACTTGGGCCACTACAGGGCTGCCCTTTGCTATTCCAGGGTGTGAAAGGAGTCAAAAAAGCTAGCTCTGAGTGTGTTCGAAGAAGAGAAATTATTCTTGCTTTATTTAGGTGTAGATCTTAAATATAGATCTTCACTGTGTGTCAAGCAAAAATCAAAAATGCTGGGGGCAGAGCGCTTAGAGACCAGAAAAGTAGACACCTACTCCCCACCCCCATGCACACTCAGATACTGCTGCTGCAGACTGGCACACTAGGAAGTAACTCAAGGCTTTGGCAGGACTTGTGTAACTTGTTCTGGAGAAGGAGGGACTCTCCACACAGAGAAGGGAGGCTCAAGGCCAGGGCCTGTCCCTCTTCCCTCACACCCACAATAAGGCTTAGTCCATGTGGCTGTTTGGGCAGTGGTCTGCGGACTCCTGCTCACTGAGGGGCAGTGGTATATTTTCTTCCTGCTCCTACTTGAGAAGAAACTGGGGGAAACAATCAACCCTACGTGCACATCAGAGCAGAGGGCACTGGCCTTCCCAGGGCCCAGGGTGCACGCGCCTTCCGCTTTTGACCCTGATGACTCTGGGAGTGGAGAGCTGGATGTCCACGGACGAAAATTCCAGTTTGTCCCCAAAGTTAGGGGGGAGAGTTTCAAAAAGGAAGCTTCTTTTTACCTAATCTAAGTGTGAGTTTAGGTATTTGCTTCTAAGATAGGGTGAAAAAAAAATGAAATCAATGTAGTGAAGAGAGATATAAAAAACACTTTTTTTCCCTTCTGGGGAATGCAGGAAAAATGTATAAGTCTGTTTGGAAATTGAAGTTACCAATTTTTTATCAGTCTTGGTAATTCTACCCGGGAACTTTCTCCAGGGACAGAAAGTAAAAGAGCAAATGCTGTGTGTGACGAGGGACCTGTGACAGCACTATCCAGGGCAGCGAAGATGGGAAACCACCCAGGGAACCTGAAAACAGGCAGTCAAGCTAACTAACTATGGCACATCAAATAAATGAAATACTCCCAAGCTATTGAAATTATAGTTACGAAGGTAAAATTAATGAGATTTTAGGAAACATTAAATAAAACACACATGAACAAATATTAGAAGGAAACATGGAAACTTCATTCTATAACATTAACAATGGGTGGACTTTAAAAACTCCTTTTACACTGTTACAGAAATTATTTTTATAAATCCAATGCCATTTGCTAAAAGTTCTGAGGATGACCAAATATTCCAGAAAAACCAAGGCAGTGAAGTCCAACAAACAGGACTGAGGAGGGTTAATGAGGGTAAAAAGGGACTGGTCATCTGCCTTACTTCTGGCAATGAAAAGTCTACGTAAATGTTTGTGGGTAAATCCACATTTTCAGTTAAAAGTTATCCAGAAACAACATAACATCCTTTTCCCCAAAATAAGCTGTTCTGAGGGTATTGGAGGGGGAGGGTTCGTGACCTTTACTTATCTTATGCAAGCCAGCACCTCACTGTGGAGGGCTGTGTGGGACGGCAAGTAATGGGGCGGGAGTGTCCTACCCCCCACTCCTGCCCCCATACACTATCACTGCTTACAGAGCATCTCACAAGGATGGGCCTCTGGGAATCTGGATGGCCCCATGCCACGCTTCCTGCTACTTTTTTCCCAACAGTCAAGAGTCAGAGCTGACCCTGGAGACCAGGGTCACCAACAGCACCTTAGGAGGGGCCACAACTGTGTGCTTCTCACGGGTGAGTCACAGAGGGTGGCAGCGACCACATCTTAGTCATCATCCTGTCCCTAGAACCTGTCCCTGTGGCACAGAGGAAGCCCTCAATTAATGTCTGTAGGTTAATGATCCAAATGTAAAGCAGAATTAAAACAAGAACTGGGCTATCACCAGAAACGCTGAAGCATCTGTAGTCCTTTCTGAATTGTACCCTAGGTGGTACTGTGTGCTAGAGCCACAGCATCAGAGGAGCCTGCCCCGGGGCAAGGCAGAGCACCAGAAAGCATAGTGAGACCCTGGAGAGAGGCTAGGGTGCTGCCCCCGCAACCCCCACTCCACCCCCAACAACACTCCGAAAGCAAACACAAAGTACAATCACGAACTGAAACCAGCACTCCGACTCCAGAGTCCAAACGACAGCAACTCTAAGAGAAGGCAGGAGAAGCACAGTGCAGTGAAAACGTCTGTAAGGAAAGTGAGTGACGCAGCACATGACTAACGCAGCCTCAGGCCCCGGATCAGAGCCAACCTCAGCCTCTGCTCCAGAACAACCGGAATGACCGACCACTCTGCGATCAGAGGCCCAGCGGACGTCACACTTCAGACACCCATGAACCTCTCTGCCAGGGAGTCAGGGCATCTTTGCCGGAGAACATGAGCGAGCTGGCGTGTTAGGTGTGCCCACCTTCGACAGCAGCCTCTCCTTTGCAGCATCTCTGCCCTCATGCTGTATTTGCAGAATTTTAACAGCACTGGGCATGACTGGGAGTTACTGTTATTTCGGTTTTAGAGTTGGGCATAGGGAAAACAACCAACTAAAACATAGGTCATTCAGTCAGGTACGAGAAAACGATCATGGCCTAGAACCACCTCAGATTCCCTTTTGAAACTAATAGTACCTTTTGGGATCTGCTGCTTCCAAAGACAGAGAGCCATTACCCTTCATCAACAGGACAAGGGGCCAGGCAGGACCCCACTCTGAGGGTTCTGCACATGTGGCTACACTGCCCAGAATGAAGTCAGATCTCCAGGCGAAGGGAAGGGACCCCTACCAAACACAGTCAGAATCTGCATCACTACGGATTCATGTGGTGCAAGGGCGAGAATGTTACTATCCACCCCCCCCCCCCAAATGCAATCACATGCGTTATGCACTGCTCTTTCAAGTGAGAAAGTCAAGAAGCCCCACCATCTCATCCTGTGTAGGGTCATTGTCAAAGATCTTCATAGGCGGAGGGAGCGGGGTATGTGATTCTTCATCTGGCTCGTCTTCACCCCAACCTTTCTTGCTCTTCTAGAACAAAAGAGCAGCATTAGTCACTGTTTCATACAGTTAAAAATGCCAATGGACTTGCAACTTTCAAAAAAGCAACATAGAAGATACCTCCTCTCTCAACAGACTCCTGTTTTTTGGCCTCAGTGTCTTCCTTCTATAGAATAGGTACACTTGCTGACCTCGAAGGACAGTGAGGACCAAGAGGGGACACACGTGAGAAGCACCCACCTCGTCGATTAGCCAATGAGAAAGCTGAGTGTGGTCAGAGAAAGCCTAACTCTGTGTGTGAAGGACTGTTGAACCACAATCTGGCCATCACCAGGCTCCACTGCCCTCTTCATAGGAAGAAATGGCAGACATTGTAAAATTACAAAGAGAGTATGGTTGCATCTTAGGAAGTACTTCGTAGCCACATGAGTGACTAGAGTAGGTTAGTTTGCCAGATAAAATAGCTATCTCTTTCCACCAACCAAAACATACCCACTGTGTTTTGATCACAGAATCTCAGCTTTGGAAGGACTCTCAGAGGTCACCCCAAAGGACCTCTTGGCTAACACAGGCATCTCTGTTATGTGAGGTCATATAGCCTCCTAAACTCTTCCAGTATGGCTGTTCATTCACTTTCATGAAGGCTCATTCCATCACTAGCTAACCCCTTCCACCCCTGTGATGTCTCTGTCTCTGAGCTGAAACCTCACCTGTTAAAACTTTCACCTATTAATCATAATTCTCCCCTCCAGAGCAAACTGGACTCATCCACTCCCTTTTATATGGGGTACTGCTCAAGACACTTGTAAACAGCTATAATCTCCCAGCAGTCTTCTGTTGTCCAAGTGAAAAGGTCTCTATTCATCTATTCCTATTCTAAACAGGCCTAGCGAGGCTTGATGCCGTCCTTAGCAGTGGCAGGGCATTAGGTGACTAGCCAGCTCCCCTTGGGGCCAAATCTGGCAAAATTGGGTCTGTTTGCTAGATATCCTAGGTGCTGGTCAGTCTGAATTGGTCACGAATCAAACTGAAAAGGTCTTGACAATACAATGAACTTGGGTTACTTAAGCTCAGTAGGAACACTCCTGGGGACTAGAGACTGTCTAGCTCACCACACCCGTGGGAAGATGCCTCCCAGGGCCCCAGGGAGGATGTACGTCAGAAGCCCCTTCCTGACGGCCGGCCGTGTGTTAATACCTCATCAGCACTGTCTCCCTGAGGGGTTGTCTCGTCACCAGGCTTGGGAGATCCCAGGTCAAAGCTCTTCCGACCATCACGCACTTTCTTCTGCTTCTTGATGTTTCCGTCTGCTTTCCCACTGTTGAGCCGGCGCACGGGACTCGTCAGCCACTTCTTAAGGGTGTTGGTGGAGCGCTTGGGGCCGGGGGAGCTATGGATGGAGTTCAGGGAGGGCTGAGCCTGCAGGTTGGCCACTGACTCGGACTTGCCTCCATTTTCACTTGAGGAGTGAGAGTATGCATCTGAGGAAAAAGAACAGACAGACGCAGCATGTCAGAGGCAGTTAAGGCACCTGCCAGCCTGGGAGTGAGACAGCTCTGTCCTAAGGAAGCTAGAACGCAGGCAGAATGTCGAGGCCAGCTGCAGACCCCAGTCAAGGACACACTCTCAGGAACAGCAGTCATAGCCGACACACACTCAGCTTCTAATGTATTTGGCACCACTCCAGGTGCTGAGGGTCCAGGAGAGAAGAGAAGACAAAGACACCTTCTTTCGTGGAAAAGTCAAGGTCCTGAGCAGGAGTTACCAACCAGCAACAATGTTATGGAGCAACTATTAGTGTTTACTAAAGATATGTAAGTCAAAGTGTTTATTTTCATAAAACTTTTATTCAGCTGCACACACACACACACACACACACACACTCACACTCACACAGAAGCAGAGAGAAGGAGGGATGAGTGAAAGAGCAAGTCAGAGCACACAAAATAAAAGTAAATTCACACAGAAGTATGTGCCTAATTGCCAAAGCGCTGTTACAGATTCTAAACAATAAAGCAGCAGAGTTCAGAGGAGGGTCAGATCAGTGTTGGCGGAACTGGTCTGCAAAGGTGTGGAGAGAGAGATTTCTCTGACTAGAGAAGGGAGAAGAAATTCCAAAAGTAGGAGAGGGTGGGGACAAAAGCATAGAGGCATGAAAATTGGAAAGTTAAGTTACCATAGCCCATAAATAGATCTTTTGAATAAAATGAAGATTAACAGAGAAGAAGAAACTAGATAGAAAGATTAGTGAGGATACTTAATAATAAATGAGGAGTGTAAACTTTATTGTGAAACTTTACCAGAATGACGATAAAAGGGTTTTGTTTGTTTGTTAATTAATGTGGTACCTATACGAAGTCTGCCCAGCAATTGTTAATGTAAGAAGAATGGTTTGTGCGACTTCCACGGAACCTGGCAGCCAAGGAGAGTGGACTGGGATGCACATGTGTGAACAATGACGACTTCACTGTCCTAATCAGTGGGGGGTCGTAGATGCAGTTGAGTGAGCATGTGTACTGTGTGGCCTTCACATTTAAAATGACTGTACAACCAGAGCAACAAATCTGCCTCAAATTTTGCATTAAGTTTGAGCATTCCTCCACAGAAACTATTCAGATGATTCAGAAGGTCACAACTGCGGGCAACTGGTGATTGGCAGCTTCATCACGACAATACACTTGCTCATGCTTCACGTCTCGTGCAGTTTTTTGGCAAAACATCAAATCACCCAGGTGACTCAGCGCCAATACAGCCTTATTAGGCGCCCTGTGGCTTCTAGCTTTTCCCCAAACTAAATTCCCTTTGAAAGGGAAGAAATTCAGACTATCAGTGAGATTCAGGAAAATACAATGGGGCAGCTGGTGGTGATTGGGAGAACTCTGTGAGGTCCCTGGGTGTCTACTTCGAAGGGGGCTGAGGTGTCATTGTCCTACGTACAATGTCTCTGGTATCTTCTTCAGTAAATGTGTCTATTTTTCACAGCACATGGCTGGATACTTCCTGCACAGACCTCGTATACAGCATATCCGTGGGAAGGGGGCACTTAGAACCTAGAAGGCCACACTAGGGCTGTGCTCAGGGACTGCTGGGAATGAATGTGAGGCATTTCAGAGCAAGAAGTGGTGTTGTTAGTGTCTGGATGGCAATCAAAGGTGAGTTACCTCTCTGTATGCTGCTTCTTCTCATAACCCAAATGGTCTTGGGGGATACCTGACCAGCTTTACCTTGACCCCCAACACCCTCCTCCCATCACCCCAGTGCCAGTTTGTATACTGATAGTTAAACCAAACTCATGACTATGTATTTACACAAATTATTGGAGTGGTTTTTGTATACCTACTTATCTCAAAGACCGAACCACCTTTCCCCACAATAACTTCATCCTAGACCTAGCCTAAAGGTCTAATCCAGCCTTGGAGGCTCTCTGGCCTAGACAAAGAAGAAAACACCCTGAGAGAAGGTGAATGAATGGTGTGGCCAACAGAAAGCTATCTCCAGCTTCTACAACTAGCTGATCTCAAGGGCACCAAGACTGACCCTGCAGGGACTTTCTTAGACATTGCGAGAGTTTTGTACATATTTTAGAAAAAAACAGCAGAATATTCGGATCTAGAAGCACAAAAAATGAGCTCCCAAAGTTTTCTGGTATGAAGAATAACTGACAGGGCTGCTCTGCTGAGCGAGTATTTGGAGATCGATGGACTAGGTTGGCATCCCTTTAAGGACCAGGTTGTAATCTTATCTCTGAGAATTCCTTGCTGGCCACAGGCTTGAGTATGTTGACATTACTTGTGAAGTGTTGGTGTGGGTCAAGCTCCTGTTCTCAGAAGCTGGGGTGATAAGCATCTCCCCAGCACTGGCAGTGGGACCAGGCCTTTCTGTTATCTCTCTGCCGATAAGCTGCAGAAGCTTTTCATTCACCAGGCCCCTGGGTCGCCACATGGCTTCACTACATCCAAGCCTTTGGAACTTCGATTCATCAGCACATACTCTGCCAGCAGGTTAATGGGCCCAGCCTCATTAATCATGCCTTGTGTGACTAAGCAAGACTTTCTGTTCCATGGCAAATCATAACTTGACTTTGAGACTCACTAATACAAACTTCGACAGATGGTTCTTTTGCTCCCATCGTCATCTGGTTCTGCTTTGGAGCATTCTCTTCAAATTAGCGGCAAGAGTCCAGATTATGAAGTACAAATTACAAATCAAGAGTATTCTCAATTTTGTTTTTTCTGTGTAAACAATTGGGGCCATTCAACCACAGTCCACATAAAAGAGAATTTAAGAGATGGACGCAACCTATGATTTATCCTCTAGAATTCAGACAGAACCATTTCTAAATAAATTTGTCTTGTTTTTTTAAAGATTTTTTAAAATTTAATTTTAGAGAGAGGGGAAGGGAAGGAGAAAGAGAGGGAGAGAAACATCAGTGTGTGGTTGCCTCTCACATGCCCTGCACTGGGGACCTGGCCCACAACCCAGGTATGTGCCCTGACTGGGAATCAAACCAGAGACCTTTTGGTTCGCAGCTGGTGCTCACCCCGCTAAGCTACACCAGCCAGGACTCTTTTCTTGTTTTGTTTTTTCTTTCAGTTTTGAGATATAATTGTTTTATATTAATAATTGCTTCAGTTTTGAGACATATGACATTGTACTTGTCTATGGCGTACAACATGACTTGAAATATGTGTATGTACTGAGAAATGTTTACCATACTAAGTTTAGTTAACATCGATCTCACATAGTTGCAATTTTTTCTTGTGATGAGAACTTAGTTACTAAGTCACTTCAAATGTATGGTTATAAAAGAATGTGGCATCATTTAGTTTAGAAAATTTGTTCTTAGTTTATTACTGCTTCCAGGAATGACTGGCGTGTTACGCTCCTCCCATCTCTGTGAGATGGCTCCAGTTAAGCTGTTTGAGAATTTATTCTAGTCCCTTTCCTGGCACAGCAGTTAAGGTACTCACCTGTAACATCTTCAACAATAATACTTTGTCTCATCAAATCTTTCCAAGCTGAGGTAGGTGCTATTTTGTGCTCATTTTAAGAAAGAGAAAATCAGAATATTTTAGGACCCCGAAGGCTCATAGTAAGTGTCTGCAAGGCAAGATTTGCATCCAGATACGACTCCACTGCACAAATATCTAATCTTATTCCTACATCTGTGTTCATCCCATGTGTTCCTTTAGCCTCTATGATTATTGTAAAAAGGAGCATGAAGTCACTAGTCTTTATAGCATTTCAAGTACACATTTTTATATAATTTATATAAGTTGTAAAATTGCAACATTGAAAATAGTCTCAGTAGCACTAATTTTATGGAGAAGGCAACGGAGGTTCTGATATGGGAAACCCACTGTCACAATTAAGTTGATCCCAAAGCTAGGACCAGAACCCAGGCTTCTCTATGTCTGCTCCGGTGCTTTGGAACAAGGCTCCCTCTTAGCCCTGAGGTGCAGAGCTGCCCATCCGACTGATGTCTGGTTTTGAGTCACTGGAAAGACAAATGTGTCCCTGGACACGGCAGGTAATAAAGTTCCCTGGATGTTCCCCATTTGCTCTGCACATCAGAAAAAAAAAATCACATTCTGAGGCCAATTTTACTATGAAATATTTTTAAATACAGAAAAAATTTCATATCTATATAGCTACCATTTAGATATAATAAATGTAAATATTTTTCCATAGTTTTGCTTTAGTTTTTAAAAACTGAAATAAAATATTGTATAGTTGAAGCCTTTTTTAAATTTTTGCCTCTTTGCCATCCTATTACACACTTTCCCTGCCCAGAGTGAAATTCTCCACTGCTGTTAGCAGGCACCTTTCCCTCGATTAGCCACTTATCGTGTATGCAAATATAATATTCTGTTGTGTTTATATTTTACATAATTACCACAATGTAGGCATTAATTTGTAACTTGCTCTTTAATTCAAAATTATTCAATTTATCTGTGTTCGTATATGCAGATCTATAAACTTCATTCACTTTAAATTGTTGAATAATATTTTTTCTTAGGACACATGATGTTTGTAATATGTTATCACAAGAGTAGACATTTAGGCTGTTACACTCCCTGCCCACACACAGATATATAGTGATTTTAAGCAGTCCTGTACAGCTCTCTTGGCATATGTGTGAGAATTCCTCTAGGACAGGGCTTCCCAAACTTATCTGTGGTCAGAGACCCATTTTCTTATTTCCAGTCTGTTTTGGACCAATACTTTTATAACATTAAGTCACATTCTTAGGTGTCATAGAAATGTAAAATTATTATAAAAGCTTCTAACTGCTTGCTCTCACTTCCTTTACTTATCTCACTGTGGACTGGAAACAAATAGCTCACCTTTGCTGCCTGCCGATCACACACTGAGTAGCACTGCTCTCAGCTCTGCAGCATTTAAAGCACATGTCAGGTCTGTCCAGAAAAAGTCCAGCCATTGTTAACATAACGAGAATGGTTTGTGCAACACTGAAGTAACCTGGCAGCCAAGGAGAATGGACTGGAATGCACATGTGTGAAGAACGACGACTTCACTGTACGAGTCAGTGGGGGTGGTAGACACTGTTGAGTGAGCATGTGTACTGTGTGGCTGGAATATTCAAAATGAGTGAGCAAGTAGAGCAACAAATTTGCACCAAATTTTGCATTAAGCTTGAACATTCCTCTGTGGAGAATATTGAGATGATTCAGAAGGCTGCAGCTATGGGCAACTGGTGATTGGCAGCTTCATCACGACAACATGCGTGGCTCATGCATCATGTCTTGTGCAGAGAGTTTTTTGGTGAAACATCAAATCACCCAGGTGACTCAGCCCCACTACAGCCCAGATCTGGTGCCCTGTGATTTCTTGCTTTTCCCAAAACTAAAATCACCTTTGAAAGGGAAGAGATTTCAGACCATCGATGAGATTCAGGAAAACGTGATGGAGCAGCTGATGGCGATTGCGAGAACTGTGTGAGGTCCCAAGGTGCCTTCTTTGAAGGGGACTGAGGTGTCATTGTCCTGTATACAAGGTTTCTTGTATCTTCTATCTTCTTCAATAAATGTGCCTATTTTTCATAGTACAGGGCTGGGCATCTTCTGGGAAGACCTTGTACATCAAGGTGGAGCTCCGGGTTGAGGGAACACATGTCACCAACTTTACTAGGTGTCATCACATTGCTCTCTGACCTGCTCCCATCAACTGTGTGCAAAAGCTCTCATCCTCCTGCCTTCTCCTTGAAGTTCAGTTATGTACATTTGCACATAATGTTCCTCCGGAAAAATTAAATGTGCTCTTCCTAACCCTAGACATATACTTCAAGGAAGTAAACCGAGATAAATGTAGAATGCTTCAAGAAGAAATGAAAAGGTAAAAACCTATGCCTCTAGATCAATAGGAAATGCATTCTATAGTTGATATCTCAGCCAAAATAGAGAAAAATATCTCTATTTTTCTACTGGAAAAATAGAAAATCTGGCAGGGTAATCCATGAAGCTGAAGGTCCAACTTCATAGACTGACTGGCACAAGCTTATGTGCTTGGCCATTGGAATATCATGATACTAATGAAGTCAAGGAAATCTAAATAAGCCAACAAACGACAAACTCTTATCCATCAGCAGATTTTATATTAATTTTCATCCCCACTTTCTTGACTTACCAAGCTACCTCTCTCAACCACTCACTCTCCTCCATACTTGAGGGGACAAGACACGCTATATGGTCACAAAACATATTCTGAAGCTCAACCAATAACGAGAGACTTCCTGACACCAACACTCACCTTCTAATGATGTTTCGTTGAAGTTGATTTTGAGAAGCTCTGCTAGTCTGATAAGTTTCCTGCCTTGCTTATCTCATCTGAGAATGATCTACTGGTGCCTACTCAGTGGATTGCAACACAGAGATGGCCTGGGTTCGGAACCTGCTCAGCCACTAACTAGCTGGGTGGCAGCGGACAGACACTTAGCCCTCTGTTTCTTTGTTGGCAAAGTGGAAAGATTAGACCGGATGCATTCAGAGCCTGGCTCCACCACGGACGAGGTGTGTGACTCTCAGCCAGTTACTGAGCCTCTCTATATTTTGTTTTCCTCATCAGTAAATGAAGATAATATTAGTATCTACCCCACAGGGTTGTTATTAGGATTAAGGAATTAATGTTTATAAAGTGCTGAAAATACTTTAGATCCATGGGAAGCACCATCTAAGATACATCAAAATCAGTAAAACCATAAAAGTCCTCCCTAATTCCATGACTGTGAGTTTTCTCTGTGTGCTCCTTCATTCCATCTGTATGTTCTTCCAAAGGCTAGACTAGATAACTTAGGGCCATTTTTAGCTTCAAAGTTTTGTGCATTCTGAAAGCGATGAAAACCTCAATGCTGCCAGGGGCCATTCTGTGTCACTCTCCCTCCCCACGCCACCTACCCACTCCTATGACCAGTGCCTACAACCTCCTCTGAGAGTCAGGCAGTCCCAACCTTGGACTACCGGGCCGCTGGTGTCCCCCTCCTCCCCCATTTGGAAGGGTAAGTGGCCTCCTTATCTCTGGTGGTATCTACAGAATGGGAGCTTCTGCTGGACTTCATGTCCAGGTGATTGAACAACTGAAGAGATTAGGGTCTCAGGTATGCCTGCTTGGTTTTGGTTTTTAATCACAGAAGCATGTTTCCAAGCAGCACAAAAGATGAGAGCTGTCTGCTTGACATGAAGATGAAAACTAGAATAGCCTGTGAAAGTCTGTGTACTGAACACATTGTTGCAAGTCGATTGTCTATGTGGAATATTGTCCTTCTTTTACGTAGGTAGCCCTTCCTCAGGAAACAAAAAAGAGGATACTTGTGTACAACATGGGTAGTAACTGACTATACTAGACATCTGTTATATCTAAATACAGCTCCTTTATCAACTCAATTTCCCTTTTACAAAGTTTCAACTCATATTTATTTCATGTTTATGTTGCACCTTCAAAAAAGCTTCTACCCTGTTTGTTGCAGTGTAAATTCTGCAAAACTATTCTGGAAGCAAAATACATTGTATATAAATCATCAAAGATTACAAATTTAGGATATATGGCCAATGCCTTGTGGCTGCACCCACAGGACTGTCATCTGCAGTTTTTCTAATCACAAAATGTTGATTGAGCCTTCTTTCCACTGATCTCAAAGTGAGCTGAAAGTAAAGAAGGACTGTACCTCCTGAGCAAAAGGAGAAAACAGTGTCATTAGTTCCATAGGTTTACTAGCCCCGAAGACCGGGAGCAGTGTCCCTGAGGGGCTAGGCTGGGCCCCAGAGAGCCTATGTATGGGCAGGTGCCACCCAAGGTTTCCGCGGATCCTGAGCACCCTGGATGAGTAACTCACTAAGCTGGCCCATCATTTTCTACAGTACTTTGAAGGGCACAACCCAAGACTGAAAAACTTATTTACAATCCATTTTTCTGGAGTTCAGTAATAGTATTCTATCACACCCCAAAACATGTCTTTTACATACTCTATTGTGTAATTGCTAAAAAAGGGGAGAGGTATTCTTGTTCTATATTAAATATACCTATTTTATCTAAATACTCAGTAGGTCTATAAATGTCCCCCTGGTATTACTCCTAATACTGTATTGGATTCTTTGATTCCAGTGACCAAAATCAGAAGACATCACTAGGTATTCAGTAAATATTTACAGAAGACTCCTCAGTCTCCTGTTCTTTCATTTTGCTTTAGCTCCAACATTGCAAGAGTATTGTAAACTCATCCTTAGTGCTTTTCATGGCTTAAACTGTAGAAGGCAAATGCATTTCAATACATCTGTCTGCAGAGATTATACACTCAAACATCGCTGTTTTCTTTGGTTTCTATGCATAATTTGCTAAATATAAAAGTTATCAATGCCACATATGAGTGAAATAATTATCAAAGTAAAAATAACTTTTTAAGAGAAAAAGTAAAAATTACCAAAGTATTTATACAATGGAAATTCCACATCTAGAGTAGGGCATATAATGGGAAGGTGAAGGGTAAAAATTCTCTGGGCAATAAATACATAAATCCAATGCTGTGTAAGCAGGGACAGCAGAACCCCTGCAGTAGTTATGATACACCCTTCATGGAATACAATAATGACTGTGGCAGGACTTTTAGTGGCGTGCTTGTGAAATCCCATGTCCTGGCTGCACATTCAGCTGCAGTCCCGAAGCTACGGGCCACCAGATCTTGGCATGGCTGGCTTCTGCCCAAAAACCATTTGGTTGACCACTTGGTACCAGAGGATGAAGAAAACTGTTCTGGTGACAGTAATTGGAAATGAGGAAGAGGAGAATCAGCCTGGTCCAGAAATACTGCTTCTCACCACTAGGAAACTCACTGTCCTTGTAGTTGCTCCTCTCACTTGGCAAACACATCTTGGCTCAGGATATTCCTTTTCCCATCTCTACGCCGTACTCAGGTCCCACATGCACAGTGCAAGCCCCTGCCTGCTGCTTATCACACCATAGCTTTTACAAAGGCCTTAGTTCAGGAACCTCTTCTCCACTGAGTCCTTTGCCAACCCATCACATTCTACCCCACCACTTTACTTAGGCCTTATGTATCTTTTAATAATTTGTTTTTACATCTAAATCCTTGTAATTTGGAACATCTATGATTGACTTCCCCTACTAAACTGAGAACAAAATCAAGGACCACTCTGGGCCTTAAAGTGCATTGTATTGGACTGTATCTTAGTTCATTTCTATTGATTGGCCCCCTTCTTTCCCCTGTTTTGCTGTTTCTGTCCTGGTAGAACATGCACAGAGATCTGAGACTTGGGGGTGATTCCAAACCCAGTGGCATCCACAGAGGACAGGAATCCTTTTCATCTTCAGAGCCCATTGGGACATTAGCTCATAATACCAGGGTCTTCTCCAGCAGACAAAACAATCTCCACAGGGGTGAAAGGTCAACACCTCTGGTTTCAAACTAGAAGACCCCTTTGTAGTTCCGTTGTAACTCAGTCCAGATCTCCCCCAACCACTGCAGGCTTCTTCAGTGCCTGCCCCGCTCCCCTGACGCCCACACTTGTCCCTGACTCCCATCTGGATGCCACTGGATGCAGAGGTTGAAATGACAATGTTCTCACCTCAGTTTCCCCTGTGTATTCTTCTCTTTGAGCCAGAGACAGAGGGAGGAGAACCCTCAAAGGATACCAAGCCCTCACCCCTAGATAAGCATCCCCCAGATAAGCATATCCTAAACATGCAAGGCCATTGCTGTGACATGTTGCCACAATGACTTGCTTGATTCACTACCCTTCTAGTTGTATTGGGAAGTTAAGGGACAAAAAAATTCCCTCTCTTTATTTCTCTCAATTTAACCAACATTTTCTCTATATTTGAGGGGTGGATTCCAAAGCTTGACATCTCAGATCAAGGAAAAGTCAGTGAAAGCAGTTCTGCAGCTCTTCCGAGAGTAAATATTCTAGATATTATCTCCACCTATATACCATTTCATTCTCCTAGACCAGTCCACAGCCTCTGGAGAGGGAATGCACATTTCTTCCAAACTGTGGAGTAGAGAACTCTTCTAAAAATCTTCTAAACTGTTTAGAACATAGCCACCAAAAGAACATGGTAAAACTTCACAAATTCAGACTGAGAAATAAATATGACATATTAGTATACAATCTAAGTACAGATTTGTATTGAAGAAATGGTTTGTACTTGTTATAGGGAAACAACAATCAGTGGATAAGCCAGAACTGAGGTAACCTGAGATCTGCTTTCTTTTTTTCCTTCTTCTCTTTTGTTTTATCCTAACCCAAGGACTTGCTCACTGATTTTTAGAGAGAGGGGAAGGGAGGGAGAGAAACATGGATATGACAGAGAAACATCAAATGGTTGCGTCTCGTACGTGCCCCGACTGGGGACTGAACCCGTAACACAGGCATGTGCTCTGACCGAGAATCGAACCTTTGACCTTTCTGTTTACAGGCCGACGCTCCAACCAACTGAGCCACATTGGCCAGAGCTGAGATCTACTTTCGTTTATAAAGAGATCATGAGCACAAGGAGGTCATCTAATCATGACACATGCACCTGCCAAGTTGTGAGGCTAGGGTAGGCATCTTCCTCCAGCTGCATCTCTTCACGTGCACCCCTCCCAAGCTCCGTCACACCGGACGGGTAAGCCAAGTTTCCCTGGTAAAAAAGGGCCACTCCTGAGTCTAGGATGTATTCACACCCAAGTTTTCTCCTGGGCCTTCAAACAAGCCCTCAGGTAGACTAAATGAGTTTCCTAAAAGAGTTTACCCTACTAACTTAATTAGTAGCATTTTCTGCTTTTCTTTTCAGATTGTGTAAACGTAAATTAGTTCAACCTTAGTAATATTTACCAAGCCTCCAAATAACAGTATACAAATCATTGTATAGAACTGAAAACCCTTCCAGAGAATAAGCAAGGCTATCTTTCAGCTAGCTTTTCTCTCCTGTGAGCAGATCCTTCATTCACAAGGATTTCTGCACTGATATTTTCTTCCCATTCCCACGGCCACTGCCCAAATTTAGACCTTTTACATCATTTGCTTTAACCATGTAACAAGCTCTAAACTGGTTTCTCTGTCTCTTTTTCTTTTTCTCTTATCCATTCACCCTATCTCTGCTATCAGAACAATTACATCACCTTGTGCAAGTCACTGTTCAAAATGGGATCAGTAAAGTCTACCTGATCAGCCCACCATTTACACTCCATGGCCAGCTCTGTGAGTTTCCGTTCTTTGATAATCCAAGGTCCTCAGACTGTGGTCCCCAGACATGCAATGGAAGCACCATCTGGTGCTTGTTAGAAATGTAAATTCTTGTGGTCCACTCCAGAGCTACTAGATGAGAAACTGTGGGGGTGGCCCAGCACTCTGGGTTGACAAGTCCTCCAAGTAATTTCAATGTATCCTGACGTCTGAAAAAAACTACCGGACGTGAACCCTCCTCAGTAGTCTAACTGTTCAGTGCACCACACAGCCCATGTTGCATTCCTTACTGCTCACACTACCCCGCTGCTCTCTCTCTGTTTGTCTAAAGACTTCTTAGATGGCGAAGTCTAGCTTGTTCCCCTATTTCTTTGAGAGTGCATCTTGCACCATTCCTTTGGCATGGATAAATACTCATGTGCATAACCTCCCTAACTCTAAGCAAAGTCCCCGAGGAGAGAGGTGTCCTCCAGCCTTACATCCCCAGCACAAACTCTTTGGTCACCAAGGAGCTCATTAAATGGTTGGTGATGAACAGCTAAGGAAAAAGAAAGAGAAATCACTGGAGTCCGATGATTTTTAGGTTCAGAGACCTCTAAGAAAAACTCAACGTCAGTGAGGCACTAGTCTCTTAAACTTAGCAACGAGACTATTAATATCGGCCAGTGCTTCCTGTTCCTTAAGACGTTCTGAGTGTTGCCCAATAAACTAAGATTAATTGAATGAAGTTACCAGTACCTGTTTCCTTACTTCAGGACTTTTAGGAAACTTTAATATGTTAATTAACTCGCTCAAATAGAGGATGACCCTCCAAGAACATATGAGTACCAGATTCCATTAACATGTTGTAGAAAGCAGAGTGGTTAACATTGGTCTGGAATACAAAAGGTGAGTCAGATTCCTGAGGATGGTATCCTGACAGCAGGGTTGCCAGTCAAACTCAAAACCTCTTATGAACACTCAAGTAGGAGATAAGTTACAGTCGGTCCAGTTATTTTCGGCTTGTGCACTATCACCTCAGAGTCTACCCAGAAGCCAGCAGGAAGCCTGACCTGGATTTCACTTACAAAGTGCCCTTCGGTAGTAACCTTAACCAAAGATCACCCAGCCAGGCTTAATTACAGAGGCAGAGGGAAAGGCTGAAGCGGGGTGACGCTGGAAAATTTAAGACTGTAATTAAGCACTGCTTAACTGAAAAGGCTGCAATGGAAATTCTCCCAGGGAACCCGAGGGAAGGAGAAGGAGGAGGAGGAAACTGCCTATCTTCAGGGAGAAACAGGCGGCTGGTGGTCAGTACTACCTGCTTTCAGTGTTCTTTTTTGGCAAACTACATTTTTTTTTTTTTGTGGGGTGGCGATGGTGAGAAAGAAAGTGTTAAGGTTTACGGTCTTCTGGACTTCAGGTAGTGTGAGACCCTGCATTGTAATGTAGTGCTGTTTCTCCCAAGTATCTGTGCCAAGAGAATTTTCCTCTAGGTCCTGGCTACTGACTTGGAAAAAGCGGTGGATGAACAAGTTGAGTTCAGTCTGCGCCTCCCAGCAAGGCACAAGGTCTCGTTCTGCATTTCTCTGCTCTCCATGAGCTCATGCAACAGCGCCCTCACGGTCCTCCTTCCCGGCTTCCCGGCCCAGTGCACCACTCGCACTGAGGGAGCTTGTGGCCAGGAAAGCCCACTGCCTCAGGCTGCTGGGGATGATTCACGGGTGTGATCCCATTGACATCATTCTATTAAGACTTTTTATTTTGACATAACTTCAGATTTAGAAAAAAAATGCAAGATTGGTGTGAAGAATTCCCCCATCTCCCAAATGTTAACATTTACCACTTGTTTTTTCTTTTTTCTCTCTTTCACTCACTTGCTCTCACTCTTCCTGAGCTGTCTGAGAATAAGTTACACAGAAGACTCCCTCTGATCCCTGACTTTTTCAGTGTAACTTCCCTAGACACAAGGGTGTTCTCCTATATAACCACAGTACAATTAGCAAAATCAGGAATTTAACATTGATACTCTACTCAAAAGTTACCAATTATTCCCATAATGTCCTTCACAGAAAAAAAGGTTGTATCTTTTGTTACTTGGACTGATTGATGTGTACAGGGTAGTTATTTTGGGATTTCAATTTGAGTTTGCTGAATGTTCCCTTATGATTAAGATTCAATTTAGAGCATGCATTTTGGGCAGAAATACCCCTGAAAATAACATATACCGTGTGAGGAGGCACATAATATCGATACAATCCAATTCTAGTGGTGTTCACTTTGACTCCCTGGTTAAGGTGACATCTGTCACTGACGTAATTTCCTAACCCATCAAGTCATATTGCATATATGCTTAGTCCCAATGGTTTACAATTCTGGTACAAATCAATTGTAAATAATGTTTGAATATAATTCTTCTACAAAAGACTCAATTCCACTCATGAAACAGTTTCCTAATCGCAAGTATGAGAGGACAATAATTTTCCACTCTATTGAAAACAAACTAAACAATGTATAATGAAAAAGATGGTTATGCCCAAGGCTAGAACTAGATTTTGTTGAACCTTTATTATAAGTTGTGCTGTGTTTGACATTGCAGCCTCACGGGCATACAAAATCAGGCAAGTTGAAGTCTCTACCTGAAACTCATATGCCTACATGGGGACTGTGAAAGCTAATCTGGGGTCAGGCTTGCATTCAACCCCTGAGCCCCTTCCGTAGCTCTTGAAATTGTCACTGAACATGCTGTGGGAGGTTTTTCGGGGAGGTATAAAATTCTGGCTAGCTCTGTTCACCATTACAGTACTTTATGAATAAACACAGAGAGATTGTCATGACAAAGAATATGGGCTGCTGTGGAGACTTGACCAGCTGGAAAGCCAGGGGCTGAAGAAAGGAAACGTGTTTCTAAGGTGCTGGTAGACAGGGAAGTGTGTCCTTTATTACAAAGCAAGTTTCAGAGTGTTACAGGAGGGAGAAATAGCATGTAGGTGATGAGAGACTAGGTCAATGAGAATCTTGGAGGCACGATGCTGGCCTCTAGTCCAGAAAACACTAAGTGAGGTTACTCAACTGTTACAATAAATAATAAGCCTTAAAAGCACGGGAAGAACTGGGTAGAGAGACTAATTGACACCATACCTCAAGACAGTATAAAGGTCACTTCCTAATTGTACTCTGTGTGTCATCTGCATAATCAGGACCAGAAACTCCCTTTAGCAAGCATTCTCTGCCTTTAGAGCAGGTAAGACAAGCTGACACCTTATCCTCTAGCCATGAGCTGCCTCCTAAGACAGCAGTATTTCAACTTCCCTTTAATTAGGAGAAACATCCAAGGTGCCCCTCGGCTGCTAGGACACAGGGCTCTTATTCACCTAGGGCAGGGTCAAAGGTCAGATGTCTTCCGGGACCAACAACTAAGGTAAACATGAGAAGACTTTGGATACAGGACATTCAGGAGAGGCGCTCTGTGGCACAATGAAGAGTGTAAGTTAATGAATTCATATTCATATTTTTTAAAAGAACCTAAACACTGTGCTGCCAAATGCTACACATCTAGGACCAAAGGCCCCAGGGCTGCTACTTTGCCGTGCCTACCCAACGGTGACAAGGCCATCTCCTCTCCTAGAGCTGGAGCTCCCAGCTTCCAGGTCAGCAATGACTGGAATGTGATGTCATCTAGCACCAGTGATATCCCTGGAGACATCCTCAGCGGGAAAGATACACAATCAGACTATTTCCATAAGAGTGCCTCTTTCCTAGAAGACTGCTCACACTCTGCCATACTATGATGGCTCTTTTAGTACTTAAATGCTGGGTCCTATAGGCTCAATTTATATAATATTTATATTTTAAGTTACTGTGTTATTAT
Organism: Tonatia bakeri; assembly: GCA_004024845.1. Lineage (NCBI taxonomy): Eukaryota > Metazoa > Chordata > Mammalia > Chiroptera > Phyllostomidae > Tonatia > Tonatia bakeri. The sequence goes on from PVIA01000431.1 coordinate 110,871, forward strand.
TCACTCATTCAACAAATGCTTACTGGGTGCAGTCCATGTACCAGGTGCTGCTCCTGAGGCTGGGATATAGCAATGAAGAAGACAAAGTCCCTGAAGGCAAGAACTTGACATTCCAGTTGGCATAGGGATGGGGTCACATAATAAACTAATAAAGGAGTTACAAAAATTTCCAATACTGAAAATCTGGCTCATGGGCTGGAGACGGCCTGGGTAATTTCTTCAGACTGAGCAGTTGGGGATAGTCTCTCTGAAAAGTAAGCTGAGAACTGCATGATAAGAAGGAACCAGCCCCTTAAAGATGAGGATAAGGCGTGGTGCCACAGGCACAACCTGTGCAGGAACCCTAAGGCAGAGATGAGTTTGGGATGTTCAAGTTACTGAAAGGAAGTTCCTGTGGTTGGACCATAGCTGGTGGACAGAGGGATATGAAATGAGGTTGGAGAGGTGAGCAGTGGTTAGAGCGCATCCTTGGAGGCCACAGCAGGGAGGTGAAACTTTATCCTAAATGCAGTGGGAGACCACTGGAGTGTTTTCAGAGACACTGGGGTAAGTAAGGGACAGGTGATGGTATACAATTGTACTTTAGTTGACAAAACTTCAGTTTCTGACTGGTTCATGTGGGTCTACAGCCAGATAACATTCTCCTGAATTAGAATCGACTTTCTACCAAGAACCACCTTTTCTTCTAAAGGATTTGGGGAGAAACATCCTCCACATGTGGATGAATGGGAAACATTTTAACAAATCTGGTCTCTGGACAAAATCCTCCATATTCAGCTCACCCGCATAAGGCCCCCCGGTTCCTTCCTACTATCAGCTTGTGCTCCCATCACCTACACTTCACCTTATCTCTCAACCATATTCTCCCTGCTACAGTCTAAGGCACAGTGACACAGCTTTAGGTGGCATTATCAATGAGATGTGCTCCCACCTCTGATTTACTGATCTCTCTGTCTAGAAAGCTCTTTCCTCAGATCCCATATGGCTCATTTCCTCTCTGCCTCCAGGTTTTTACCGAAATGCTACCTTCTCAATAGAGTCTTCCCTGACTACTCTATTTAAAACTGCAGCACCCCACCCCTCCACAATGACACTCCCCGTTCCCTTCCTCTTCTGTTTTCCCTATAGCACTTACCACTGCCATACAGCCTACTGCATTATCCATGCTTTTTTATTTTCTGTGTTTTTGATGCTTTGATATCTGGAGCCTGGATGACTATGCAGAGACAGACTCTCCCATTCCTAGAGATAGCATGCAACTCAACTGACATTGTGCCTTTTATATGCAAAAGCACTACTCCAGAGCCCATTTCACAACCACCTTCTTTAACGGGGTCTGCATGTCTGCATTTCGGGCCACTATCTACCAGCCTAGGTGCCAGATAAGTAGGGATAGCCCCCACACTGCAGAGCCTGCTGCAATTATTCAAACTAGTCAATCCACAACCTGATGACCCCGACTTGCCTCTTAAAGGCTTTGGTCCACTCATTCCTGGTCTCTTTCTTCCTGCAGCCAACCTCCATGTTTTCTCCTGTGGCTCTGTGAGGCATGCTTTCTCCTCTTAGGAGCTGTGAGTAGTATATTTTTCTTCAGTGGCAATTATCTCCTGACCTGTTGGCCTCACTGAACCTCAAAATTTTCTATTAATATACCATATTAAGAAATATCTACTGCAGAATTTACTTTGTTATTTGTCCCTCCTACTCCCCTTACAGAATACAAGCTCCATGAGGGCAGGAAATTTTTGTCTGCTTTTGTTCACTGCTGTGTTTGTAGCACTCATCTGACATAGAACTAAAACACTCAAACATTTGTCAGAAAAAGATTTTATAGGAAATGCTCAGCACCACAGTTTTTTGATCTAAATATTCAATAAATAAAAAGGAAGCCAAGGCCCCTGTTGGTATGTACCTAGACAAAGACAGGAGACATTGGTGGAGTGAGATGACCTTGGAATCTGAGTTCCAGCTCTACCTCTTCACCTTTCTGAACTGTGGTTTCCTGATCTGTAAAATGGGGATAACCTGCCTCTGAGATAACAATGTTTACTTAAAGTAATAGTGAAAGGTCATTATATGGCAATAAACAGCAACGACAACATTGGCTGTTGAATGACAATAAACAGTCTTGTGTTGTAATACAGCAATGCCCGTGGGGCTACGGCCTGGGAGTCAGCCAGCCCTTATCCTGGGCCATCAGACTGCTGTGCTTTGAGTCATCTGATGAATGAGTTCTCTTTCACTTTCCTGCACAAGACAGCAACAGAGGGAGAATGCACTTCCTTCTTCTGAGTACTACCCCTTCCTCCCTTCTCTAACCTGCTGCTCCTCATCAGTCACAAATGCAGCAAGTGCAAACACACACACACACACACACACACTCACAGACAGTCATGAGAAGTGTGAATGGGCTAGTGACACGACACACTTAGAACTTCCATGTACTCAGGTTCAAGATGCCAGAACTATCAGAATTACATTAGAAGAGAGGATTTATCTGGTTCACAAAATTTCCCACCCATTTCTTACTCCAAAGCTAGGAAGTACTTCACGACTTCAACAAATAAAAATACTTGGGTAAACAGGAAGACTTTTCAAAAGTCAAGCTTTCAAATGTAATACATAGTCATTATAGGAAAAAATAGAAGACAATGAAGTTTCAGTAGTCCTTCCATGGGATAATTATACCTATAACACTGAAGAACATTTACCTCATCTGTGTGTGTGTAGAGCAGAGTATTCGTTGAATGAATGAACTAAAGCTCAAGCCCACATGACCTTTCTTCAGCCCACTGTCCCTTTGACTAAGTCTCAGGGTTGCAGGCAGACTTAACGCTGCTTGGGTCCATTGCATGGCACACTAGAAAGAGCACTGGGCCACACCAAGAGTCCCAGGTGAGGGTTCTAGCTTTACTGCTAGCCTGCAGCTTGGCTTTAGGAGAATCCCAGTCTTGCGGCGTGTTAATTCACCAACTTGTCAAATAGAAGAACAACTCAAGATCATCTTTACCAGCCCTTTCACCTTTTAAACTCAGAGACACAGAAGACTGTAATTTGTGTTCTAAGCTGACTTTCAGATGCCATTACTTCAGGGGAGGGCCAACGTTTCAATCCTGCCCTTTGGCCCTAATTCTCAAGCAGGCCTACAGCGGAGAAAACAGCTCCCAGAAGCCAGTTAGAACCTGAGCTGGTGAGAAGCGAAAGCAGAAGGTCTGCTGACCACCAGAAGAAAAGACCAAGGGGAGAGGGGACGCTGTATGGTTTCCGCATACTTCCAGTCCTGGACCTGGCCAGGCTGCCCTCCACTTACCACGTCTGCTGGGCGGACCAGGTGAGGGCTCGGTCTCTAGGTATCTGGCCCCCACTGCCCTTGAAAATCCTGCCATCCATTCTTGAACCTTGAAGTGTGTGAATTTATAATAATCATTTAAAGGTAGCATGAGAGGCTATGAATTTGTAAAACTGTGGGGAAATGCTCAGACAACATGAAGGGAAAGAGGCAGGATACAATGCTAAGTATAAGAGCTGCACCAGCTGAGCTGAATCTTCCTACTGGGGTGCTGGCTTTTTCTTATTGACTCATACGAACTCTTTATGCATGCTGGGTAGTAACTTTTATCAGTTGTGTAGGCTGCAAGTCTTTTCTCCCAGTCTATCATTTGTCTTAACTTCCTTTACAGTGTCTATTACAGTTGCCTAAAACCCATCTGGAAATTATTTTTATGTATAATGTTAATTGGGGACCTAATTTACCTTACTTTATTGTCAGAAAAAATTTTAAAGTAGAAACTTCAAAGAACCTCTGTTTTATATTTGTCTTACAGGCTTCCCAAACTTTATAAATCAAAGTTATGGAGTTTTGAGGAGACAGGACCAGGGGAAGGATTAAGGAGAAGCCCCGCTACACATCTCACGGCTCAGAGCCAGAGCCGGCCAGACGGGGAGAGACAGACCGCAGGCTCTGACTCTCACAGCTCTTCCGCTGCTGCTCCGAGTCACGTGTCACCGATGAGGACCCCCACCCAAGAGAGGGTACGCCAGTCTAACTATCCCTTAAGGCCGAAGTTCAAGGACCTAGGAGTGCCCCATATGAGGATGATATAGTAAGTACACCAAAGCACAATTCTCCTCATGCAAAAACTTCAATAAATGTGGTTTTATTTCTGTGTGTTTTAAGTTTCAGTATACTAGGTTCAATAAATTGATGAATGAATTCATGAATATGTTAAGTTAACCTTCAAATCATTTGTGATGGAGATAAATCAGAAGGAGCTGGCAGGCATTGAAATGAAAAGGGGGCTAAAGTTAACAGGAAGTAGATTTTCCAGTAAAACTTGGGGAGAGATGCTAGAAGCTGCGGTGAGAATAATGTTCTGGTGTGTGTGTGTTTGGGAGTGGGGATCTCAGTCCCGTGTAAAGGACAGAGGGACATGGAGGTAGAGCCAGTTGCCCCTCCGCTCTTGGGTGTTCTGACACATCACAGTGCCTTGGGTGAAGCACAGAGGATGAAAAACACCTGTGGGTACACATGCCTGTTTCTTTAACACATGACACCAAAAAACCCTAAGGTGCTGAAACTCTAAAATGGGGAGTCAAAAACTGAATTGGCACCTGTAAGTACTATAGCTCAGGGGGTGCACCACTAGGGACCATCTGCAGCACCCCATCTGACTCCTTGAGGCAGTGACTGTGGCCGTGGGTGTGGCAGACAGCTGACTGGAAGAGAGTCCCCACACTGACCTTCACTCTAGTCAGGAGGTGGGGGGGGCTGGGGGCTGCACTTACGACCCTGCTGCCATCTGCCCAAAGCAGCGCTGGGACAGGAAGAACAAAGGGGGCTGGGGTCTGCTTGAAATGGTGGGTGGTCTGTCATTATTTGACACAGCTATGCTTTGATCCACTTAGCCTTTTGTTGCAATCTAGTATGTTCAAGTTATAGAAGAAAATAATATTACTGTAGAAATTTTTAAAAATCAAAAAGGTTTAAAGAGGAGAATTAAAAAAACATCACCCAGAATCCTTCCATATAGCATGTTTTGGCGAACCTCCTTCCGGTCTTTTATAACTTAATAAATTGCTGTCTTCCACACATACATTTACTTTTTGGGGGTGTAATTACAAATTCTTATTTTGATAAAATGCACATAAAATAAAATCGATCATTTTAATCACTTTGAGGTGTACAACAGTGTGCAATCCTGACCATCACCTACATTTGGGTTTTATATGCCACTCTTTACCGAGAATTTACAACATGACAGACATGCTAATGTTTTACTGCCCCTGTCCGGTAAACGTTTTGCAATAATCCTGTACATGGGTGCTGCTATTAGGACCACAGAGAAGCCACGCCCCTTACACAGCGGGTTGCAGAGCTGATAAATCATAGGGCCAGTATTCGGGGCAGGTCCGCTGGACTCTGAAATCTACGCTCATACACGGTTCGGATGAAGGACTGCAGCAGGGGTGGAGGTGAAAGTCTAATGTACCTATTATCTGCACACACAAGTATGAACTTAAAAATACCCAGTTTAAATTTCCAGTTAGAGAAGTCTGAACTATTTCTAACCCAACAGAATGAAAATCGCACAGTACTCATTCTCTTTATTTAGTGAGATAATTTAGTTTAATGGTCATAAAAATATTTATAGGGCTTTCATAGCTCATCTGCAACCCTCATCTCCCAAGTCTATTTTCCACCATTAAGCACCTCAACTTTCAGTTCTCCTGTCTCAAGGTTATGCAGAAACAACCTCTGTGGTTTGGGAAGAACAATATAGTCCGACACTGGCACTAAGAGAGGCTCTTGCCGGAGCTCAGTGGGTGACCTCCACGCCCCCACTCTAGGGAACATACTGTTCAAATCATAGGGTAAGCTTGAAAACTGGGAAAGCAATCTATTTTTTCAGGGTCCTTACTCTGTGGGTTTTAGTGTTTGCCACCCACGTGAAAAGGGATCTCCTTGTGCCAGGATCCAAGTCTAGAGCTCACAACACAGAACTGCATGTGTGAGTTGACGCTGCTCATTTCCCTCGTTCTAGCGAGGCTCTGAGAAAGACCTTCTCAAATAAGACCACCAGGCTCCATCTGGTAGCAGTTTTCCTAGCTTGGTATGATGTATTATTAGTCTAGGAGGTGGGGGAAGCTGGGGCAATGCGTAGACAGAAACCATAAGGTAAGAACACCTTTTCATTCCCTTCCTTTTTCACTCTCATTAGGTTCAAAGTCGAAATGAGGCAACTTTTACTTCAAAGCCAAGGAACCCGACTAGCATAGGGGAATACTGACTCTCCTTGACACAGAAGCCCAAAGCAAGGACAGAAAGTTTTCATGTTCATGCTGGGGGGCAGGAGGGATACTTCATTTCAAACAGCATCTAGGTCCGTCCCACAGGTCAGACACGGCTTGGCTCTTAGGCTGCCCTTCTCTGCAGAGGTCGAACCCTGTACATTGGCCTGGCCTGCAGGAGGAGCCAAGGATAGCAAGGAGGAATGGCTGACAGACATCTCAGGGAGAGGTATACTATCAGTTGCCTGTGTCAGCAGGTGGGGTTTGAGCGGTGAAACCCAACACTCTCACTAGGCGCGAGCCTCAGATCCTAAGGAAGGACTCAGGAGCGTCAACACAAGGGAGCAGGGAAATGACTGACAGCGAATCACGACTGACAAGTACACGAGGAGAGGCAGGTGGAAGAGACAGTGTTCTTGGAGCTGTGATGACTGGAAAGAGCCTCCTTGGGAGAGTCAATACTATTTTAAGAGACAAACAAGTGTGACTGTGGTTAACGATAATCACAGTCAGATGTTGGCAAAAGTAGACAAACATTTCTAGGTCTCTGCTATTTAGGGTATAAAAGCATGTGTGTGTCCCAGACAATGCTTCTGTTAAGAGCTTTGGCGGCACAGGGTTTATATATGCAAATAAAAGTAATAGTCCACAAGACAAAGCTGCTTCTGGAACTGCTAACCCACCCTACAGTTTCAGGGAAACAATATGGAATTGTACCAGATTCCACAACAGCAACTGAAAAAAATAAGAACTTGATACAATGATGGAATCTAGTTGGACATCCTGGAAAGTGGGAGAGAGAGGAGAATAATGAGAGGAAACCAGAACTCAATTTATTAACCGTACGCTCTTAGGAAATCTTTTTACCTCTCTGAGCCTCAGCCTTCCCATCCATGAAATGTGCAGGCTGACTCCCCAAGGCCGAAGACCAGAGGAGATGCCATAGTACCACACGGCAAATTGTTATCTGTTCATTATTTACACAGACACTCCATTCCAGGACAGGACTCCGGTCCCTCCTCATGCTACTTCCTGTGCTTAACTTCCCAGATAAAGAACATCTCTCCTGACCCTTGAAGACCCAGCCCCAGAGTTACCTCTTTACAAGGCCTCCCTGCACACATCGTCCTCATTTCTGCACAAGAGTGGTCATGCTGTCCCCCGAGCACATACAAAAGAAGAGGCAGAGGGATCTCTGTAAACTCAGTGCAGCTTCGAGTTCGACTAAGACCCACAGGTCAACAGAGAGGAAGCCTGCTGTCTTCCCCCCAGCACCCAGATGTCTTAGCTTTACGAGTGGGTCCTAACATAACTGGGATATTTCATTCCCTGAGCCACGAGGATTAATTCAAGGATGATCGAATGACCTGACTCAGCACAGACATGCTCAAAGAGAGTCAACTCAGGGGACTTCTGACTCTCCTTTCCACTGAACATGCAGGTCTGTGAGTTCCACTATCGGACAAAGTAATCTAAATCTAACCTATAATACATTTAACCAAAATGTTAAGTTTCTTTGTTTTCAATGAAAAGTGGTAAATGTAGTTACTGAATACAAGAAGCTCTGATTGGCTGATGACAGAATAAAAATTTTTGAGCCATAAATGGCAGGTCAGATATTTACCAGAACAGCAGATAATTGTAGTAATTAAGGAACATATCCAAGATGATGAACTTTGGACATGAATACAGGATAATGGCACAGGATAGGTCCTATGCCACCAAAGCTCTTAATATAAGCATTGCTTTGGCATGTGCGCACACCTGTGCATACACTTTTATACCCTAAATGGCAGAAGCCTAGAATAAATAAATACAAAGGTCTTCAGTAGTGGCTTCCACGAATTGCTTAAGAACCCAACACATTGGCCTCTGGGTGTAGGGAGGAGACCTTTGATCTCTTTCTTAATTAAACTGTCTCCCTAAATCAACTCCATGACCCACCAGATCAGCAACTTGTTTTGGTCAGGGACCCTCCCCAAAATAAAAAATGAGGGAAAAGGCCAGTAATTAAAAGCCTAAGTTACCAGTCTTTTCTTCTGGACAGCTTTGAAGAGTATTCACTAATCCCCCATCTCACTTAAAGGTTACACTAAAACTACTGCCCTGTAAGGCAGAAAAATATCTGATAACCAGAAAGACCAGTGTGGTTCACAAGGCAGAATCTCCTGAGTGCTCTGTACGGGGAGCTCCAAACTGCGTGAAGTAATACCCACACATTCCACACCTTTTGTATTTGAATCCACATGAATACCCCAGGGGTAAACAAACACTTCTATTTTCCCAAGTATAAGATGAAAAAATTAGCATGGATAACTTCAGTGACTAGACTAATGCAACTTAGTGAGTGCTCAGGCCAGGGTGGAAACTCCATCTGACCCTGTCTAATTCATGCTCTTCCCTTAGAGACCCGAGCTAAAGAGACATTTGCCCCCAAACACCCTCTGGTTTATTTACAGAAAATGAGGGATGAGCACAAGGGCGCCAACTGGCCCATGTTCCCTTCTTAGTCAAATCCCTGTTTGTGATGCTAACCTGGGCACTTTCAGAGAGAGTTACAATCCCAGCTCCAGACTCTTTGTGATGTTCTCCTCTCAAATGTAATAATTTCTGAAAGATGCACACAGTCAAGGCAGCCTCTCCACCCTGCCTCCATTTGTTAGAGATCACACAGAAAAATAAAGGTAGTCCATTTGATCCATAATCTGATACCACTCTAAAAATGTCGCATATATGTGCACATATGAATTTTATTGTGTAGGCTGCTAATCATGACTATAAGTACAAACTGGGGATGTGACTAAATTGTAATGAGATAAATTTTACAAACGAAAGCAGTTTTAGTGCTTTGCATTCACACATTTTTAGTATAAAAACCCGCAAAGTCACTTCACAACAGAATTACAGACACTAACGCGGCCCAGACTCTGAGGTATGTGCCCATTAACACAGAAAAGGATGCAAACCAAACAAAGACGCAAGCCAGACGACCGAACAAAGGTTGAAATCTACATAACAAAATGTGCAGATTGTATCTCATAAATCTGGGATTGGTGACTTTGGAATAAGGAACAAGAATGTACACACAATTGTGGTATAATGCTTGGCAGGAAGCCATGGTAATTACGAATCCAGGTGAGTTATGTCATGGATACTTTATAGTGGGAGGAAACAGAGGCTGGAGAATTTGGCTGCCTTTCTCCAAGGGACCCACCAAGCTAGGATGAACTCCAGTAGTCATTTGGAACGACTCGACTTCTCTCCTGAACTCCTCTTCTCCCCCCAGGGGCTGATCTGGCCTTCTGAGGAGCCTTGCCCACCTTCTCCTGTAACTGCCCCTGCCACCCCCTCATCACACATGCACCCCTGAGAACAGTCCTGCTCTGATTTTGCTCTTGCAGCCCTGGCTTGTGTATGCAAGGTCACGGTTAAATTTAGACCTGGCCACCTCGCTGGGAAGGAGCTGGGAAACTGGCTGTTGAGGAGATCACACTGGTGGAGCTGGCTGCTTATGCTCTAAGTCTAAATGAAGGCACTATTTGGTGGTTAGGATGGAAGTTAAATTGGGGAGGGGGTATGATTTCCAAACCAAAGCACAAAGAAACAGGGTCTTAAAATTTTTTTTAAGCTGAAAAAAAAAATGCCTCAAAAAGCTATTGAGGTCTTCTGCTTTCAGGCAGAATCCAAGTAAACCAAAAGGACTGTCACTGTTTATTAAATCCCTTTCTGGAATGAGAACTGGGAAAGATCTCAGAGGCCGTTGAGTACAATGCACCCCTGCATGTTGCAGAGTCAAGTGCATAACATTGCCAAGAGAGGTCACTTAGAGTCAGCTGAAACCTGCCATCAGGCATATTAGTGGTGCATCACTGCAGGAGGCAACAGCTGTGCACGTCAGTTCCTCAGAGCAAACACTAGAGCCAGGTGCGAAAGCCCCAGGGGGAATGGTGATTGGGAATCTGGCCCTTTTAATCTGGATCCCACTGTCAAAATATGGAGGAATATGACAGCTCAGATGGGACCCAGGTCATCAATTAGGAAGTGAGGATCTCAGCAATGGTTCTTTGCAGACAGAGTATGGGCTCCTCAGGTGACTATGGACCAAAGAATAGCATGTGAGCTCTGGAAGCAAGTCGGCTTCAAGCAAGTACCAGAAATGTGAATTCCACAGCCCTGGCCAAATGGCTTGGTTGATTGGAGCGTTGTCCCTATGCCAAAAGACTGTGGGCTTGATTCCCACTCAGGGCACACACCTGGGCTGTGTGTTTGATCCCAGTCAGGGCACGTGCAGGAGGTGGCAGATCGGTCTCTCTCTCTCTCTCTCCCTCTCAAATCAATGAACATAAAAAAATCAATAAAAAATTAAAAAAAGAAACTTCAAAGCCTCTGCAAGTTTAAAAAAGAGAAAGAAATGCAAATTTCATAAAGCTATCTGGCTTTATGGTTTTTAAATTCTACTTCTCTTGTGTTCTTCCATAATATTTAACAAAAACTTTTTGGGAAGACTCTTTAAACTTGGTCCAGAATGCAAACAGTATCCCCCTGGGGGCCAGTAGGATGGTAGTGACAAGATTTTGGTACTTTTGTCAGTTCCTCAGATAGGGTCCCTGTTGTCCCAGTCAAAATTCCATCTCTTTCCCACCTCCATTTTACTATTTTACTAACAGAGATTCTCATAGCACCCTTTGAGAACACTTAGAAAAGTGTGTCTGTGTGTGCGAGAGAGATCTGCTGTCCCCTCCGAACTGTAAATTTACAAGGGCTGCGCCATGTCCATTTTGTTCACTGACTGTAGTTTCTGATTACCCTCCAGTAATGGAGGAGCCCTCTGGGGGAGCCAGAGACGATCAGTCTGGGACACTGCGGGGAAGGCCCCTGCGATTCTGTGCAGCCACAGACTCCCCTGGGTTCAGCGAGAAGGCTTCATGGGATGCCGATTAGATTGGAGCACACTGGCTGTCCAGGCCTGGCTTCAGATCAACACTGACCTTCTATCTGGCCTAGAAGGTCACAGGAAGGCTCCCTGCGTTGGCTGGCCTTGCTTGGGACGTCAGGCCCGTGGGGCAGATCCTGATTTCATCAGGACCAGCCAGCCGGACCTATCCATCAGTGCTGGGTTCTGGGAACCTGGCTATGATTTCAGAGTGGTCAAGTCCCCCCCAGAATCCCTCCAGACATTTGGAAACACCAGACACAAGTTAGTACTGCAGGCCAGTTTTCTGTGAAAGCAAATCTAAAGCAGGTGGCTAGGACACAGTTGCAGGAAGCTGCAAGTGATTTCCGGTTCACTGAGGCCCCTTGTCCCCTGGATTCCTTCCAAAGAGCTAAGTCTCCCCACAGACTTGATCCTGTGCCTCTACCCCCTCAATTTCCCCAAACAAAAGAGCAGGACTATTAGTGTATATTTCACTGTCTTCGCTATAAAATACAAGCAATATGCTAACAACGGAATGATAGCATTTTACTAATTTTCTTTTATAAAGTGCTCTTCTCATGGATAAAACAGATCTTTATGATCTGACACACTGTAAAATTCTAGTATTCTGTGACGTGTAAGATGTAAATATAGCACTCCCTAGAAAAACAGGGAGATGGCCCCAACAGCTTGTATGGCACTGCCCTCGGCCTGGCACTCAGTGATGCTTCACAAGGACAAAAATGGGGATGGAAAATGCTGCCCAGAATGATACCATCAAACACTCACAACATCATTCAGCTAAATGACAAAATGAACCTTGCCCAGGTTCAGCCAGGAGTCCGGGCAGTGGGCTCTCCCCGCACTGCCACACAGCCCCATCTTTTCCCTTACACCTGGGCCTGCGGGCCAGCAGTGCTTTTGCCACATACAGAAGCAGGACTGGACTGAATCAGTCGAGGGGCTAGAGAGTCGGGGGATGGGAGCCCATTGTCACTCTCTTCCTGGTCACTATTCTTTCCAGGCTTTTCCTTCATTAGGTTCCTAAAAGCTGGCTAATCTGAGCGCTGTGAGGAAAATTTACAATTTAAGCCCCATTTGCTCCCTCATGAAGTATTTTGCCTAGAAAGGAAAAGGCATAACTGCTTTTCTTGAAAGTTTCAGGTGAGAAGATCTATGGACATCTTTAAGCATCAGAAAGACCACCATTCTCCTGAATTTATGAAGAGACCTGGAAGCATGGCCTTGGGTTGGCCCAGGATTGGAATAAAAGGACAGACAGCTGGAAACTTCCTACTGTGGCACATCAGTGTATCACGGACCATAAACTCTAGGATAGCTCATCCAACAGAAATATAGCACAAGTCACAAATGTGAGCCATGTATATAATTTTAAGCTTTTTAGTAGTCATTTTAAAAAGTAAAAACAGCTACAATTAATTTTCATATATTGCATTTAACCTACTATCTCCAAAATATTAGCATTTCAACATATGATCCATATAAAAGTTACTGAGATACTTTACCTTTTTTTTTTTGGTACTAAGTCTTGGAAATGTGGCATGTAATTTGTAATTACAGCACCTCTCAATTTGGACTAGCCTCATATCAAGTCCTCAGTAGCCACATATAGCTAATGGCACTGAAATAGAGCACATAGCTCTAGAAGGCAGTTCTGACCTGCTTTCCTCTGTGTCCCCTGCACACCTCTGCTGCTTTGCTCACCCTGTCTCCTCAGTCATTTAAAAAGGCTTTCCTGCCCTTTAGGCCCAAAGAGAACCCTACCTCTCCTGAGAAGTCCTCACAGATGACCCCAGGCCACTGTGCTCCCATCAGCCTCAGCATCAATCAGGTAGGACCTTGGAGCATCTTTCCTCTTATTGTCTTCAGCAACTATTTTCCTCTTTTTGTTATTATTTACTGTTTCATACCTATGGAGCAGCTCTCAGTCAGACAGCGAGATCCTCAGGGCCATGGAAACATCTTAAATTCTCTATGGTTGCCAGCTCAAAACCTGCCACATGGTACTCAGATGTTTGCGGACTGAGATAGAGAATGCTTAGCTCAGTTTCTCTTATGATTAAGTGACTAATGAAATCATTGGCAGGTGACAGTGACACAATTCCACAGAGACTTCTGTATCCTCAGTGCAAATAGTAATCCAACACTTACTGCGTGCCAGTTCTAAATGATTTACATATGCCAACCCATAATTTACATAAGCCTTGTAAAACCCCATGACTGATTCTCGGATCATCTCCATTTTCCAGGTGGGGAAACCGAGGCAAAGAGCTTATGTAACTTGCACAAGGTCACACATATTATTAAGTAGCAGAGCTGGGATTCAAGTTCATTCTGGCTCCAAAGTCCAATCTCTTAATCATCACAATATATTGCCTCTTAATCCAGAACAACTACAAAATATTTTTGTACACCCTGCATATAAGTATGTAGCCTGAGAATCAAAGACATTAGTTTATTATACTCTCAGCCAGGGCATATCCTTACATAAAAAGAATTAACTTGGAAAATGTAAACAGAAGTAAACAACAGAGAGACATGAAATTCCTGGTCCCCGAGGATGTTGCTCATAAATCCTCTTAAAACAAAAAACAGTACACTCTTCTTTTCAAAGGATGCAAAACTGGGAGGTAACTGGCAAAAAAAAAAAAAAAAGGTCTTAAAATTCTGGATGTCCTTTGATTCAGAAACTCTGCTTTTAGGGGTCTATACCCTAAAGAAGTGATTAAGGGGGTAAGCTAAGACTTAACTATACCAATGGTCATTACAATATTGTTTACAATAGCAGAAATTAGAACCAACCAAAAATAGGAAGACTATAAAGAAAAAGAAACCATATCTACAAATGATAAAATATGTATCTAATGGTATGCTGATAAACCAGCTCTCTGAATAAAACCAAAACCAAAACAAAAAAAATCCACCTTGATTTGCGGTGTCTGGTGATTTTCCCAATACAAATGCTGCCACCATGGCCCATCTCCAGCCACCAGTGGCTCCAAAATCCTGACTATTTAACAACCCCAACCTGAGCTGAGTTGGCTGAGCTGAGCTGTGGGTGCACATTACTGAATGCACCCATAAAAACACCACAGAAGCTGTTCAATACATGATGTGAAGGAAGCTTATAACACTGCTAAATCATATTTCTGAAAAAAATACACACATGGAAAGAAAGACTAAAGGGATATATTCAGAATGTTGATGTGGTTCTCTCTAGGTAATGGAATTTTATCTTTATTTATCTGTATTTCCAAATGATTTGCCAGTGTTTATGTATGATTTTGCTAGGCAGAAAAAAGTTAATCAAAGCTCTCTTTCCCAGTTAAAATAATTAAAAAATGACCTATTTTTGGAGGCACGTCTCAAAAGAGAGTGAGAGAGAGAGAGAGAGAGAGAGAGAGAGAATCCCTGGATCTGTTCAGTGAAAGCAACTGCACAATTAGAAGCCTCAGGAGTGAGAAAATTCCTAATAACTACCTAAAGAGGTAAAGGATGAAGGGGTCAAACCTGCATCTCTAGCCACGGTGCATGTTAACTTCCTGAGGAATAAATCACACACTCTGTAGAAAGTAAAGGTGGGAAGTAGGGAGCTGATATGTAAACCCCAGGACAAGAATCAGTCTGTCTATATAGTCTGATTCTGGAAACATCTATTTCTTAACCCAGGGTCATTCTGCATCCCTTCCCACCAAACTTAAACAATTATATTGAATCAATATTAACAATTGTCAAGTTCAAGTCTTGTAATGAAACACTTTGCAGTCATTAAAAATATCCTGAAAATGCATCTACATGGGAAGATGTGCAGAAGAGTAAGTGAAAGCAAGTTATAAAGCAGTATATAAAATACAGACCCATTTATTTAAAAATGGTTGGTAAACATACAGAAAAGGATACATACTCGTATTAAGTGGTTGAGCAGTAGTTGTTTCTAGATGGTTTAGGATCATGCTATAAAAGTTATTCTTTTATGATCCTTATGTTTGCCTAATTTGATTTTTTTTCCTATAGTGAGTATAATGAGCTTTAAGAGTAATGAGGAAACAAAATAAAAGCAAAGGAATCTTAAATGGGAAGAAGGATGCAACCACTTCCCTTACTGGACCCTTGGGGGCTGAACAACTCAAAGAGCATGGAGGTGATTGTAGGTAATTCCTAATTCCTACACCACCCCCACCCTGGCCCACAGGGCAAGTGAAAGTGAACAGTGAGGGGGTCTCCTTCGACCACCTCTTGAAGCAAGACTCTGCTGAAGTAGGGAGCCTTCACTTACAGAATTCTTCTGCTGGAGCTGGGGAAGGGGAGGAGGGAGGGTAAAGAGGGTAGAGAGAACAAAGAAAGAGAACAGAACACACCAAAGAAAAAAAGTCAAATGGAAAGCTTCTTAAAACACAGACCACTGGGTCCCATCTTAGAGTTTCTGTATTGGTGGGGTTGGGAATCTGCATTTGCATTTCTAACAGGTTTCCTAGTGACAGGTGACCACAGTTTCAGGAAACTCTGCTCTAAGTACAGAAGTAAAGGAGGCCCGCCCCGGTACAAAACTGAGACCTGAAATTTGTGAAGAAGCAGAGTGTTTGCAATTCTTTTTAACAATGAAGCTTGGTCCCCCTTTGGATGGGGAAAGAAAACTTTCGTTTCTCCAGGGGGTCAATGCAGAGATTCTAATGGCAGGAGGGCAAAACTTGGGAATGTCCTGAGAGCCTGTTACACACCAAGTCCTCTGAGAGAACAAACACTCACCTACAATCAAACCTACCCCAAGGGAAAGCAGATAAACCTGGAAACAAGTTTTAGGAGGTACTGTTTCAATCTGGGGGCAGAAAAGGTGTCCCTTCCTTTCTGGTTGACAGTTTCCGCACTGTAGTAACCAGGAAAGCAAGAATGTGGGACAACCTGTTCTGTAACTGTGATCTTTGCTCTTTTATCTGGCTAAAACCAACCTGGCAGCCTTCTAACAGACTCCGAGGTGTAACCAGGGCTCCCTCCTTCCAGGAAGTCCAACACAGAAAGTTCTGTCAATCTCAAAAGGTGTACACCATTATTTGCTAAGTGGGGTGTCAAACTACCTGTGCCCGACCGCCTCCCACCCCACCACCCATATGGGATAGAGAAGATATTTGTTAATCCTCAGGGATATGTCTAAACTCTTGGGGGGGCAGGTCATAATTTTTATCCTGGCAAAAATAGCCTGAAGAACACCCAGCAAAGCTTGCACAGAAGGGTTGTGCAATAAATCTTGGCTGAAGTGAACAGAAACACGTAGCCCAAGTCTCTGGGTGGGCAAAGAATAACTGATGTCTTTTTAGAGAACATACGTTCTCAGGATCTAAACCTCAGAATTGTTGCAACTATTCTCCAATTCTCATACTTTGCATTTCCCCTCAGAGAAGAATAACTTAGGGATTCTTAGGGTTTTGTTTTGTTTTTTTTTTGGCCAGTATCTTTTTTCAAATGCTCTTTTATGTACCACACAATGATTTTAATACTAGAAGTATTCTATGGTTTTTTTTTTCAAAATTGGTTTAATTTTAAAAAAAGAAGAAAATCCCTACTTTTAGATCACAGGCCTTTGTCCCGCCAGGGACATCTCCACAGCACTGATGTACAATTGACAACGGTTTGAGCCAAGACCATTAAATTGCTTTGAAACTTAGATTTACAGTATAACCACCGAGAGGACCCACACAAATTCAGCTATTAGGAGTCCCCTGAGGATAGGCTGATGTCCAGTACTACAATTACTGTTACTATCAGCAGCTAACCTTTTATAAGCACTTTATATGCCTGGTGCTATGCCAAGTCCTTTACATACCTTATCTTAACTAATCCTCACAACAGCCCCATGAGGTCAGCGCAGTTATGATCCTCCATCCATTCCCCGCAGTACCTAGCGCAGGGCTAGCAGGCAGTGAGCACATAACATTTCTCAAATGAATTAAAACACGGTATGTTGCATTAAAATTAGTGCCCTTCAAAGATGGAATTATAGGAATGCAATTTATTGATTCATTTCCACCTGAAAGTGTCCACTTCAAGAAAAGGTACAAGAAAGAAGAGGGGAAAAGGAACCAGAAGGAAAAACGTAAGGAGATGTTTATTAAGAACATGTGTACAAGCTGCTCTGGAAGAGACAGAGATCGGCTTTCTGTGGTCTTGGGACAGAACAGCCACTCAAAGCAGACCAGGTGGGCCCAGTTCCAGACGGTTGCAGGCAATGCAGCCACCCTCTCCGGGAACCCTCAGAACTACAAATCATTCCAGTCAACAGCACCCAAGTTCTAGGTTGGGGACTGCCTCTACCCTTCTCAGATGCGCCAGCCTTGCCTCTGTTCAGAGTGAGAGAAACCGCATTCCCAGGAAGACAGTGATGGAGATGAGTGAAGAGCACAGGAACAGGGTTCTAGTTCTGACTGAGCCTGCAACCAAGTGGCTGGATCTCAGTCCCCTCCTGTATAAAGGAGAAGATCTATTAAATAATCTTTAAGGTGCCTTCTAACTTTCCATGATTTAGTCCCTTTTTCTTGAGAAGCCCTCCTCAGGTTTCAGTTCCATGCTTTTAATATCCAGGGTCTTCCTTCAAGAAAAGCCAGGGATTCGGTTGGAAGGAGAAGGCAGGCCATGCAGCTTCTCACTCACTGACAGATGAGCAGCACTTCAGAAGTATGGGGAACATTTTTAGGGCAGAAGAAAAGTGCATCAGGATTCTCAAAAGAACATCAGGAAGTAGAATACCAACAATACTACTCCAGAGTCAAGAGCGCCTGCAATATTGTCTGGGCTCAGGAGTGAATCCCCAGTGTTCGCTTTTTTAAACTTTTAAATTATTTTGCATAAAAATGCAGATAGAATTTGAAATCTTGCATTTTTATTCCACGTTAGGACTTACCACCCTGTAGCATGTGGTACCATTAGGGTGACACGCCCCCAGCATTCATTATCAGTGATCGTGGGGTCCACAGCTGTACCAGAGGGATATTCAACTTCTGTTTCCAATCTCTGCCTCGCCCCATCAACCCACACACTCCCATTTCTACTAGGTTCCATCCTGACTGGTAGTCAGTACTGTTCTCTAGGTAATAACTGATATCCTCATTATGATCCCCAGGCAGAGAATCAGGTATGAGAAGAGAAGCACAGGATTTGGGTAGGATTAGGGTTAGGACCAGGTTGTGTATGTGTGGTAATTCTCCGATTAAGATACATTCCTGGGAGGCGGAGAAAACCAGAGGTATATTGGAAAACACACATGTTAAATGGTCAATTCAATTTTCATCATCATGATAAAGGCACTTCCTGAAAAATGAAGAAATAAAAAGGTTCCAAGGATTTTGTCCCTTGGGTGGTGAATTAAAGTAAATGATAGTGTCACAAGGGCTCCTCTCTGAGGTTGCCAACACCTTTCTAAAGGAACTTGGAGCCATGGTTTCACAGATTCAATTCACTTTATAAAATGAGCTGTATTAATTTATGGGTCAAAGAAGAGACAGTCACACCAAGTCAATGTTCTTGCTTAGTGACTCTGGGGAAAAGTAGTCAAAGAAAAAGAAATTATGGATGAGAATGCCTTGGGATGCCCTGTGAACCCCCATAACTCTTATCCACACTGCATGACATCAGAAGCAGGCTGGAACACAACTGCCCTCCTGGTGAAAAAGCCATGGGAACGTGATCCCAGCCCCTCCCCGCGGAGCTGATTCAGCCTGGACAAGTCACCACCCTTCATCTCTTCGGAGATACCGACTCCTGTCACTGTCTCACAGTGCAAATTGGGGACACATGATGCGCTTGAGATGGAAGGACAATGATGGAGCAATAAATAAGTATACATCAATCCCCTCACATGATAGAGAAGCAGAGGAGGAGAGTAAAGAGGGACTTTGGCCCACATACACTAAATTAATTACAAGTTAACCCGAAAATTAAAGGCTCTAAAACTGGCTTCCATCCTAGCAAGGTCAGAAAAATCTCTAGGATTCAAGATCTAAGAAGTCACAAATTCCAGTCTGAAACCCATGGCTTAGCAACCTCCAGGGAGTTTGAAATCCCTTTTGTCACTCTGAAAGCAGTTGTTTTTAAAAAATTTTTTAAGAGAACTAAAAGAGAATCCAGAACTGACCCACTTCTTTGGGCTTAAAGGAAAGTATAAGAAGCAAAAGCAATCCCAAAACTTCCCACAGAGTGTGACATCAGTGATAAATCGCCCTTCAGACACATGCATGCTATTATCTCACTCTTGGCTATTTTTCACTTAAAAAAAGGCAGTTATAAATGTTATTTGTCATCCTTCTTCCTTCCCACCTGATCTCCATTTCCATCCTACCCTTGTTTTTCTGTTTTCTCGCCCTTCAACACCAATTTCAAGGTAGGGAGAAAAGATCACCTTTCATGAAGCCCCCTTACCTTTCTTATGCTTCACAGAACCAAAAACTGGAAGAGAAAAACAGATTGTTGCTTTTCTCACTTGTCTGAATCAAAAGACAAGCTCAACTAATTTCATTCCACCCTTTTCTTAAACATGGTGTTTTAAGGCCACGCAAGTACATCACTAAATCCTCAAGTCTTACTCTAGTGCTAACAATTACAACCACTTAAGATTCACCAGAGATAGTCAGGGGTGCCTCACTTAGCTTTGAGTCAAAAATAACCAGAACGTTCCATTTCCTCTTAGTTCCTTTTCCTTAGACTTTACAAGGAGGTGTCCTTTAAATCCCCAGGGACTAGAAGCCAGTCAGTGAAGGCCCCTTGAGTAGGGCGGGCGGGATCCACTTGGGTTCCAACCTATCAGCTCCTGGAGGAGTAGGAAAGGGACAACTTCTCTCAGGAGAAGAGATAGAGACCCAGTAATCACCTTCTTTTATTGAAAAGGGGAAGCTGCCTTTCAACGGCATGAAGTCTAAACAACCAGAGAAATGGTTTAACTGAAAAGGGAAGCAGACCTTCCACACCAACATCAAGGTAGGGAAGAAAGATCACCCTTCATCGAACCCCTTCACTCTACTCAGCCTCCCGGAATTTTCCCTGAGCCCTTCTCTGTCATGTAATTCGGCCTTTCCCCCATATAGTTTTGGGGCTCTGGGAGATGTATTCAAGCTCAGCACAAGACCTTGTCTTTTCAATCTGCTTCTGAAAGATGCCTACATGCGGGTGGAGACTCAGATCTCTCTTTTCAGTTAGAGAAGACTGCAGGGACCCCAGGGGAGGTGCCCCAACACCTCAGATACTATCCTCCTGCCTAGCCAAAGCCAGCAGTTCTTTGAAGGGTGGCTAACTCACCTTCCCTACCATCTTTCTCAGATTTAAGCCCCAGTTTTCCCTCTTCACATGTTTCTGACCTAGGAAAGATGAAGGAGTAAAGAGGAAGCACGCACATTGGTTAACCTCCTTCTTCCTTTAAAGCTGCTTTCACTGCTGGGCCTTTTTGGTCCTTCGATGTTCAGCTGAGGGTCAATGATCTCCTCCAGCTCTGGCTCATCTGACACTACTTTTCTTCCTGTGCCTGTCTCTAAGCCAAAGAGCCTGCAGCCTCCAATTTCCCGATCCTGCAGGCAGGAGGCAGCCCAGCAGGAGCCCTAAACCAGCTACCCACCCCCTCCTCAGCCACAGCACAGAGGGACAGCTGGGCCAATTCACAAACAAAGCAAACGCTGGAGAGACCCGAGAGAATCACTCTGCAGGGAAGCTGGGCTGCCACGCATCTGGAAAAGCGTCCAATATCTGAATTCTGCCTTTGGACAGGAAATGCACTCCCAAGAAATCATGCTTGGAAACCCTTCTCTGTGAAAGCAGAGCAAAACCCACCCACTCAGACTCCCTTTGGCTATTTCCTGCTTTCTCGCCCTTTTAATGCCCCTTTCTTCCAATTCCCGACCTTGGTTTTAAATGTCTCTGAATGAGGCTTGGATATTTGTGAGGGTTCTGGCCCTCTATGATTTCTTCTCCATCTGAATTCTGGCTCTTAGAGATAGCTACCACACAGTTCTGGGCTGTTCTAATTAAATTCAGATTGAGAGACTCTAATGCTGGGATTATGAACATTTTTGATTTGGGGAAATGTCCTTCAGATTTAATTAGTTTTTGTAGCCTTATAGCTGCTCAGGATGGAGCATGTGTCAGGCTGTACGTGTGGCATAGAAGATGGTGAAGGGAACTTGGATAACGTTTACTCATCAGTAATTAAGAGAGAGAGTTCCATTTGGACTTCGTTAGACAACCACGAAGACGGAGACTAGGGCACACTGTACGTGGAGGTGGAGACGGCAGGTCCAACAGATGACACTTAAAAAGGGCAAATGTCAAGTGAGAGGCTGCATCTCACTTCTAAGCACACAGAAACAGAATCCCCCTTTCCCCCACCCTCCAAGCTGAAGCGTTAAAGTGGCAGGGCAGCTTTAGGAACATCTGCTAACTCTATCTAGGAAAACTGGATTTCTTTTTCGGGAGAGGCTACCCAGTTGATAGCCTTCCCCTCTGTCACACTTCTCACCATCTTGTTTTGCAGGCTGATTTCGGAGTGGGGGGAATTAGTTGCTTCCTGAAGGTCTCCTCAACAACATTAAAACTAGCAGGATAATTAAATACAGTCCTAATTGGGTACATAAAGAGTTCTTGGTTAATTAATGAGTCAAACTCTGGCCCAGAGTTGCAAACCTACTTAGGCCTGTGAAAACCCAGGCAGAGAAAAACCAGCTCCAGTCCCTAAAGAAAATTGTCACTTGGCAAAAATAGTTCCTGGTGCAAAGACAAGTGTCAAACACATTCCTATAGCTAGGAGTCATCAGTTAATCCCGCAGCTGAGATCCATATGTAAATGAGAGCAGGGAACTGCGGCTCTGCCACTGCGGGGTCACACACTCGGCTCTGAGTGCCGTCTCCCCACCCGCGGCATCCGCACCTCACTCCCCGGCAGGCTGGCGCCCTGACATCCAAAATCGCTGATAAATAACAGTTTCCAAGCTGCAGCTCCGCAGGCAAGTCAGAACCGAGCAAAGAGAGAGCGAGCCCGCGCGAATTCTGCCAGGGAAAACGAAATAAACGCGGTTCACAGCAAACTGTCTCCCTCTGCCGCCTTCCCACTATCCAGCCCTATTTCTCCCACCCCTCCCTTGCATTCGGCCGCCCCAGTCTTTGGCTAAAAGAGGGCGTAAGTGCCGACAGCCACTCACCTCTGCACGGGAAGCAACAGCAGCACCTGGCAAAGAGCCACCCCAAAGAGGGACCTCGGGAGTAAACCCGCTCGCTGCCCTTCATGCTGCCGCGCGGCCCCAGCGCTCAAACATGGCCCGGGACGCCAGCAGCGCGGGGAGTTCTGCGGGTAGGAAACTTCAGCGCCGCGGCCGGGAGCCAGCTCTCGCCTTCGCGAAGTCGCTCCTAGCAGTCCTCTCCGGACACCGCGGTCGGTGTCTCACTTTCTGGGAGCTGGAGCCAGGAGGGGTGGGGCCCGGGCAAGGAAGGAGGGCCTAAGGGGGGCGGAGTTCCAAAGTCCAGCTGTTTGCTGGAGTACAGGGCAGCCCCGCGCACCAAGCCGTCTGCAACGCCTGTAGCTGTGGCCGCAGGACAAACTAGGGAGAGAGGACGGTCTGTTGCACACCAAGCCCCTGGCACAAAACCAATGCGTCTCCTTTCTGTGAAGCTTCCTTTCCCCAAAGACCACCAATAGGGGTGTCCAACCCGCGACCCGCGGGCAGCAAGTGACCAGAGATGGCTATGAATGCGGCCCAACACAAAACCATAAATTTACTTAAGGCCTTTGCCCATCAGTTTTCGTTAGTGTTGTGGATTTAATGTGTGGCCCAAGGCAACTCTTCTTCTTCCAGTGTGGCTCAGAGATGCCAAAAGGTTGGACACCCTATGTGGGACAGGACCAGATTTAGGTTCAAGGCTCAATATTGCTTTTTCTCTCTAACAGGTTCAACTTCTCCTTCCCCTCAGCCTTCAAACATTGACAGCCTCCCCTGCATTGAAACCACCTTCACTATCCCTTTTCTTTTTCTCCTTTTTATATTTCATGCTAACACTGATAATAGCACCTCACTTTTTTATTGGCTCGTGGGCTGTAATGATGTTGTTCGAAAGCACTCTGGATTTGGAATCATAAAACCGAAGTTCAAAGCTGTTCGCCACCTACTAGCTGCTTGACCTTAGGCAAGTCACTGCACTTTTTTGACCTTCAATTTCAGCATTCAAAAAAGCATACAAAAGACAGACTAAAGATTGCTAACAGAATTTTAAAAGACCTATCCATGGAAGTGCCTGTTACAGACATGCTGAATGGTTCCAGGTGAGGGAACGAACGGCAGCAGAGAAATGCCCCACATCTTCCTGATGGCAGCAGCTTCCACTCACCACCACCACCGCGATGCAACTGTCATTTCTGTGTTCTATCCCTGTCCTTTTCTTCTTTAAATCTTTTTCATATTTCAAGGCCAAGCCCATATCCCCACTGGGCCCACCTAAGGGTGAATGAGTTTATCACTCACAGGCCATCTCTCCCATTCCTTTGTATTACCCAGTTCTGAGAAAGAGGGGTTGCTGGAAACATGTAATACTCATAAAGCACAGAGGGCTCATTCATCAGAAAAACAGGGAAATTTGTTAGAGGAATAAAAACCAGAATCACTCAGGTAACCAATTCCCACCCAAAAGAAATACAGCCATTGGACAAGACTTTTAGGAATTACCAGTATTTGGGGCTTCCTTTCTCAGCTTCAACTGTTTAGATTTGTGCCTTATTTATCTTAAATCCTCACCTGAAGATATGCTCATTGATTTCAGAGATAGACAGAGAGAGAGGGAAAGAGAGAGAGAGAGAGAGAGAGAGAGAGATAGAGAGAGAGAGAGAAACATTGATATGTGGGAGAAACATCAAGCAGTTGCCTCCCTTTTGCACCCCAGTGCTGGGTGGGGGATGGCGGTTGACCCTGCAACCTAGGCATGTGCCCTGACAGGGCACTGAACCCACAACCTTTTTGGTGCATGGGATGATGCTCCAACCAACTGAGCCACATGGCCAGGGCTGTGCCTTATTTATCTATGTGCTGCAGCATCTTCGTCATGGTTGGAACACAGTAGATGCTCAGTAAATGATCACAGACAACTTAATGGGTAACAATTGTTAACATGTTTTGAGCATTTATATGTGCCAAAAAGTTTCCTAATTACTCCTTATTAATTCATTTGCCCACATAAAAAAACCTATAAGGTGGGGTCCTCTGTCACATCTGAGGAAACTGAACAAGTGAACTATGATGAGGCTTTGGTGGTTTAACTCTAAAAAGGTTTACATCATAGGGAAAACGAAGTCTAACTTCCAGTTCTATCACTGTCATCTCCCTGACGGCCTCTCCTGGCAAGAATTACATAACGATCTCACTGTTGAGCAGGAAATGTGCCTCTGGTGCTCCACGTACAAAACAGAGAAATGAAAGTTCAAATTGCTTATGCAGCCTGCACGCCAGATTCCTGATTCACTGATTATCCCAACTATTGATCAGTCTCGTCTTGCCGGATTGAATTACTGCAGGATCATAGTTATCCTGGGTTTCAGTTCTGACCAGTGGCAACCAGTACGGTTGTCTAGTTTTCTCTTCCACATCACCAAAGAGAACACCCATTTTGCTGTTCTTTGTAAGCCCAGGGCAGAAAATGGCCAGCATCTTCAACCCTTCTCAAATTGAAATGTATTTGCTTCTGATTCACTGCATGGGGGCTATGACACAAGAATCAACAGATACTTGGTTTACCCACTCAATCCACCTGTTTGGACACTACATGCCAGGCTCTGCTCTAGGCATTGGGTCGACATTGGTGCCCAAAATGACCCCAGCCCTTGCAGAGCTACCACTTGGACAGACTCACCACGTATGTGAGCGAAAAGGGAATAAACACTAGATATTTGACCAACTTCTGAGTTGAGGGATTTAAGGAAATAGGTGCCTGAATCCTATAACCTGCATCTAGATGTTTTAAGGTGATATCCTTAAGACAATTTAGAGGGGATACGGTAAGTCAATGGTTTTTAAACACTGGTGCTTATTATCATCAGGGAAACTTTAGCAAATACTAGGCATTAGTTTTTTTTGTTTTGTTTTGCTTTGTTTTGTTTTTATAAAGCTCTCAGGTGATTCTAGGGTGGAACCAAGATTAGGAAATACTGATGCCTGGGTATTCCCCCCCACACCCCCTGCCACCCTCAGCACTGCCTCAAGATTCAGATTAATCCACTTTGGGCGCAGGTGGACATTAGTATTTTTAAAAGTTCCTAGGTGCTTGTAATATGCAGTATGGGGTGAGAACTACTGGTATAAGGTGGTGGTTCTCAAACTTAAATGTGCATCAGAATCACCTGGGGTGGAGGGTAAGTTAAAGCACAGGTGACTGGGTCCAGCTCCCAGTTTCTGATTCAGTGGATGTAGTTGAGACCTGAGGATCTCCATTGCTTACAAGTTCCCAGGTGATGCTATAGGGACCACACTTTGAGAACCACTAGCTTGGAGGATTTCCCCCCATCTTTTTGTGATCTATGCTCACTTGTTTTTGATAATAGCACCTTGATTTTTCTTTAAGGAACCAGCCCTCCTCTATCGTCAGAACTTGTTTTGAGGCATGGCTGACTGCACTGCCTCCAGCCCCCTCCAAGTTTGGGCCCATGATTTGTGCTTGGCCCGTCGGTCACAAGGATTGGCTCAGCTTAAGCACATGATGCAGTTTCAGCCAATGAACTGTGATACCTTGTCAAGAACTACTGAGAAAGCAGCTTCCCACAAGATTTCTGAGTAGGTACAATGTTAGCCTAAAGCAACTGGAGGCCAACATGCCATAAGCACACAGGAAAAAGCTCCCTGAGAATACAGCCCACATGGATGAAAGAGATGAGATGAGATAGATAGATGATAGGTAGGTAGACAGATAGATAGATAGACAGACAGATTGGGGAGAACGACAGAGGAAGAGAGAGTAAGGATAGTTTTGATAAGATCATCTGAGTAACTAGATACACTTTTCCCCAAAGTATTATTGATCCCTGGACTTCATTTGAGCCCCCAATAAACTCCTTTTGGGGAGGGCATAAGATAGTTGAATGTCTTTAATCTCAGGGTTTTCAAATACCTAATCACCCACTCCCAAAGTTCAGGCTAAGAACTCTGGAGTTACAGCAATATCCTTACAGTGTTCTTAATTTCCAAACAGACGGCTGAGTCTTATGCTTATCTTTGGCAGAGTTCGTCTTTAGTCAAAGTCCATTTTCCTATGAATAAGGCGTTCTGCATACCTGTGTGTCTATTTTATGTCTCATCTCCATTCCTCACAGCAGAAGAACCCCCAAAAATTCCTGAGAGTCTCAGTCTGCAGACATACTGGCCAGGGAAACCAAAATGCTGGGCCTAATAGTGGGGACTAATAGGACTGCCCTTCCCACCCCTAGTCAGCCACAGGCTTCAGTAACGCTGGACCATGACCTCAGGCATCTGCCCTTTGCACCGACACACATGGTGAAAACTTTTCCTTTAGGATTGTTCTCTTCTGATTTATAGGAACAGAGTTTTTCAAAATCACACTTCCCATATTTCTTAGTGAGAGCACAGCCCAGAGAGAGAAGGAAGAGCAACTGTGCCTGGACATTCCTGAGAACCTTCTTACTGTGACAAGCACAGTGCACACCTCTTACAGAGCATGCTCGAATAGGCTCCGCGGGCGGTGGGCTGTGTCCTGGTGAACACGGAGGACAGGCCCAGTTTTCCTCATCCCACCCGCTCTGACCCATCAATGACCCGCCTTTTCCTCCAGCAGTGAAGCTCACTGCCAGCACCTACTCCCACATTCTGATCCAGA
Organism: Tonatia bakeri; assembly: GCA_004024845.1. Taxonomy (NCBI): domain Eukaryota; kingdom Metazoa; phylum Chordata; class Mammalia; order Chiroptera; family Phyllostomidae; genus Tonatia; species Tonatia bakeri. The sequence goes on from PVIA01000431.1 coordinate 137,929, forward strand.
TTCATATCTACAGTTTTAAAAAACTCTGCAGGTGATTTCAATGTGAACTAAGAGTTAAGAACCACTGACCTCCAGGCCATGTGCACACACTCTGAGATTACTTCCTGCATGTTGATAATAAATAGAGTTTGGGAAGCACCTGGACTCAAATGCTTTCACTTGCCCCTTGACGTACCTTCTACTGCCTGTTAATGCTCTTCATTTGCCAACTGCACGCTCCTTAACTGTCATCTTCCCTGTGTAGATTTCTGGCCTTTCAGCTGCCTGGTTGCTGGTGCCAGGGTGGTTGACAATTTTCCCCAAATTACCCTGTCCTGGCTTTCCTTTATGAATAAAAAGTTTTAACCCTGACTGTGGCTTAAAACTCTAAGATTCTTGCCAAGTACTGACCGTGTATTCAACAAATGGTTGGTTTCTGAACATCTACTCTCTGCAATAACCTATTATGTTTATACATATATGTGAACACATGAACATATATATATAAATATATGGAATTTACGTGACAAATATAAGGTTAATAAGACATGTTCCCTGGACAAAGAACAGGGTGAGTCCTAGGAGATGTAGTAGGTTCAATTTTTTTTGTGGTAGTAAAGGGAAACTGGAGACAGACCAGGACTGGACATAGGTAGAGGTTTTGTCTTTCTGTAAAAAAGAGGAACTGAGATAATCATCAGTGACCAGAAATACTGGTCACTGATCAGAGAATACTGACCAGTGATCAGAGAAATTAGGTGCAATATTTAATTTGAACTCTAAATATATTTTTTATAATCATATAATGTCTGTGTGGGTAACTAATCTGAAGTAACGTGTACTATTTTAATAATGTCTGCAGAAAAAGCATGATTGCCAGCATTATGCACAATAATCTCTTCTTCTAATTATCCCCATTTAACATGGACTAGCCGCTGCCCCATTGCTGGCCCTGTGAGTACTACTGTCTGCCTGGTGACAGCTCCCAGACTCCAGTGACTAAATCATCGCTTAGCTCATCCTATACGTGTAAATGGGTTCTTCTGTTCTTGCCTACTGGACACCTGACTGTCTCTTTCTGGCTATCTCACACATCCTCAAGAAAGCTAAGCCCCAGCTCATCCTGTCAATCATCCTCTTTGTTTTCACTGATCACCTCCCAGTCTGTCCCAGGCCCCAGGTTAGGGGGGTGGTTCAGACAGTGCTGATGAAGACTATGGAATTTCACAGAAGACCTAGATGTCTCCCCAGAATGGCCAGTGTTTGTGTTCTGTGGGACACGGAAGAGATAGAGTCATAGGCAGCCTGCAGGTCTGCTGCTGAGCAGCCGCCTTCGCTCAGGAGGAGGCAAGCTATTTATCAAAGTGAGAGATGGGTGCAGCTGGAGTTGCTAAAAACAAATCACCCCAGGTTTTGTCCCCTTCCAGAAATGTTTACTTCTAAGTAGGTCGAAGTGTTCCCAAAGTAGGGCAGTAGAAGTGCCAGTCTATCACTCTGAGTTTCAATTTAGGAAGGCTTACCATTGCTAAGTGTCCACTGTAAAGGATGGCGTTTCCATTCTAACTGTCAATGCTGCCTTCCCTCCCACAGGCAGGGGCAGCTGCAGTAGCGTGTAGACGCACAGGCTGTGATGGAGAGGTTTCTGATACATGGAATGTCAAGTGCATTTTGCCATGATGTAACTCAAATCAGTTTGTTGAAGACTTCAATAGGAGGGATGTGGGAGGTACAGCCCATCCTTATATTTCTGACTTTTCAACAATTCCAAATAAATGAGAGGTGCTGAGCCCATGTGTCCTCACAGAAGACTTTTCAGGAAATGGAATTTCAAAGACTTCCTCAATCAGAACGGGTTTGTTCTGATGGTAGGAACCATCAGAACAGTATTTCCTGTTCCCATGCTTAAGCTCCTTCCTGCTAAAGCTTAAGCCAGTTTCCTCTATAGTTCTTAGGGGATGGAGAATGCACTGAGCCTGGTCCTCCACTCATGAACTCCTCAGGGGTTCCTTCCTTCCTTCCTCCCTTCCATTCCCTTCTCCTCCCTTACTCCCTTCTTCCCTCTATACCTCCCTCCTGTACTTCCTGAGAACTTCTTATATGCGAGCCACTGTTCTAGATGCTGAGGACAGATCAATGAACAAAACAGATACAATTCCTGCACTTGTGGGGAGAATCTGGGGGTGGGGCAGTGGGAGGAATAGACAATAAACATTAATCAATATGTCAGGTAGTAAATAATGCCGTGAGGAAAAGTGAAACAGGAAAAGGCCCATGTAGTGTGATGGGAGAGGGTGGGAGTGCGAGAAGACCTCTCTAATCAGGTGATATTCGAGCAGAGATGTGGAGGAAGTGTGGCGGCAAGCCATCCAGGTGTCTGAGGGTCTGGAGTATCTGCAGTGCCCCAGGCAGGGGGAACAAAAGGTGCAGGTGCTAGATGACAGTGTGTATTGCTTTACCGGGGAAAAGCTGAGTCGGGCAGGCTGGTCAGGAGAGTGGTAGGGTGTAGTAGGAAGAATATGCCCTCCTAAGACGCCCACATCCTAATCCTCAGAACTGTAACTATGCTCCCTTACATGGCAAAAGGGGCTTTGCGGATGTGATTATATTAAGGACCGTGAGATGGGGAGGGTAGCCTGGATTGTCCAGGTGAACACAATATAATCACGAGATGTCTTAAAAGCAGAGCACCTTTCCCATAGTGATCAGAGGAAGACGTGACTGTGGGTCAGAGAGATGCAACACTGCTGGCTTTGAAGATGGAGGAAGAGGCCACATGCCAAGGAACGCTAGAAGGTGGAAAAGGTGAGGAAACAGCTTCTTGTTAAGAGCCTCCATCAGGAACACCACCCTGCTGACACCTTTAGTCTGGCCCAGTGACACCCTGTTGGATTTCTAAACCTATAGAACAGTAGGGGAATGAATATGTTGTTTGAAACCACTAGGTTTGTGGTACTTTGTCACTGCAGTAAAAGGAAACAAAGACATATGAGATGGAGTCAGAGAACAGGCTCTAGGGCAGGCCCTGCAGGAGCATCCTTGCAGACACACAGGGGCCTTGGTTTTCACTCGCAGTGAGACAGGAGCCATGCAAATGGTTTGAGCTGAGCAGGATCTTCAGCCCAGGTCTCTGCCCTACATTGAGAGCCAGCAATGGTAATGATGTATTTGCCCACCTGAGTACAAAGGTAGGACACCATACCTCCTGCGGCCCACAGGGCCTTGTGGAAAGTGAGGCAAGTGGGCATGATATCAGAATCCATATCTCTGCCTGGGGCTGGTGGGCAATGGTGGGAAAACTAGACAGGCCAGCCATATTCCAATGGCAGGGACAAAGAAAGGGGCAGAGGCTGTTCAGAGAGTGAATGGTCTCTCTGGAAGACAGGGAGCTGGTATTAAAAATAGCAAGTATTGTAAGCTGAAAGACTGCATGTTGCAGGGTTTGGGTTTGAGAAGCAGTTTCAATTCTACACAGGTCCTGGATGAGGGGGAGTTGTTCTCAAGGTTCAAGTGGCAGGATGACCCAGGGGAAGGTTCAGGTGACCCAGGGGAAGGCAGTGAGGTGATGAGAATAGGACCCTGACCACTCTGCCTTGCCAAGTAGCATCAGAATGCCTCTGCTGAAAGACTTTCTAGCTGTGGCCTTTAATCCATTCACCTCTGACTCCACAACCTTCCCTGAGCAGACAGCGGGCATACCCCAGCAGTCAGACAACTGCCTGCCTTCTCTGCTTCCCAAGCCCCGTTTGGTGCATGTCATCTCTGGCCCTTTATGCTCTTGAGGGGAAGTGGTTTGGGCTTGGCTAGTTCTAAGTAAGAGAAAATCACTTGGGCTTCTCTTGGGGGAACATTTTGTTTGCTGGGGTGACCTCTCCACCTTCTCCAGCCTCTCCTGAGAAAGCATAATCAGTGGCAGCCTTCTCCGTCTGGGATCAAATCTGACTGTCTTCTTAGCTCTGAGCTCTGTTAGCTGGCTCACAAGGCTCCAAGGGACGAGGATACTAGTCAAGCCTCATCCTCCCTCCCCTCTGAACAAGCATCATGGTCACGAAGATCTAACAGATTTACAGTGCACACCAGGAGGCATGAAAATGTGCTCTTGAAACAGGCATTTGGCATGAGCTAAGCCACAGCAGGCTCCTACAAAAAGGAAAAAGGCAGCAGGGCCCCAGAGAGATCAGTTCTTTCCCTTGAGAGCACATGTCCTCCTCCTGCTTTGGTTGCACTTGGAGGCAGCACCACACTGGGATATATTTGGAGGAGGATGTGGCCTGGCCTGACATCTTCCTATTTGAGGCTTAAATTCCAAGCCCTTAAATATCCTGAATAATATCAGAGGGATAGTCACCAGCCATAGGCAAGGCATCTCACCCAGAACAAAGCAGGCCTGGGGCACACTTTCTAACCATTGTTGCTAATCCTAGTCTTTAAAAAAAGGGGGGGAGGCAGGAGAGGGGTAGGGGAAGAGTGTGAACTGCATGGCACCTATATCTCCCTCTTCCTGCAACTCCATCCTGGGAGGGCTCCCAGATGGTTGTTCAATAACCATTAAGCCATTTCTGGTCCATCCTAACATAGACAGGTAAGTGGAAGAAATTCAGTTAAAAAGGAAATAAGGAAGGCAGTTTTCACAAAACTCCCCTTCGGTTTTGTCTTGTTTGAACTGAAGAATGACATACTCCTAGCCACCCCAACACTCAGAGTCTGCACAGCCCTCCATCACGTGGGGCAGCCCATCACTCTGGTGTGGTCCGAATGTTACCGCCAGTGAGCAGAGCTCGTCACTGAAAGAGAAGCAGTCACTGAGAGGTGCCTGAGGTGCAAGCCAGGGAGGAAGACTTTTCAGCTTAAATGTACCAGATATGATCTCGACCCTCTGTGTAGAAGGCAAAAGAGAGTTAGGAGAGAGGAATAAACCATCATTTCTTGGGACATCATAGAGACAGGTGGATCTGTGGTTGGTAGGCTGGAGACAGGGCCCTGGATAGGCCAGGGATAGTTTGAGGGAAAGGGGTGGGTGCAGACGAGACACGATGCTGGGGCCTTTACAAAGCCTTTACTGACTAGTGGATGAAACTAGATGGATTCAGACTGGAAACACCCGAGACTCACCTGATAGAGGTCTCAGAACTGGGATAAGGGGCAGGCAGGGAGATGACTGTTGGTGGACTGCCTCTGGTAAACCTATGCTGGAAGTCGAGGGAAGTAAGCACTATTGGCCCATCGTGCGGATTTTCAGTGTGGTGCTCACCAGCTGGTGCGCAGCTGGGCCGGGATTCAGACTCAGGCCTTCCACACCTCTCGTCCATCTCACCTTATGGCCGACCACATACTATTGTTAAGCCTTGCGGTAGCCAGGCCACTTTTGTTTTATTCTACATATTAGCCTGTGCACAAAACCAAAAGACCAGCTTCACAGTTTAAAGGCAGTTTTACTCAACATTACCACTGCTGAGCTTCCCGGCAACTGCGAGATGGGAAATTTTATCAGCTTCTCGTTGCATAGACGCAAAACTAAGGTCATGTGACTTCCCATTCATTCCACACCCTGACCTCTTCCTAGCCCATCTGATGCCCTGAGAACAAAACCCTCCCCTGTTTTCTCAAAAATTTGCAAATGCCCTTCCAAGTAAAATATAGGCTGATTATAACATACTAGGGAAACTACTTTGAAATTGCTGATAGTCAACCATTTTTGACTACAAAAAATGGCAACTTCAGGAGGTTCAACCTAATAAATTGCCTCAAATGAACATATTTTTGTTAGGCTTGGATGAATGAAACATAGCATACTTAAGTTAATCACTTGAGGTTACCAGATGAGGATATGAATGAAAGGTAATAAAAATGCTATTTCAGAACAAATCGCAATATGAGTGACAGTAGAGAATGACCAGGAAAAAAAGAGAAGCCTGCTGAGAGGCTCAGAATGGAAGGCAGTGACCTGTAAGTCTTGTGCCCCGAGAAGGGGGCAAGATCTGTGAGGGAGACGGGCTCCTGATGTGCAGGGAGAGCCCTGTCGCTGGACATTCCTAAGTCCAAGGAGGGTTGAAAGAACTATACAACAGCATACACGAATAATCACTTCCCACTGGTTATGGGAAATAATCAATTCCCATAAGATTATTGAATTTAATACAAAATATTTTGTTCTGCTCTAAGGATTTCATAAAGGAATTTATGGAGAAATTGTGAGGCTCTTATTAAGTAGTACCTTAGAAAAGATGTCTAACATTTTATATACAAATCAAATTCCTTTGTTCTAGATAAAGATCAGAAGGAGATGGACAAAGAGAATTAAGATTGCTGGGTTTCAATACTATGAGAACTGGGACTAGCGGGCTTAGGGAGGAGTGATGGCAAAAAGTATCTGGATTTCAATACTAAATATGAGTCATTTTCTAAGTATCAGAACCGCACTAAATGCAATAGGCCTTCTCTGGTAGTAATAAGCTCCCGCTTCCTGGAATGTCAAGTAATGTTTGGCTGACCACTTATCAGTAACATTTTAGAAGGGGGTCCCTATACTGGGGCCAGAGAGAACCAGAAGACCTAAATACTTTCCTTTCTTTTTTTTTTAAGTTTGTTTCTTTAAATTTAAATTGTATCTTATTTTTTATGCTACTAGAGTTGTCCCAGTTTTTCTCCCTTTCCCCCCTCCATCCAGACTGCCCAATTCCCTCAGGCAGTCCCCACACTGTTGTCCATGTCCATGGGTCGTGCATATATGTATTCTTTGGCTACTGTATTCCTTATGCTGTACTTACATCCCCATGACTCTTCTGTAACAGCCAATTAGTACTTCCTAATCCTTTCATCTTTTTTGTCCATCTATCCCCAACATCTCGCCCATCTGGCAAATATCAAAACATTCTCTGTATCTATGATTCAGTTTCTGTTCTGCTTGTTCATTTATTTCATTTTTTAGATTCAATTATTATTTTTTAGAAGATTTTATTTATTTATTTTAGAGAGAGGCAAGGGAGTGAGAAAGAGAAGTAGAGAAACATCAATGTGAGAGAGAAGCATCAACTGATTGCTCCTTGCACAGCCCGAACTGGGGACCTGGCCTGCAACTCAAGCATGTGTCCTGACTGGGAATTGGACAGGTGACCTTGGGTTTGCAGAACAACACTCAGTCCACTGAGCCACACAAGTCAGGGACAGATTCAATTATTAATAGATATGTATTTTTTGCCCTTTTATTGTTCATATTTTTTATTTTCTTCTTAAAGAAATCCATTTAAATTAGAATAACTGTAAAACATAAAAAAAGAAGACCCTTTAACATTTCATTTAATACTGTTTTGGTGGGGAAGAACTCCTTTAGCTTTTTCTTGTCTGGGAAGCTCTTTATCTGTCCTTTGATTCTAAATGATAGCTTTGCTGGGTAGAGTAATCTTGGATGTAGGTCCTTACTTTTCATCACTTTGAATATTTCTTACCCATCTCTTCTAGCCTGCAAAGTTTCTTTTGAGAAATCAGCTGACAATCTTATGGGAGCTCTCTTATAGGCAACAGCTTTTCTCTTGCTGCATTTAAGATGCTCTCCTTGTCTTTAATATTTGGCATTTTAATTATGATGCATCTCAGTGTGGGCCTCTTTGGGTTCATCTTGTTTGGGACTCTCTGTGCTTCCTGGACTTGTCATTATTTTTTCAAACAAGTTTTCAAATTCTCTCTTCTTCTGGCCACCCCCAGCATGCAAATGTTAGCACACCTGAATTTGTCCTAGAGGCTCCTTACACTATTCTCATTTTTTTAGATTCTTTTTTCTTCTTGCTGTTCTGATTGAGTGTTTTTTGCTTTCTTATATTCCAAATTGCTGTTTTGATTCTTGGCTTCATCCACATTACTGTTGATACCCTGTAAGTTGTTTTTTGTTTCAGTTAGTGTATCCTTCATTTCTGACTGGTTCTTTTTTATGATTTCAATGTCCTTTTTTATGCTGTAGAAGTTCTCTCTGAGTTCATCTACTCTTCCTCTAAGTTCATTGAGCATTCTTACAACCAGTGTTTTGAACTCTGCATCTAGTAGATCGCTGGTCTCCAATTTATTTAGTTCTTTATTTGGAGTCTTGTTTTGTTCTTTCATTCCAGCCATGTTTCTTTGTGTCCTCATTTTGGCAGCCTCCCTGTGTTTGTTTCTATGTATTAAGTGGAGCTGCTACAACTCCCTGGCTTGGTAGAGTGGCCTAAAGTAGGAGGTGTCTCATAGGGTACAGTGGCACAGCCTCCCCTATCACCTACGGTGGATACTGACGTGTGCCCACTGTGTGGGTTGTGTACACCCTCCTCTTATAGTTGAGCCTCAATAGCTATTGGCAGGTCAATGGGAGGAATTTATCCAGGCTGATCATCTTCAAGGACTGGTTGTGTCCACTAACCACTGACCTCTGACCACTGTGGAGGATGAATTGTGCAGGGGCTACTCCACAGAGTAGGACTTACTTCAGCAGGGTTCTGGTGCCTGCTGAGTCTGCCCCTTGAGTGTGTTGCTTGTAGAGGGCACTGGGTGGTGGTGCTCCAATGTAGTCTGTAGCTGTCCACTGGGTATGCAGGCTCTGGGGCTTTCCAGGAGGTGCAGGCCAAGGTCAGCCACACCTTGTGTTCTGTATGGGGCTACCTGGCATAAGCTACAAAGCAATCTGCAGATGGATGCTACTTGTCTTGGCTTGGTGGTGCCCAAGTAAGACCAAGCTGTGAACCAAGGCCAGCTGCTGCTAGTGCAGGGCCTGGGGCCACTTGGCAAGGTACAAGGGCTTGCTGAGGCCAGATGCTGCTTGTTTTAGAGGATTTAGGAAAATTGGAAGCATGAGACAAAACAACCTATTTGCATGGAAAAGTCACTGGAAACAGCTTGAGCAGCCCCAAAAGTTGGGTAGGGTGGAGCCTCAGAGAATCACCAGCATGGGACAAATAGTGGGAGCCAGGTTGATGGAGTCTCAGATATAGCTCCTGGCTGCCAGTTCTTGGCTCTGTTGGGGTAAGGTTCAGAAAGGAAAAATGGCCTCTGCCAGCACTTCTGTCTGGGGGAAAGCTGTCCCCCAGCTCTTGTCCTTATGCCAGACACTTCAGTTCCTCACCGTATGCCTCTGGTACCTTTCAAGCTGCTTCCCTGGCAGTAGACCTCAGAGGGAGTGAGTCCAAGTAAGTCTGTGTGTGGGCCCTTTAAGAGGAACTGCCTGGGTCTCCAGAAATTTCTGTCTTCCACAGCCTCAACCCCTGTTGGGTTGTACAGCCAGGAGTCACAGGGACTTATCTTCCTGGCACTGGAACTCTGGGATGGGGAGCCTGATGTGGGACTAGGAACCCTTGCTCCGGAGACACACCTCTGATTTTTATCTGCCGCACGTGTGGGTGTGGGACCAGCCCATTCTGCATCTCCACCCCTCCTGCCTGTCTCACTGTGGCTTCTTCCTTATTCTGTAGTTGTAGAGCTCTGGACCCTTGTGGTTCTTAATGATGGTTTTTCTGTAGTTGTAATTTGATGCAGTTGTGTGAGGAGGCAACCGGTGTTTATGTTGCCATCTTAGTACACTGTGGTCTTGTGTACCTCCCTGAGGTGCCTTTCCATTCTAAGATTCCAAGACCACTTAAAAGTCAATGTTCAGAAGGAAAATGAAATCTCATCATGGAGCACTTTGGTTCAATTATGAAAAGAGAAAGTTCAATTCTAACTCTTCAAAATTCAGAAAAATGACAGCAGCTCTTTTAGAATCTCTACCAATACATCTCTGTCCATCTTATTTTTATTTTTTTTTTACAGTTGTTACAATGATTTCACCCTTTGCCCTCCTCCACCCAGCCTGCTCCCCACTTCCATAATCAATCTCCACCCTGTGGTCCATATCCATGGTTCCTTCATATATAAGGTCTGTATGGAAAAAGTCCTGCCATTGTTAATATAATGAGAATGGTTTGCATGACATCGATGTAACCTGTCAGCCAAGGAGAGAGGACTGGCATGCACATGTGTGAACAATGACTTCCCTGTACTAGTCATCGGGTGGTAGACACTGTTGAGTGAGTATGTTTACTGTGTGGCCATCACATTCAAAATGACTGAGTGAGTACAGCATCAAATTTTGTGTTAAGCTTGAACATTTCTCCATGGAAACTATTTGGATGATTCAGAAAATTGCAGCTATGGACAACTGGTAACTGGCAGCTTCATCACGACAATGAACCCACTCACGCATCACATCTAGTTCAGGGTTTTTTTGTAAAACATCAAACCACCCAGGTAACTCAGCCCCTCTACAGCCCAGATTTGGCACCCTGCAACTTCTGGCTTTTTTCAGAGCTAAAATCACCTTTGAAAGGGAAGAGATTTCAGATCATTAATGAGACTTAGGAAAATACAACAGGGCAGTTGATGGCAATTGGGAGAACTGTGTGAGGCCTCAAGGTGCCTACTTTGGAGACTGAGGTGTCATTGTCCTATGTACAGTGTTTCTTGTATCTTCTTCAATAAATGTGTTTTTCATATTACATGGCTGGATACCTTCTGGACAGACCTCGTATGTTCCTTGGCTAATCCCTTCCCCTTCTTTCAAAGAGTCCCCCCACCACCTCCCCTCTTGCCACTGTCAGTCCATTCTGTGATTCTATGTATCTAGGTCTATTTTGCTGATTAGTTTATTTTTTTCATTAGATTCCTCTTATAAGTGAGATCATATGGTATTTGTCTCTCACTGACTTTCTTGTTTTGCTTAGCATGACAGTCTCTAGTTCCATCCATGCTGTCGCAAAAGGTAGGAATTCTTTTTTCTGCTACGTAGTATTCCATTGTGTAAATGTACCATAGTTTTTTAATACACTTGTCTACTGATGAATACTTAGGCTGTTTCTAACTCTTGGCTATTACAAATGGTGCTGCCATGAACATAGGGTGCATAGTCCTTTTGAATTTGTTTCGGGATTCTTCAGGTATATTATAAGTCGCGGAATCACTGGATCAAAAGGCAGTTCCATTTTAATTTTTTGAGGAAATTTTATACTGTTTTTCATAGTGGTTGTACAAGCTGTTTTCCCACCAACAGTGCACTAGGGTTCCCTTTTTTCCATAACCTCGCCAGCACTGGTTGTTTGTTGACTTTTAATGAGAGCCTTTTTGGCAGGTTGAAGTGGTGTCTCATAGTGGTTTTAATTTTCATCTCTGTGATGGCTAGTGATGTTGAACATCTTTTCATATGTCAATGGACCATTTATATGTCGTCCTTGGAGAATTGTCTATTCAGGCCCTTTGCCCATTTTTTAATTAGATTGGTTGTCTTCTTGGTCTTGAGTCACATGAGTTCTTTATATATTTTGGAGATTAAACCTTTGTCTGATCTGTCATTGGAAAATATGTCCTCTCATATAATCAGTTCCCTTTGAATTTTGATGATGATTTCTGCAGCCATGCAGAAACTTTTTAGTTTGATGTAGTTTCACTTATTTTTTCCTTTATTTCCTTTGCCCTAGGATTTATATCAATAAAAATATTGCTACATAAGACATCTGAAATTTTACTGCCCATTCTCACTCATCCCTCTCCTATGTGTAATTTTGTTCTATGAGGAAGAGAGTTTTGAATGTCAAAGTGGCTACTTTAGAGCTGGACAGTTACAGATGTGTGGCTGTATAAGTAGGGCAGGGTACGGACCAGTAAGCTGCAGTTTGTAATGTGTCACTTCATACCTGAAAGGAAAGGTTTGGGCACTATTCATCCTCCAGTTATTTTTCAGCTTCCTGTGGTAAAGCCCTATGTTAGGCATTATGGAGTAAAATAAAATCTGAGAATCATTGTTCTTAATGCAGAATCATGCTGAAAAGTGAGTGAGTGAGTTGTATGTGTGTGTGCCTGTGTGCCTGTGTATGTGTGTGTGTGTGTGTGTGAGAGAGAGAGAGGGCAGGGAGAGGGGGAGAGAAAGAGAGAGAGGCTGATTTTTGGTGGGCTTTTCAGAGTTGGCAGGCAGGAAGAGCCTGTAAGTTTCTGGATTTGATAGCGGAGGAGATAGGAAAGGAGCATTTTGGTTCTTGGCAGCAGAAAATTCAGGGAATTCCCATCCTGCAGAAAATCTGTTGGACAGGCTGGACCAGCTCCAGGAGCTGGCTGACCCCTATCAGAGCTGGACCAGTTCAGCCTGCTGTACAGAGTGCTGCTCAAAGTTGTTCTGATCCAGCCAGAGACACCAGAATTTTTCTAGTGAACAAAGCACCCACAGGACAAAACCTGTCTGATTGCTGCTATTGCCCCTCGGGAAGGGAGTACATGAGGCCAGAGGTGGGAGGGAGAGTGAGAGGGCACTACGCAGGGCCTCATGCTCTCATAATCCTCATCCACCTAGACTGGCTAGATACAGGGGTGCATAATGGAGGGTCTATCTGGAAGGATGATAAACTCAAGTACATCTTTCAAATGCCTTCAGTCTTGGGAGGTCATACAGCACAGCAGTAAAGAGTGAGACCTTGGGACACAGACTTGAGTTCAAATCTAGGTTCACTGCTTTTACGTTATATGACTTTGGGCAAGTTACTTTATCTTTCTAAGTCTCAGTTTCCTTATCTGTAAAGTGAGGGATATATTACTATTATTAGTAGTAAGGCAGGAACCCAGAACCTGGTCCATAGTAAGCTCAATAAATGTCGGTATTTTTATGAGTTGACCTCAAATTTAATGTAACTCAACAGTATCACAGAGTTGCTCAGCATCTTCAGGCTGTTGGTGGTATATGCCTCCAGAGCCTAAGTTTTCTCCACTGTTCTACACCTTCACCACCACCACCTGGGTTAGCTCTTCGTGAGGCCAGCTAGGTGACAAACGGTAGAAATCATCAAGAGACCCAATGGGAGAGGACTCCCCATGAACAAGCCAGAGCCACCATGGGCCACTGCCCCTCTCCTCCAGAGAATCTGCTTCCAGAGTTTACCTGGGCCTGGTTTAGGTTTGGCTAATCAAAGAGGTGTTTCCTTATTGCTTCCCTAGGCACTCAGCTGGGGCCAGGGAAGAAACTGTGCAGGAAAAGAAAAGGAACACAGATGCCCTACATAGCTGGATGGAGAAGAACCTAGACTGGTTTTTGCAGCCTGGTGCAGAAATACCCAGGATTTGTACCAGCTTCACCATTTGCAAGTGTGCAGTTCACTGGCATTCAGTACGTTCACGTTGTTGTGCAACCACCACCACCACCTACCTCCACAGATTCTTCCATCTTGCAAAACTGAAACCCTGTACCCATCGAACACTAACTCCCCACCCCTCCCTTACTCCAGCTCCTGGCGGCCACCATTCTACTCTCTGTCTATGAGCGTGACTTCCATAGTTCACTCACATAAGTGGAATTGTACAGTATCTGCCCTTTTGTGTCTGGCTTCTTTCACTGTTAACATAATGTCTTCAAAGTTCATCCATGTCAGATGTTCCTTTAAGGCTGAATAATATTTCACTGTGTGTAAATGCCACATTTTGTTTAGCTATGCATTAATTGACGGACACTTGGATGGCTTCTACCTTTTGACTATTGTGTACAATGCTCCCTGAACATGGGTGTACAAATAACTCTCTGAGTCCCTGCTGTCAGTGCTTTTGGGTATGTATCTAAAAGTAAAATTGCTGGATCATATGGTAATTCCATTTTTAATTTTTTGAAGAAACTATTTCCCACAGCAATTCACCACTTTACTTTCCCACCAGCAATGCACAAGGGTTCCAATTTGTCTACATCCTCACCTCCACCTGTTGTTTTCTCTGTGTGTGCATATTTAATAACAGCTATCCTAATGGGTATGAAGTAGTATCTCACTGTGGCTTTGATTTGCACTTTTCTAATGAATAGTAATGTTGGGTACCTTTTCATGTGGTTATTGGCCATTTGCACATCTTTGGAGAAATGCCTAGTTTAGCCCTTTGCTTGTCTTTTAATTTTTTTTTATTGTTGAGTTGTAGGAGTTCTTTATACAATCTGCATACCAACCCTTTCAATACATCTTTAAATATCTCCTAAGCCTGACACTCTGTGGGTCCCAAACCCATAAAGCAGTTATCCTCAACCCTCATGGAGTATCAGAACCACCAAGGAACTTGAAACATACTGATGCCCAGGCTTGGTGGCTCTAAATTAATTGGTCTGGGGTGGTGTGTGAGGCATCAGAGTTTTTCAAAGCCTCCTTCAGGTGGTTCTGAGATGCATACAGAGTTGAAAACCACCACTACAAAGTCTTTGTCTCTCAGGAGGTGCTGCCCTCCACCACTTAGTGCTGAGAACGTGAGGAGGCATTAGGAAGACAAGGTGACTAGGTCCCAGAGGGCCCAACCCCAGGGAGAAGCCTTTCCATGTCTGGGTGGCAGTAAAGTAATAGGAAAGGCAGGCCCCCCACTTTGTCACACAGCATCATCATCAGTCCTGCCATGGGCATATCAGGGGGAAGCAACCAACCACCGTGTCCTGAGAAGGCACAGGAGGGGAAGCCTGGAGAGGGGCCCTAGAGCCTGCTCCACCAGGCAGAGTGTGGGTGTGGAGCACTGGTCTTGGGAGGGGGTGGGAGCCCTGGCTCTACTTCAGCTCTACCAACTCCCCTGCAGCTTCAGGGAAGTCACCTGTTACCAAAAGTGCCCCTGAAACTGGGTTGATACAGTGATTTTCAACCCTGACTGTACCTTAGATTCACCTAATGAGCATCTACAAAAACAGTGACCCTGAGGCCCCACCCTGGAGATTCTCATTCCAGTTGTTCTCCATGGGGCCAGGGTTCTGTCATTTGGTGAAGCTCCCGGATGATTTTATGCAGCCGGCAGTGAAAGCTCACATCCAGCAGTTCTCTCAGTTCCCTCCTTGGTGCTAACACCCCATGGTTCTGTCTCCATTTCTGGTGCTGACAGTCACTGCCTGAGCACAGACGTGGTGATTAGCACACCCTACAGATGCTGCCTGCCTTCTCACAGACTGCAGGAGCACTGAGTCTCTGCGTGCTGTCTGGAAAGATGAAGAGGACTAGTTCCCCTCTAAGAATCAAAAAAGAAATAGACTCTGACTTTCAGGAACATGGAAGAGGCAACGTCCTCCTTTCCACAACCCCCAAGAAGAATGTTTCATTCTCAGTCCAGTTGTGCATAACTTATAAGGTGGAGTGCCTGCTGGAGACAAATCACTGCTCAGAGAAGGCCAGGTGGCCAGCAGGCATCTAGCTGAAATGGAAGAAGGAACCTTACTGAAATTCCTCTAAGAGGCCAATGCTCAGGGCAGGCCCTGGATAAAGAGGGAGGCGGTTTTCCAAGCTGGGGCAGGTACATGAGTAGACCAAATACCCCTGTTACGGCCCTCAGAGATGCTCCATGTGAGAGGGCAGTAAGAGCTCACAGGTTACCGTTTGAAGGCCCAGCCTAACAGGTCTATGCTGGCAGAGACAGGAACCAACTTGCAAATAGAAAGATGCAAGGAAATGGGTGACAGGCACTGCAAGGGGTGGAGGTAGTGGCTGTTGACTTTAAGAAGCCATGATGCCTGACAGTTAGCTGGAAACTTCCTTCCTTGCTTTCCCTCAAGTCTCTATTTTCTATCCTTTCTCCTCAGCTCCATTTTCAGTTAACTCTCCACCGACTCCCTCCCTTCTCTCTCGGGTTCTTACCCAAAGTGTCTCTATCTCTCACTTCTGGATCACAGACCCACTCTGGCAGCTCTCTGCTCCTCCCCCTTGGGCTTGCTCCTTGCAAGCTTCACACAGAGGTGCCCCAGCCAGGTTGGGAGTAGGGAGGGGATAAACATTTTAGTCAGCCATAGGCCAGGAAGGGTGGACCTAGGTCAAGAAGTGTCAGGTCACTCCCAAAGGGTCGATTTGGCAGGCACCAGAGCCCAGATGAAGTGATTCCTATTCCATGGGTTCAGCAGCTCTTTCTGTGTAGCCACGGCCATTCCTCACTTTCCTCATCAGCTTGAAGGTCAATCCTTCCCATCAATGTGCCAATAGCAATCAAGGTTCAACTACAACAAGAGGGCACACACAACCCACACAAGGGACACATCTGGAGCAGTGGTTCAGGTGACCTGAGAGATTGTGACTCCGGGCCCCACAGGATACCTACTATGTAGGGTCACTCTACTATGACCAGGAGGTGTAGAAGCTCTACCTAATACATATAAACCAACACAGGGAGGCTGCCAAAATGAGGAGACAAAGAAATATGTCCCAAATGAGAGAAAAGAAACTAACTTCAGAAAAAGAACTAAACAAAATGGAAACAAGCAATCTACCAGAATCAGAGTTCAAAACACTGGTCATAAGGATGCTCAGTGAACTTAGGGGCAGAATAGATGAACTCAGTGAGAACTTAACAAAGAGGTAAGAAACAAATGTGAAGACAGAAAACATAAAGAAGAACCAGACAGAAATTAAGAATGCAATAACTGATGTGAAAAATATACAAAAGGGAATCAACACTAAATTAGATGAAACAGAAGACTGAATTAGCCATTTGGAAGACAAAGTAGTAGAAAACACCTAATCAGAACAGCAAACGGAAAAAAAAATTAAAATGAGAATACTTTAAGAAGCTCCTGAGACAGCATCAAGCATACCAACATTCACATCAGAGATACCAAAAGGAGAAGGAAGAAAAGGACTGAAAACCTATTTGAAGAAATAATGGCAAAAAACTTTCCTAATCTGGTGAAGGAAATAGATATATAAGTCCAGGACATGCAAAGAGGCTCACACCAAGACACATCATGATTAAAATGCCAAAGGTTAAAGACAAAGAGAGACTCTTAGAAACAACAAGAAAAAAAGCAATTAGTTACCTATAAGGGAGTTCCCATAGGAATGCCAGCTGATTTCTCAACAGAGACTTTGCAGGCTGGAATGGGACTGGTACAAAATATTCAAAGTGATGGAAACCAAGGACCTACAACTAAGATTATCTGCCCAGCAAAGCTATCATTTAGAATGAAAAGGCAGATAAAGAGCTTCTCAAACAAGGAAAAGGTAAAGGAGTTTTTTTTACCACCAAACCAGTATTAAAAGAAATGTTACAGGGACTTCATTAAGAATCAGAAGAAGGAAAAAAGATTAAAAATATGAACAACAACATGGCAATAACTACATATCTATCAATTACTTTATTATTTACTTGTATTTATTTTAAACCCTAAGGTAAGCTGTTCATTACTTATTTATTTATTTTTAGAGAGAGGGAATACAAGGGAAGGACAGAGGGAGAGAAACATCAATAGGTTGCCTCTTGTTGTGTCCTTACCAGGGACCAAACCAGGAACCAAGCCTGCAGCTCAGGCATATGGCCTGACCGGGGACTGAACTGGCAACCTTTTGCTTTGTGGGAGGATGCCCAACCCACTGAGGCACACCAGTCAGGGCTTTATCGATAATTACTTTAAATGTAAATGGATTAAATGTTCCAATCAAAAGACATAGGGTGGCCAAATGGATAAGAAAACAGGACCTATACCTGTGCTGTCTACAAGAAACTCACTTCAAATCAAAAGACACACACAGACTGAACAGAAAGGGATGGGAAAATATTTCTTGCAAGTGGAAATGAAAAAAAAGCTGGGGTAACAATGTTTATATCTGACAAAATAGACTTTAAAACAAAGTCTAAAAACAAGAGACAAAGAAGGACCCAGCAATTCCACTTCTAGTATTTATCCAAAGAAACTCAAAATACTAATTTGAAAAGACAAATGCATCCATATGTTCACTGCAGCATTATTTGCAATAGCCAAGACATGGAAGCAACCGAAGTGCTCATCAGTAGATGAGTGGGTACAGGGAAACAACAGTAGAGTGGATGAAGCCGAGAATTAAATCAATGATTTCGAACATAAGGAAACAAAAAACAACCATGCAGAACAACAAGAAGAAAAAAACCCCAAAACATGAGGATAGTATAAACAGCTTCTGGAACAACTTCAAGCATTCCAACATTAGCATCATAGGGGTTCCAGAAGAAGAAGAGAAAGAGAAAGAAATTGGAACTCTATCTGAAAAAAAGAGTGAAAGAAAACTTCCCTAATTTGGTGAAGGAAATAGACATGTAATTCCAGGAAGCACAGGAAGTCCCACTTATGATGGATGCAAAGAGGCTTGTTCCAAGACACATCATAATTAAAAGGCCAAAGGTTAAAGATAAAGAGAGACTCTTAAAAGCATCAAGAGAAAAGAAGTTAGTTACCAGATTGTTGCCAGATGGAGGGAGGTGTGGGGAAATGGGTGAAGAGGTGAGGGGATTAAGAAGTACAAATAGGTAGTTACAGAATAGCCATGGGGGTGTAAAGTACATTATAGGAAATGGAGTAGCCAAAGAAGTTATACACTTGACCCATGGGCGTGAACAATGGTGGGGGAATTGCCTGAGGAAATAGGGGACACTGGGTGGAGGGGGTGAAGGGGGAAAAAACAGGATGACTGTAATAGCATAATCAATAAAATATAATTTAAAAAAGATTAAATCTTGCTATTTGCAATGACATAAATTGACCTAGAGGGTATTATGCTGCATGAAATAAGTCAGACAAAGACAAATACCATACGATTTCACTCACATGTGGACTCTGAAACACAAAACAAACAAACAAAATGGAAAGGAACTCAGACACAGAGAACAAGCTGATGGCTGCCACCCGGGAGGGGTTGGGGGGTGAGTGCACAAGGGGCAGGGATTAAGAGGTCCCAATTGCCAGTCATTAAAAACAGTCAGAGGGATGTAAAGTGCAGCCTAGGGAGTGCAGCCAATGATACTGTTAACACTTATGTGAGATGTCAGACAGGTACTAGGTTTATTGGTGTGACCACTTAGTAAGTTGTGAAATGTCTAATCGGTGTATCGTACACCTGAAACTAATATAACATTGTATGTCAGCTGTAATTGGAAAATAAAAAATTATTTTAAGAAAGAAGTGTCAGCTCTTCTGAAGGTAAGTCCTTCCTATGAACTCACCTGCACTTGGACATCTCTGACGAATTAGCCTTTCCCAGCATATTGCTGTCCTTGGTTTTGTCTCTGGACATGGGGTCCCTGGCCTGCACTTGCAGAATTTTGTAGTTATTTTGCTGAGTAATCTATGACAAATGATATAATAACTACAACTTACGACTACTCAATGTATCGAGTAACAGGCACTGTTCTAAGTGTTTTGTATACGTGTATATTATCGCATTCTACCTTCTCAATTCTAACCTCTTTGTGTCCCCAGTTTCTCTCTCTTGAAACTTCAAACAGAACCACATTCTTGTTTCTCTGATTTTCTCTTTCCTGTTACCATGAGTTTCTCTAGGGGCTACTTCAAAGGACTGAGGAGCTGCACGGGCAGTTCGAAATTCCACACAACTTCCCAGTACAGTCCTTTCTTAGTCCTCAGAGAAAAGAGGGAAGGGCTAAACTGGGGGAGGGGAGCACGTGTGCGTGTGTGTGTACGCGCATGTGTAAAGGGAGAAGAATCAGTTTTAATTCACTTTTTTCTCCCAGTGGAAAAAAACCAGGGAGGCTGGATGAAAAGTGGGGCAGTGCTAATAATGCCTCCTGCCATCGCCATCTGGTGGACAAAAGGAAGAAGTCAGGCTTTGGAGATAGACCAGATGAAATTCAGGCAATGGGAATGTTAACCTCCAGTCAGAGAATGGCACCCTCTGCCTTGAAGAAGCACTGTTCTAGCCGGTTAGTCTCCCTGGTGTGAGAAAATGAATAAACAAGCATGTGGAAGGAATGGAGAACTATACCAAATAGAAGCCATGGCGCTAATAATTTATCCGTCAAAGCTACATAAATGAGTGCTTCAGGTCCTGGCAGAGATTTGACCCTGGGTTTGCTTGGTGCCTCTATGTCAGCATGAGCACTGGGGTGGGTGGGTGGGTGGGTGGGTGGGAGTCAGTGAGCCAAGGGGGCCGTGGAGAGGGAGAGTGGGTCAATGGAGAGAGGAGGGGTCTAGTACCCTTTCTGGCCACAGGTAGAAGAGGACTTTTTCTAAACATAGGGTGATACAATGGGAGAGCTGGAAGAGAACTTAGAAGTCATCTAATTCAACCTTCATTTTTAAGGTGAAACTGAGTCAGAAAATGTAAATAACTTTCCCAAAGTCACATAGCTACTCGGTCACCCCCTCTTTTTAAGTTCTCAACCTGCTCTCTTCACAAGCAGGTCCCAGGGAAATCCAATAAGCTCAAAATGGGCTCATGAGACAGGTTCGTTCCATGATGTTCTTCAGTTAGAGGGGTGAGAGTCCCCAGTCGGGGTCTGGTCCGCACCCCTCCCCCCGCTGTTGTCCCTACCTTTCACCAATGGGAAGAAGCAGTCCATCTCCACGCTGCTTCGGGAATGGGAGATGCACAGGGCACTGCTGGGGACCAGGCCCTCCTGTGGGGGACTCCGCTCCGTGGTGCGCACCAGACACCAGCCCGGCCGCTCACTCGGCCTCTCCAGCAGCTCCACCGTCTGTCCCACCTGGATGGTCAGCTCACTGCTGTGGCCAGCGTTGAAGTCCTGGAGGACCACGGTCAACTCACATCCGCCAGAGAGCTTGGAGGTGATGGTGGGATGGGGGTAAAACGTGAGGGCATGGAGGAAGGAGATGGGTGGGTGGGTGAGAGGGAGGCAAGATAGGATGCATGAGAGCAGAGAAGAGGATGGAGAAGAGGAAGGAAAGAGGGAAAAGATGGGACCCAGGAAAGAAGGCAGAAGATGGAAAAGGGAGTTGGGAACAGGAAAGAAAACAAGGAAAGAAAACTAATTAATGGTGCCAATGAGTCACTCAGCCATTCTAACTGCAGCAACAGTCTGGAGCTGGCCCAGAGACCAGGGCTTTGATTCTAATTCCTTCTGTGGTTGGAGTTCTTTTCATTATTTCCTTGCCAAGCTTCCAGCCAATTGCATCTTTAAACCCCTTCCCCAATATGTCCCTTCACTTTGTCCCCGGGCTGTACCCTGGGCCCCATGTCTGCCCCACAACCACCCTTGGACTCTTCCTGAGCATCTGTGTCTACACCACTCACTGTCACTCGATTCTAGTTGATGTTTGGGAATAATGGAAGAGAAACCTGCCTTTCTTGTAACACTGGCTACCTTCCCCATCCTCACCCCGCACTGGAGCTGTATGTGCCCTGGAGCTCAGGGCACATACAAGAAAAAAACCAATGAAGGCATAAGTAAGTGGAAAAACAATTTGATGCTTTTCTCTCTCCTCCATTCTCCTCTCTCTCTCTAAAATCAATAAATGAAACTTTAAAACAAAACAAAACAGAGGCTGCCGGTGACACAAAGAAGAATGAGGCTCCATTTCAAAGGTGCAAGCTGAACGCTGTCTATCTGGAAGGGGAACGGAGTTGTTTGACATGAGCTCAGCCACCAGGGACCAAGGGGTCAGACAGTGGGGAGACGGGTCACATCACACTTTGGGACTACCATTGGTGCTCCATCCTGTCCTCCTTCCAGGCCGGCCTTTCCCACTGCACTGATCCTGGGGCGGAACCAGTAACAACCTGCACTAGCTAAACACAGACCTCCATTTTCCCCATGAAAACCCACTAGTTACTACTTCATCTCATAGAGCTAGGCTTAAAGCCTCCCTCTTGGAACAGCAGTTGCCTTTAGGGGCAGAGGGAGCAGGAGGGCAGGGGAGGAATGAGAGAAGCCAAGGGGCCCAGCTCAGTAGCCTGTTCTCTAAGGTTTGGCCCTGACAGTGGTTCAGGGGGAAGCCTCCTGAACCACCTCCCGGGACCTTGCCTTCAGTCTGCGCATTCCCGATCTAAACCTTCGGGGTCTGCACTGTCTGCCCTGGCAGCTGTCCTAACGCACGAGTCCAGATACGTCGTGTAGCTATGTCACACACTCAGGGAAGCTTCTACAGAATGGTGAACTCTGAACATCACAGTGAGTTAGGAATCAACAGCCCCACCAGTGCCAAGAGCTCTGCACTGAGACCTGTGAGAGTTTTCTACCAAGGGAACTTGAATGTCACATGGGCCTGAGAAGGTTAACATGATGCATCAGACCGGTGGTTGCAGTACGCATCACCACCAGTCACAGAGCAGGGAGTCCACTCTGCCCCCTGTTTCCACGGCAGGATGGTGCTGCTGCTGGGATTAGATCAGGAAGGAACATCTGTAGGACAGGAGGTGAGAGACGAAAGAGACAATAGAAGAAAAAACATGCCTGTTGGCTCATGTTTTCCCCTTTTAGCTTTCCTGGTCCCATTAAATGCACAGTCCCCGCTCCCCAACTCTCCTGATGCTCCTTTCCCTAAAGCATCATGTAGACACTTGTGGGATGGGAATGCCTCAGGTCTGCAGGGCTCTTACAGTGTCCAAGGTACCTTCGCATTAGTTACCTGCTGGATCCTCGCAAGAACTAGGTGATATTACCATTTCTCATATGTCAAGAAGTTTAAGTTCAGAAACATCAAGATCCATGGTTGAAACATTAAGCATGCATAAAGATCATCTGGGAGCTTATTAAATCCCTCCCTTGCCCCAGCTCCCTGATTCAGGAGGCCTGGTTAGGGCCCCAAATGCATATTTTTAAAAAGATTTCTTTTTAGAGAGAGGGGAAGGGAGAAAGAAAATTGGGGAGAGAAACATGGATGTCACAGAGAAACATCAGTTGGTTGCCTTTTCTTGTGCACTCCCTGACTGCAGACCGAACCCACAGCCCAGGCTTGTGCCCTGACCAGGACCCAAACCAGCAACCTTTCACTTTGTGGGATGACACCCAACCAACTGAGCCACATTGGTCATGGCCCAAAATGCATATTTTTTAACAAGAACCCCAACTCATGATTCTGAAAAGGGGGTTTTGTCTGGGATATTGTCTGAGAAACACTGGCTGGATGGTTTCCCAAGTCACCCAGCTGAACGTGAACTCAGAGCTCACCTGCAAATCCCACAGTCCTTAAAGCACACACCAGGGCAAGTTACACGACTGTCTGTAGGTATGCTTGTGGTTGGAGGGGTGCGAAGCAGATGAGGGAAGAAGACATCAGTGGCCTGAGCTGCTGTCTCTCAGGGTTTGCTTGGCCTCCATTAGGGCTCTCAAACCTCTTGGACTGCAATCCTGTCAGAAATACTTTTTATATCTTGACGAGCCTGCACTATGTATGAACAGTAACATCACTGAAACACAAGTTTCTCTCTGATACTCTTTTTTCAGCCTCAATTTTCTGGTGGCATCCCACAAAATTGATTCCACTTTCCACTAATAGACTATTTGTAGAACACTGGCCTAGATGGCCACGAACGTTCTTTCTAACTGAGAATTTCTGTCACTGAGCTTGTAAGCCTCGGTGCAGTTGTTCTTTGTGCCAGCTCATGTGCTCAGGGTTCTTTCTTGGGGTAAAGTGCGCACATGACCTGAGATGCAACTTGCAGCCCCTTCGCAGACTGCTGAGGCAGAGCAGAGAGAGCCTGGCTGCAAACAGCCCAGTGAGTCACCAGATACAAGACCCACTGTCCCCTAGGTCACATTACAGCCAGACTGACTGGCAGGTTGGCGTCTGGAGTAAGGGCTAGGGGAGGATAAAGAGCTAGGCTGTGTGCTTCCACCATTCAATGATCTCGTTCCTGAGAGAAGCCTGGAAACACCGCTAGATGGTGGAGTTGGCCTCCCATAGTCTCCTCGGTCCAGATAATGAAGAAGGAAGCAGAAGGAAGAAAGGTGGTCAATGGGCAATGTCTCTGTGTTCAAGCTTTAGATCTAGCAGAAACCATTATGCTAGATGAATGATGAATGTCTGGTTCGCCTCACCTCAGCGAGTGATCACAGAGATTTACTACACCAGGTCCCCAGCCCAGGGCAATAAGGGAATTCCAAAGTGGGGCAGCTGAGGGGTTTAAGAGATATGCGTTGGTGGTCAGGCAGGGCTGGCCCTGAAACAGTCCCTCCTCACCCTCTCCCCAGAGCAACAAGGAAGCCTAAGGGTGCCCAGGAAACTCAGGGTTCACACTTAGAAGAACATACAACTGGAATCAGTACTGGAAAGTTCTAAGAGCTCCTGTCAGTGTGGGAGGGGTCAAAGACAGAGGGGCCAAAGACCTCTGAGGAGTCTTGGCACACTTGAAAGACTTTTACTTGCAGTCTCTAAGTGCAATTCATTCATGGTGCATGCTCGAAGCCTTCTCCTGAGTGACACCACCTACTGAACACAGAGTGCTCCCCTCATTAATCTGCAAAAACCAAATTCCTGCACAAATACTGAATTATCGGTTTCTCAGAAACATATGTGCATGTTTTCTCATCTGACCAGTTCTGGTGTGTGGCAGCTGGTCTCCTGTCCACTAGAGCCCAGGGCCATTATTTCTCTTCCCCTTCTTTCCATTTCGCGAGGACCAGTGAACACGTCCCCACTCTTCCTTCCTTCCCCTTCAGCATGCTTCAGTCCTCGGCAGTGGCGGGCTCAGGAAGCCCTCACTTCTCTCCCTGAACCGAATCTCTGCTCCCAGGAATTTAAATAGGTCTTATCCAACAATTTGTTATGGAAAACTGCAAGCCACACCTCTATTTTCTCTGACTTCTTTTCTTCCTCACGGCCTTTTAAGAACTGTTCTAATGTCCTCTTTAGATTTCTATTTTATATTTCTCGGCATACTTGTTTTCTAATTTTCCCTGTTAGGCCCATATAGCATTCTCCACGTTTGACTTTCTTTCCCTTTTCCTTTTTTTTTTTTTTTAAGATGTCATTTATTTATTTTTAGAGAGACAGGAACGGAGGGGAAAAACCATCGATGTGAGAGAGAAACATTGATCAATTGCCTCTTGCACACCCCCACCTGGGGACCTGGCTTGCAACTCAGGCATGTTCCCCGATCGGGAATTGAACCAGCGACCTTTCGGTTCGCAGATCGGGACTCAGTCCACTGAGCCACACCAGCTAGGGCTGGCTTTCTTTTCAACACCTTGTTAGAGAGACCCCTTTTCGTTTTCTAATTTTTCTTCTGGCTGAGCCTTCCTTCCCACAAGTCTCCCTGCATGGGCTGGTGCTGCCTCTCACTTGTTTCCTGTTTGACTTATTAATCATGGAGACACAGACACAGAGGAGCTGGAAAACCACTGTTACTCATCCTCCCTGCCTCCCCACGGGGCTGACCAGTCAGCCCCTTGATCTCTCCCTGGGAAGGGCCATTCACAGCGGAGGCAGCACAGAGGTCCCTCTGTCTTCTCTCTTTGTCGATCTATCTATCCATCCGGCATTCCGACTTATTCTAAATTGGCTGTATCTTTAACTGTCAATTCCTTGAACATCTACTTCCTCCTGAGTATGCCAAGCCCTCCCCCCAACCACTCTTCCCTCTTACCTCTCTGATGCATCTTTCCTCCTCCTCCTCCCCATTCTCCCATTTCGTGCTCTGAACTCGGATTACTTTAAAAACCTCCTCCCTGTCCGCAGCCCCTCTTCGCCTCCCTTTCACCACCTGCTCTTCCCCCTGTCGCCGGTGGTCTGACCGCAAATACCGTAGTAGCTCCGCCTCCCTCTTTGACCTGCAGGCTTCACGTGGAGTCGCCCCCCACAGACCGGGCATATGGCCAGCTTGCTTACTTTCCCAGCACTGTGGCTGTCACGCTCCTCGCTGAGTTATGCTAGCCCTCAAAAAAGGACAAGCCTATAACCAGGGCCTCTCTTCCTCTAAATATTTCTCAAGAAAAAAGCAGGCCCTGCTGAGCAGACGTTTTTTAATACCCTAAATGTAAAAACGACTTTTTTCTCCTTTAGCAGGGTCTCTGGTTTCTCTAGGATGATCCGCCCAAGTAGCTTTAAAAAAATCTTTTGATGATTTAATTTGGGTCTCTGCTATCAGCTCCTTGGCTATTCCTTCAATGAGCCATGTTCCCACCTGATGGGCACCCTCAGCCCCACCCCTGACCACCACAGATGCCAGAGAAGCAGTGACTCTCTGTTCAAAACTCCAAGGGTGCATCATGGTTTTACTGTATATTTTAAAACTATCTACTATGGATGCTTAACTTCCAAACTCTCAGTTCAATCCTGCTTCAGACTCTAAAACTGAACTTATTTCTCCTAAGGAAATGCTGGGAGCCTGCAGTGGGCAGCACGGCTGTCAGAATGAAGTCAGGCGTGCCTCGGTCTCCTCCGACCTGGACCCTGGGATCTGTCACCCCCCCTCACCTCATGCCCCTCCCAGTACCCGCTACCCCAGCAGAGAGCCTGGCCTTTCCTGCTGAGCCTCTGACGTGGCTCCTTCCTGGGAGCTTCTCAGACCTTTTCTTTGCCCAGCTTCCTAGGACCCTGACTAAGCCTTTTGGATGCTAAGTGCTACTTGGATTTCCTCCAGTTGCCTTCTGCCGGGTCATCATCTGATTCTTTCTGGATCTGGGCCTTTCCAGGGGGAGCCTGTTCCGCTGCTGTCCAATCCCTGGGTAGATTCTGTCCTCTACACTCTGTGGTGCTTCTTGAGGGGCAGAGGTTGCTCCTCACATCCTCACTTTCCTCCTGCTCTGCAGTGTAGCTGTGATGCTGTCTTTGCAGCACATACGGCTGCACGCAAGTTATAAAGAGGAGACTGTATACCCACCCTCTGTTCTTACTCACATTTGCCAGAAACAACTGCTTTTAGTTAGGTCCATTTTTGCTTGGTCCTAGTTGGGGATTAACTGAACCTCCTTCTTGTCTAAACAGTGTGAGCTAGATTATCCCTAAGCACTTCCACATCATGGAAAAAGAACAGATTTCTCCCTGTGGGTTTTCCAGCGACATTCAGAGAGGAGAGGACGGTACCCCACCTGGCAGTCTACTGCTGCCCAGTCAGGGCCCCAGCTTCTGCCTCTGCACCCCCACCCCATCCTCCCGAGGCAGCTGAGTCTAGTGACTAAGGGCATGGACTCTGGGGCCTCTCCCTGGCTGAGTGACCAGGGGCAAGTTACTCAACATTTTGGTCCCAGTTTCCTCAGGGATAGAATGACAGTCATAACAGCATCTGCTTCATAGGCTGCTACAAAGATTATATGAGATTCCACTGTTAAAACCTTAGGACAGTGCCTTGAGCAGAGTTAGCTCTCTAAATGTTTAAAAGAATTAGTTTTATCATTAATTATTAAAAGATTATCATTATTAAAAGATTAGTTATTATCATTTACATTTGAGTTAGAAATAGAGAAGAAATGAAAAAAAGCAATCAATTTTGATGGCACACTATCTGGGAACAGACTATACCAGATGTATGCAGGCATGCAAATTATTATATAAATGAACCAAAGTTTCTTCCTTTTTTATAATCTTTTTTTAAAAATCCTCACCTGATGATATGTTTATTGATTTTAAAGAGAAAAGAAGGGGTGAGAGGGAGGGGGGGAGAGAGAGGGAGAGAGAGAGAGAGAGAGAGAGAGAGAAACATCAATTGGTTGCCTCCCCTACACACCCTGACCTGGGATTGAACCTGCAATCCAGGTGTGTGCCCTGACCAGGAATCAAATCCGCAGTCAAACCTACAGCCTTTTCTGGTATATGGGACGGCGCTCCAACCAGCTGAGCCACTTGGCCAAGGCCTTTTTCTATACTTTTAGTGGAATCTTGCCCTAACCCAAGCCAGCTAAAAGAACTGGCCCAAATGCTAGGAAAGGTGAGGCCTTCAAAGGTCTCCCAAGTCAGCATATGCTTTTCCTATTAAAACAAGGAGGGGTGGGGTCTGACGCCAGGTTCCTTGATGAAAGATGAAGATTCACTCTTGTCTTTTCATTTCCTGTTGCTTTCCATACACCTTCCATCTGAAGAAGCCCCTCTCCCATGAGTCTGGTAAGCACCCACGATGCCTGTCACCCAGCCAACGACCCCTGGGAGCATCAGCTGCTGACACTGCACTGCCCATCAGATAACTCGGGCCTCTCCTCCTCTCCCAGCTGCCTGCCCCCAGCTCTGTGGCTCTAATTCCTTTACGGCACTCGGCCAATTCAAGGTGCAGAGTTCTCCGAATTAACATCTATGTAGGAATGGTAACATGGGAGGCCAGAGTTGGCCTTCAGAGAATGTGAAGCTGCAGGGTGCCTGCTTGGCGCGATTTAAAGGGCACTGAGTAGGTCTGCCAACTCCTGTGTAAACCGTGCCTCTCTCTCCCCCTGCACCTGCTGCCAGTGCCCGGAGTCCACCCGTCAGAGATGAACTGCCTATCATCAGGTCACATTTCTAAGCATGAAACATCCCCAAGCAGACTATGTATATGACTCCATTCCAGTTGCAGAAAAAATGAGAAGCGGCATGGGAATGTCATGCAACTGTACTCACATGGCTTTAAGCATGAAGGTGTTTGTAACAACATTTTTTAATGAGCAAAACTTAATCATAACAGAAAAAAAAACCCCCTAAAGCTAAATTATAAAAAGTCTAACAGAAAAATCTAATGGGAATGGTTATGATATATCCCCTAAGTGAATGTTTAATTATGTGGCTATTAGATATTGATAAAGCTTCGTAAGGGCTTATGAAATATATAAGGTAGAAAAGGAAAAAAAAAGACAGGATGTGAAGTTGTCTTTTGATGATGATCAGATATGAAGCTGACCATACATGATGACTGTGAAGAACTTAACAACTAACGAGAAACTAACAGGAAAGAAATTGTCAACATGTAAGGCTGGCTTTGTTGGGCAGGTAACTCTGGATAATCCCTCCCCATTTCCAGTGTCCAGTATTGCCCAATATTTCTCTCTTAAGAGTCGTTTTATAATGAAATTAATAACAACATCAACAATAATGGGTAATACAAGTCAACAATGCAATGAGAAAAACACCTGAAAATATTCCAGGGAGACACACTACTTCGAAGTAACAAGAGAGGGCGCTGGGTGGATGCTACTTTCCGGTTTTGCTCCAGAACCACTCTGCAAGCTTTGGGAAAGCCCCGAGGTGCTGATGATGCCTCAGTGTAGCGGCTTCAAAACCCGACCCTCTGCACCTCTGTCCCTGAACTATATGGTGAACTCAGATTCCGAAAACCAGCTGCCTTTACACACGTTCAGTGCAGTCTTTATCTCAGACTGAATTTCTGAGGCAGGCGGGAAGCGATGTCTGGGCACTGAGGAACACTGCTGGGGGGCTCTGGGACGCCTTCAGTTTGCATGGTGGTGGCCCGTGGAGCCGCCGAGTCTAACTAAAGCTGAGGATTTGCTCTGTCTCTGTCCATGGAGCCGGGCTGCTACTGACTGCCACTGAAGGAGCTAACTGGTTTTGTTGTTCCCCGTGCTGCTGAAAGGAAGGGCAGAACCACAGAGAGGCATGGAGAGTGGTCTGCAGTCAGGGTCAGTATCATGAACTGCACAGTGATTGACAGTGGGAAGAATGCAGGAGCAGAAATCTGGAGGCCTGGTTGCTGGTGCAGGTTCACCCATGTGTGACACTGTGACAAGCCCTTCCCTTTTCCATACCTGAATTTCCTCATGCTTAAGACGAGGAAAATGGACTGCAGGGCCCCATCCAGTTTTAGTATTCTGCGAGCAGAGCAGTTTCTGTATTTACTTTCTGACATACAACCCTATTTAATTTTCTTGAGCAGTTATCATTGATGTGTTGTCTTTGCTAACTTACTTCTTGTCATATTGCACATCAGAACGTAAGATCCAGGAAGGAGCATGGGGCCCAGAAACAGTCTCTAGCTTGCTGATGGCCACATTTTCTGAGTCCAGAGTGATGCCCGGCACATAGCCAGCGATCAGCCCAGAACTGCTGACCGCTCCCATGAATGAACCCCAGGAGCTGGTGCCCGGTATGCAACTGGGATGCCTGGCTACGGTGTCGAGCGGTCCCTCTCACTGGCAGCTGCCCCCTACTCCTGCCAGTGTCTTCCAGATCCCGCCGTTTATGTTTTGGGCCTGTTTCCCCTCCCCAAATTATCTTGTTCTTTAATCATTCAGTTTTATCTCCATTAATTCCTAAACCTGACAAAAAAGACATAGAATGGGGGAAGACTCACAAAAACCAAGAGAATAGGAGGTAATAATATTTAAGATAAGTCAGCATTTTAAAAAATAACAAAGTAGCTTCCAGAGTGGTGTCTGACTTGGCAGAGCGGAGATGAGATTTGCATTTCTGGCAGCCAGCCCCATGCAGCTCCCAGGAAGGCCGAGGAGTGCAAGTGCCAGGCTGTGCGGAGGGTAGGGGTGCAGGTGGGGATGGAGAGGGAAGGTGGACTGGAAATCTGTAAGGGCAGCAGACCTCTGGATGTCTCTTCTACCTCATGCATATTTTCCTGAAAAATTGAAAACCACTGAGGGTCTACCCACAGGACAGGGCCGCCATCCTTGTCCCCCTTGGCTCCCAGAGCACCGGCAGTCAAACATAAACATCCTGGGCACATCTGAGGGGTTTTCACTGGTGAAGCCAAAACAAGGCTCAGAGACTCAAATACAGACGCTTGGAGACCCCTCTCCCACACCTCCAGTGCCCTGCCAGATCTGCACAGTGAAGCTCTCCAGTCAAAGACTTCCTCCCATTACAAACAACAGCCAGGCAGCCCTTCAGGTGCTTGGCTGATAAAACATGATTCAGCCAAGGATCACCAGAATTCTCAGGGAAGCCCCTCAACAAAGGCCAAAGGAAGCAAACACAAAGGCTCAGGAATTCAGAGGGAACAAAATATGGGCAGGAGGTTAAAACCTCGAAGCACTGTAATTATCTTAGAGGGATAAGAGAGGTATTATATCTGTGACAAAAGAACAAGCCCGTTAAAGAAAGGGGGGAAATTGTAGAATGAGAAAGAGCTCTTTAAAATGAAAAACACGGGTGAAACAAAACATTTCAGACATGGGTAGGAAGATAAAGTCAAAGAAATTTTCTAGAAAGTAGAATGAGAACACTGAGAAATGAAAATATGAGAGAAATATAAGAAAATTACAGAGTCAATCTAACAAGTTCTAGGTAGACAGAAAGGAAAGGAATGAATTGTAGAGGAAAATTCCCCGGGCTGAAGGGCATGCATCAAATTCACACGATGTTCCACACGTATAAAGGACACGGGGACAAAGCCAAAGGGGGCAGGACCCAGGGTGGGTGGTGGGGACGGCTGGGGTAGGGGGCAGTGGTGGGAAAGAAAGGACAAAATGAGGTAATGGACGTTTAACTAGACCTACGGTAATGATCATTTTGTAATGCATACAGATATGTAATCATTATGTTGTATACCCGAAGCTAATTTAATATGTTAATTATACCTCAATTAAAAAAAACTTTTAAAAAATTGGTAGAATGTTCTAGGTGCTTATGGCAATTAACTGAAAAAGGCCCACTCTGAAACATAGCATCAGGACATACTGGCAGCAAAAAGAGTACTGTATTCTAAAAGTTTTCAGAGAGGAGGAAAAAAAGTCAGGTAAAAGTCCAAAAAGTCAAGGGCCATAATGACAGCAGATCTCAGCAACAACATTAGAATGTAAATGGAAATGGGACACTTCCTTCAAAATCCTGAGAATTATTTCCAACCTAGAATCCTATGCCCAGACAAGCCATCAGTCGATATGAAGGCACTTGAAATAAAGGCAGTTTTAGACTTTCAAAGTCTTAAAATTAAAAGGTGGCTTCAATAAGCACTCAATAAGTATTAGCTATTATGATTAGCGTTGGTGGTCCTCTCAGTTTTTCCTTTTATTCTGATTTTTTGTTTTTCTTAACGTGATATGCCATTGACATATACATATTAAAATAACCTTTTATTCACTTTAAAACACGAGTTAATGGGTAGACAGATTTGAGAAATGCCTGCACCTCAAAATGGTTTTTGATTTTCGCAGAGCACCCACCCAGGCCTCACGTGGCAGCCTCACAGCCCAAACCACACCGCGTGGGCGAGACAATGTCATCCTCGGGGTGCACGTGGCCTGTCGGACTGTGAGACTGAGAGACCTGGGGGTTCACCTAATCGGATGCCCCTACTTTACAGATGAGGGAAACGAACCCCCAAAGAGGAGGGGACTTGTCTAAGGAGGGCGGTCTCTAGGAGATGGTGGGTAATGAACATTCGTTGAATGAATGAGTGCACTTGTAAGCAAATGAGTGCAGTCAGAGACCATCCAACCCTTTAACTCATAACTGCTAAACCTGAAGGTTGCACGCTAGTTGGTAGCAGAGACAAGGCCAGGCTCAGTTCTTCAGAGTCTGGGCTCAGAACTCTCTTCATTCAGTCTGCCTAGATTAATGGTTGTGGCGATCTATGAGAATGCCACAAGGGACTAGTCCACACTTGTACCTCATGCAGTGGTGATCGTGGGTTGGTGTAACTGTGGGAAGGGGACTTTCAAATCCATGCTTGGCAAAGCTGCAGAGGACACGAAGCTGGAAGAAGCAGCTAAAATGATCGATCATAGAAACCTAGGACCTTAGTGAGCTTCTGCTCTAACCTCCGACTCAAAGCAGGGCCCACGTAAAGACATCTAGCCCTCTGTTCTATAACGCTGTCCCCTCCTGCTGCCGTGCTGGGAGTGTTTGGTTTTTATAGTTTCCACTCAGGGTTCTTCGTCTGCCCTCTAGTGTAACACACAAATCATCTTTCTTCCACAGAGCTGCACTTAGGCGGAGACGAGGCCAACCTCCCTTACCTCTCCTTTTTTCTAGATGTTCCTTCAAATCATTCTCAAATGTGTGGTTTCCAACATTTTTTAAATCACATTCTTCTGGATGAATTTTATGATGCCACTGTCCCTTCTAATAGGGGGCACACAGAATTGAACCCGATACTTCAGAGGCAGCCTGCTCTGCCCAGACTAAGCCCAGCATTCACTTCCTATGTGGAGACACTACACTTCCATTGACGCGGGCTGAGTTAGTGACGCCATGCTGTGGCTTCCACTGAGAAAGCAGCCTACTAAAACCCCAGTCTGGCTCACGGGGCCTTCTCAAGCCAGATCCCTCCATCTCTCTACTTGGGGTTCTCAGGCTTTTAAATTGGAGAATTTTCTATTAATCTTCTACCAACTTTCTAGCTAAGATATAGTATTCTTCATTCTCATCTATCAGAGTAGAGATTCCATCCAGCTTTGTGCCACCTGAAAACCTGAACTTTATGCTTCAATGTGTTCATCCAAGTGAGAGATACAGATGGAGAACAAGGTGGGAACAACGACAGAGCTTCTAACAGATGGACTGGATTCACCCAGAGGAGGAACGAGACCTGCTCCTGGGCATAGTTAACACTGGGGGCAGAAGGTACAGGGCTTCAGGTTTGGCTTAATGTTTATCCATTTCTTCATTCAACAGGAGTTATCAAATGCTGGTTAGAGCTCTGCAGTAAAGGGGGAGGGAAATGCAAACTTACACAGAATTCTGTCTGCTTCGTATCTCTGTACTCCCTACCCAGGCTTTGGAGACCAACTAGATTGGGCATGAACTGTCAATAGAAATGGTGTCAGGAGGACTGACAACTTGGCAATGAACCTGGGCCTTTGCAACACGGAGCCTTCATCTGAGATGAGTGTCCTGACAAGGGGGGGGCTCTCTCCAGTTCATTTGTGCTCACCCCACTCTCTACACAGCTGTGCTGACTGCTCCTGAGCTGGAAGTTTCTTTCCTGCACCACTGGCCACAGCGTGGCCTAGGTGACCCCAAGGTCACCCAGAGCAGAGTGGGGAGAGGTACCTGGGAGAAACTAGAGGTTACAACAAGCAGCTCTCCAGGCAGAGAGAAAGGTGTGGGCTGTCCCCAGACTGTCCTGCAAACTGTCCACTGTGCGTGTGCAACATTGAAAAGTTGAACTTCTGTGTTCAAAGGGGGACTCTGGCCAGAGACCAGGAAGGATTTTGCAAAAGTACAAAACGTTATCAAACCTCAGTTACTCAGGAGTGAGTCACCATTTCCCATTGGGCACATTACTGGGTCTGGAGTCAGACTGCTGGGTTTGAATCCATCTGCATTGTTACTATCTGTACAACCTTAAGCAAGTTAAATGGCCTCTCTTTGGACCACTTTCCTGATCTATAAAACAGGGTAAAATAAATTCCTACTGTACAGTTACTGCAATGGTTACATGAGTTAAATAGGTAGTAAATATTACCTGACACGCATAGTGAAGGTTACTTGGCACATACCCAACACATTTTCTACACTGATTCCGTGTCTACGGAATAGAAATCCATTACAAATCATCTCTAAGGACACCTATTGAGGGAAACTGGCAAATCTGAAAAGAAAGAAAAGCAGCCATATATTCCCATGTTCAAAAAGTTTCAGGTACAATTCAGGCCATGGCTGTGAACCTCCCTCTTCTCCCTACAACACCAGCCTCCTAGAATAACAAGCAGGCCAGAAAGGGATTCTCAGAACTCTCTGCCAAATTTGGGTGGATAACATGCTTACACTGCAGTGACGGGGTGTCTGCTCACGCATAGAAACTCAGCAAAACAACTGTGGAAAGAGGCCATGCTTCCCCGCGGTGACCAGGGCTGGGACTGGGAAGAGGGCATAGGTGGAGTTCAGGGGCATACTGCTGAGGGCCTGAGAGGGAGGGGCCTGTCTCAGCAAGGGGGTCGCAGACACTGGCAGGCTGGTGGTGCATGACAAATTCAAGTTCAGAAGCACATTCCAAATGCTTTGACTCGAAAAGCAAACACCCAGAGCCACTGTCTCCCAGGCCAAAAGAGATACCAGCGGACATCTTGCTAATTTTTCATTTTCAAGCAGAATAAAAAAGTCATTCACATTTGTATGGCCCTTTAAGGTTTGTAAAACTCTTCACAGACATTGTTTGATCCTCACGGACCCCAAAAAGCTGGTGTTATCATCTGATTTTATAGATGAGGAAAGTGAAGCTGAGGGAAGTGAAATGACGGGCTCAGACCACGCGATAGCAAGTTGCAAAGGCAGGATTCCAGGTCTTCGGGATTCAGTTGTCTCCTCCTTGCACTGACTTGCCTACTCACCAGCCAGACTCAACTCTGGGCACACAGCAGAAGGTCGTGATGACCCGCCTTTCTGAGCGTGCTGTCTGTTGGGGAGCATTCAGCATACAAGCACCTTGAGCATGACAACGGTGGGGGGAGCAGGGGGTGCTGGCCCAGGGCTGAAGGGTGGGGCCCGTAGTCCCATTCCTGCCTCGCCTGACGGCTCCCCTGGACACTGCTGTGCTTGTGTCTCCCTGGAGCTGTATATATTATCAGTGTTGGCACCGTCTTTGGCTGTGACAATCAATGACATCTTCACTCCGGCTCACTCACCACACAGTGGGACCCCAGCCTGTCTGCCTGTTTGCTGTGCCTGCTGCTCGGCTCTGTCACCACCATCTCCAACTGTGTTGGCCCCACCCTGGGGGCGGGAGCCCAAACAGATGCCAGCTCCTCAGAGGAATGATCCAGAACATGTGCCAAATGCAGGAGGAAGTACAGCAGCAACTGAAAGGGTTCCTAGAGTCTTAGAGTGTCTTCTTTAACATTTGTCAAGCTTTTGCTCTCACTGAGTTACAGATTTCCTGGTATTCCCAATCCTATCCTTGCCCCTTCAGTGTAAAGATGGGCCTCTGTCTGTGACCCCACATTCCTTACTTGTCCAGGTCCACCTTACTGGGTGAATTTTAATGGGACTTTCTGCTTCTATCTGCTGCCATTGGCTGGTTTTGCCGTGGGACTGACAGCTACCTCCTGTCTCATGTCTGGTTTATGACACTCTGTCTTCCTTACCGCCTCGTCCTGCCTGGTTACCACCTATCAAAGCGTGCCCTCTGTGCACCACTGACTACCTGCTCCCTGGACCACGTGCATGGTCCCTGATTCAGCTCATCTTGACTTTCAATTCAGATCAGCAATCCAGGAACAAAGGGGCAATGAGTGGCCACTAGAGGGAAGCACAAGCTAGGGTTTACTAAAGGGAACACAAGGTCTTTTGAAGGGAAGGTGGGACCCTACTTTGGCTGGGGCACACCATCAGCCCACGTGGGAAACCTGAGAGACAGACAGTTGCATAGTGCTTGGCACACAGTAGGTACTCCGTAAATGTTTCCTGAATAAAATTTCTAATTTTAGAACTCAGAAAGCAGAGACCAGGGCAGATTAAGTGATGCGGTCACAGAATCAACTGGTGTCAGGGCCCAGTCTTCCCAGTTCTCAGGCCAGGGAGCTTTTCCATCACCATGCGCATCAGCCCTCTTCCTCCCCTTCTGCTTTTCTGCTCCCTCCTCTGTGGTTCAACCCAGAGAAGTTACTACTTCATCCAGATTCCAAAACATTTTGGACAAACAGTAGTTATTTGAGACTCGTTTCTCCATGTCTAATCTATTGCTTAGCGCTACCAGGTTACTAAAAATCCTTCTCTTGTCTTTTGGACAGCTCCCTGGCTAAGCCAGACCCCATCACCCACCTGAGTCTACTCTCTTGCATGCTCCACCCTCGTCACAGCACTATTATTTCAGAATTTACACCGGCTTTGCTGTGTCTGTGCCTTCAAATTCTACCAACCTCATCTGGGCATCCAGTGCCCTTCAAAATCCTTCCCACTCCCCTTGCCCACAGATTTCCTCTCTTTGGTCTCCTGATGGTGCCCTGAACATGTCCCATTCATTTCTGCTTCCGGACTTCTTTGGATGGATGACATTCCTACCAAAAGTTCCTCTTTTCCGCTCCAGACCCTGCCCCCCCTACCATCGAAAGTCAAGGAGAGCTCAGTTGCCCGAATCTCACGTCTCACTCATTCGTTGGCAGTGGCCGCCCTGGCAGGCTTCCCCTCCGGGGACCAGCATGTCCTGCCCCCTGTGTCCTGATGCTCACGCAGTCAGAGGGCACATCCTGCACTGCAGATGGCTGGTGTGCATGTGCGCAGGACAACGCAGGGGTGTCAGACTCCTTTTCACCGGGGGCCACGCCAGCCTCGCAGTTGACTCCTAAGGGCCGAATGTCATTTTAGGACTGTGTAAATGTAACTACTCCTTAACTAGAGGCAAGGAGATCGGTGCTGCCACCAGGTAGAAACAAGGTAAGAAACAAGGGCCTTGTGTTTGCCACCTGTGGTATAAAACGTATGTCTCTTGGCCCTTCGGCTCAGTGACTGAACAGTTACCTTCAGGGAGCCCTCTCAGTCTGATCCGCCCTCACCTGTTCTGTGGTGCTGTCCCACTGCTGGGGCATCCCAGGGCTCTGTGTCTGGCGCCAGTCCAAACAGTTGTGTTGGCCATAGCGTCGTAGCATTTTTCTTCAAAACTTTCAGTTGTGGGGGTTTTTCCTACCAAAAATAGGTCAATATTTCTAGCCCACAACCTGTGTTTCAGTTTACATTGGTAGCAAGGGGTAGGTGTGACTGAGGGAATTGGTAAGGCTGGGAGTTCCCTGGAGGACAGCGTGGGGTTTGTAGTCTGGATTCTGAACACAGCAGCCTGGAATTTGAATCCAAGTTCCACCACTGACTGGCTAGGTTACTGCAGAACGGTTAAAAATACAAGGTCTGTCTAAGCTTTAGTACCTCACCAAAAATAAGATGTACCAGTAATAACAGAGTTGCTGTTCTGACTGGAGATGATGACGCGTGTCAAACACCTGCTATGCGATTGGTGACCGTCGTTGCTGCTACTGTTACTGCTGCCGTCAGGATGTGGTGGGATTGGCTGGGTTACTGAGTGTGTGTGAAATAGGGAGAGAAATTACTTTAAATTCTAATTAAACTTACTTGGAGAGAAATTTTTTGTTTTATTTTTAAACTTTTTATAATACACATACAAGAACTGCATCTATCAGCTCAGTGAATTTTCCCAAACTGAACACATGAACTGGGTGTAACCAGCACCCAGAATGTGGAGAAGAAACCTCACTCAACTTCAGCCAAGATGGGGATGTAGGTAGATGCACTGTGCCTCCTCGCACAACCAAAAGAAGGATGACGACAAATTTAAAAATAAAAACAATGAGAAATGCTAGAAAATCAAACTGTATGGAAGTCCAACAGCCAAGGAGTTAAAGAAGAAACATTCATCTGGACAGGTAGCAGGGGTGGAAATGGGCAGCCTAAACGGAGAGGACTCGTGGCAAGGCTGCAGCTGGAGTACCGCGGGGGTCCAGGCAGTGCAGGTGAACTGAGCAAGGCAGT
Source organism: Tonatia bakeri (assembly GCA_004024845.1). Lineage (NCBI taxonomy): Eukaryota > Metazoa > Chordata > Mammalia > Chiroptera > Phyllostomidae > Tonatia > Tonatia bakeri. The sequence goes on from PVIA01000431.1 coordinate 175,883, forward strand.
AGCTGGTGGACTGGGTGGTCTCACATTTGTGTGCAGATAAACCAGGAAGAACAACTGGGGGGTGAGACAGACTGTGCAACCCAGGGTTCCAGTCTGGGGAAATAAAGCCTCAAAACCTCTGACTTAAAAAACCTGTGGGGATTGTAGTAGTGGGAGAAACTCCCAGCCTCACAGGAAAATTCACTGGAGAGACCCACAGGGTCCTAGAACATACACAAACCCACACACCCAGGAATCAGCACCAGAAAGGCCCAATTTCCTTGTGAGCAGTGGCAGAAGTGACTGAAAGCCGGCAGAAAGCTGAGCAAGCATTTTTCCCTCTGGGACCCCCTCCCCATATACAGCACCACAACACAGTCATGTGGGTTCCCCTGCCCTTGTGAATATCTAAGGCTCCACCCCCTACTATGTAACAGGCACTCCAAGATAAAAAAAAAAAAGGCCCCAAATGAAAGAACAAATTAAAGCTCCAGAAAAAATATGACTAAGCAATGAAGAGATAGCCAACTTATCAGATGCACAGTTCAAAACACTGGTAATCAGGATGCTCACAGAATTGGTTGAGTTTGGTAGCAAATAGAGGAAAAAATGAAGGCTATGAAAAGTGAAATAAAGGAAAATGTACAGGGAACTAATAATGATGGGAAGGAAACCGGGAGTCAAATCAACAGTTTGGAGCAGAACGAAGAAACAAACATTCAACCAGAACAGAATGAAGAAACAAGAAATAAAAAGAAAATGAAGGAGAGGCTTAGGAACCTCTGGGACAACTTTGAATGTTCCAACATCTGCCAGAAGGAGAAAAGGAAGAGCAAGAAATTGAAAACTTACTTGAAAAAATAATGAAGGAGAACTTCCCCCAATCTGCTAAAAAAAATAGACTTCCCAGAAGTCCAGGAAGCTCAGAGAGTCCCAAAGAAGTTGTACCCAAGGAAGCACACACCAAGGAACATTGTAATTACATTACCCAAGGTTAAAGATAAGGAGAGAATCTAAAAAGCAGCAAGGGAAAAGGAGACAGAGAAAAGGAACTACAAAGAAGTCCCCATAATACTATCAGCTGATTTTGCAAAAGAAACCTTACAGGCAAGAAGGGGCTGGAGAGAAGTATTCAAAGTCATGAAAGGCAAGGACCTACATCCAAGATTGCTCTGTCAAGCAAAGCTATCATTTAGAATGGAAGGGCAGATAAAGTGCTTCCCAGATAAGGTCAAGTTAAAAGGAGTTCATTATCACCAAGCCCTTATTTTATGAAATGTTAAAGGGACTTATCTAAGAAAAAGAAGAAATCAAAACTATAAACAGTAAAATGACAACAAACTCACAACTATCAACAACTGAACCTAAAAAAAAACAACAAAACAATCCCCCCTCCCCTGCAAAAAAAACCCCTAAGCAAACAACTAGAACAGGAATAGAATCACAGAAATGGAGATCACATGGAGGGTTATCAGTGGGGACAGGAAGGGGAGAGAATGGGGGAGTAGGTACAGGGAATAAGAAGCATAAATGGTAGGTAGAAAATAGACAGGAAGAGGTTAAGAATAGTGTAGGAAATGGAGAAGCCAAACAACTTACATGTACGATGCATGGACATGAACTTAGGGGGTGGAAGGGAATAAAGGGTAGAAAAAAATGGGACAACTGTGATAGCATAATTAATAAAATATATTAAAAAATAAAAAGAAAACAGCATTAAATCTTAAATATCCCAGGACATGTTTAAAAAAAAATGGAATTAGTAGCTGATGAGAGCCCTCTGCTGAGCTGCCTTTCCTTTCTCATGACAAGTTGCACTCTATGGTCTTTCTGTTTATCCCTGCCACCCATATGAAGGAAAATGGGACAAAGGAGACAAGTTAGGATAACAACTCTCCCGTGCTTGGTCTTTGCATTCTTAACCATAAAATCAGATGTGAACAGGGCTGTGTTCTGAACCCGGGCTGAAGAGATTTTACAGAGTTAAGACACAGTTGCCATCCTTATCTAAAATCACGTTCCCTTAGAGAGGTCTGGACTCCCGAGGACCTCAGAGCCACTCCATTGGGGTGTGGCATGGCATAAAGTCTCAGCCCAGACCCACACCTGCCTTAGTAGTAGAAGCTGAACAGAGACTATATGACACATCCTTGGTGAGGATGAGCTGGACTTCGCACAGCAGGCAGGGCTCAGCCTCCTGCCCCGCCCCTGGGCGGCAGGCACTGGGAACCCAGCCCTTGGTGCTGCTTGTCTTCTGGCAAAGGGCTGGAAGCAGAGGACCCTCACCTTCTGGGCTTCCAGAGCCAGTGTGCATCTTCGGGTGAGGTTCTCTCGCTTCATTCAACAGAGCTGCTGCTAAGAGCTATGAGGTGGGTTTTGAAAAATCTCAGCACATGAAGTCTGAGAAAGGCACACTATATATGAGGGAGACTGAAAATTACGGCAAGAAATTCATGATTCATTTCATTGGTATAAAGCTACTATGTCACATGTGTCACAAATGCCACCAAATTCCCAGGACCTAAGGTTGACCTCAGGCCTACTGGCAGAGGAGAAGAACATAAAAGACCTCAAAATCTATTCTAGAGAATTTTACCCTTTTTCTGCCAGAAAGAGAACATGAAGAATGAAATGCTGTTTGCTCCAGTAAGAGTCAGAATCATTGGTCGATGAGCAGCAGATCAAATGTTCGGTAATTGAAGAAACTGGCAGTAAGTATTCTTAGATACAGCCAGACCATAGAGGAAAATCCAAGACTCCACCCCCGGCCTTAAAATGTAAGCCACTCCCCTTTGTGCATAATGAAATTCTAAACTCTCCACAAACATTCTACCGCCTGCTGGACCAGCCTTACCTTCGGCCACAGAGACCTACAATCGATCCAGTCCCAGCTCCAGATTAGATGGCCAGGCCCAGAACAGCCTAGTGCCTTTAGTCAGCTGTTCTGTCTGCCTGGAACCCTTCCTTCCCATCCTCGCCTGCCACGTTCTCCTGCTCCTGGATGGTTGGGCTCAATTTCCTTAGGTACTGAATAATTTTCTAATTTATTTATTCAACAAATATTTGTTGAGTGCTTACTATGTGCCAAATACTTCTTTAGGTGCTGGGGTTCGGCACTAGACAAAATAAAAGTTTAATCCACTTGGGGTTTGCATTCTTACAGGGGAGGCAGGCAGTAAACAAGATAAACAGGCGAAATAAACAGAATGTCAGAATGTGAGATAGTGGTAAGCGCTAAACAGAAACATCAAGCAAGGAAAGGGCACAGGAAGTCTGGTGTGTGGGTGGTGGCGATGGGGGAGGGGTTATCTATTGGTTTGCATATCTTCTGCAAGGATTTCCCAAACCCCACTACCCCAGACTTGCTTTTTCCTTGCATGTTCCCAATGTACATCACAGGTAACTCTAATACAGTATTTAACATAAACTTCCTTGTATTTAAACAGGGGCTGTTTATATACATGGGTCAAGCTCTACAACTAGAATTGGGATCCCTAGTGGCTTCGTACCTTCAAACTCCAGCCCCTAGACATGCTTTACACAGCACCTACCTATTCACACAGCTTCCTGAACTGAAAGAGAACTCGGCCCACAGAAGTCAGAATCTCAGGTACCCTTGCTTCTTTTTTCCCCCTTGGCATTCTTTCCTTTTACCTGTCTTGTCTACATTGTTTCTTTCCCATACCTTTTAACCTTCCTGTCTGCAACACAGGTTTTCCTAAGACTCTCCTGAAAATGTATCCTCATAAATTAATTTCCCGTCACTAATTACATCTCAATGAGAATAACCTTTTGTCAAATAACTGGGGAAAAAACAGATCTTATGGAAATTCATTTGCAGAGAAAATAATTTACTAGAGGGAACCTTCTGTGGTATTTAAAAATAAGTCCACAAGTTCTCTGACCCGCTGCCCTTCAGCTGCTGGTGGAACTTGCTTCTCCTCCACTTGACTTGGCGGCTTGCTTCTAGTGAATGGGTATGGTGGAAATGATGTGTGCGACTTCAGCAGCTTCCTCCTTGCTCTCTATGGGATCACCGGCTTTGGGGATGCCAGCTGCTGTGTCATGAGGACAGTTAAGGGACAGGTCCACGTGGTGAGGAACGAGGCCGTCTGCCAACCGCAGTGTGAGGGAGCCATGAGGGAGGCAGGCCTTCAGAGACTGCCCTCTGGTTGGCATGTTGACCACGGCCTCCTGAGACACCCTGAGCCAGAACCACCCAGTTAAGTAGTTAAGTCAAGTTTGGATTCCTGACCCACAGAAGCTATTGGGTAAGGAGTGTTTGTTGTTTCAAGTCACTAAGCTTTGGGGTAATCTGTTTCACAGCGATAGGTAATGAAGTGACTTCTGTTCTCGTTCTATCACTGACATAGGAGAAATCAATGAACTTCTCTAAGCCTTAGTTCCGCATCTATAAATAAAGGGACTTTGGGTCAGAAGACTCTAAGGAGTGCCTGCTCTCACACCCTATGTTCTCCGAACAAAACATTCTAGGAAGAATGTCGTTTGGGTCAGCTATGTGTAAAATGTAGCAACCTTGAGCTCTCTGGGGTATTTCTGCAGATTCAGATAGCAAGGCAGGCATCACCTGAACAGAGGCACAAGCTGAATTCTGGGAGGTGACAGGCAACTTAGGAAGGGATGCACAGAGGTCACACAACAGAAGATTTTGTGCTTAGGATGGGCCTAGGGGAGGTCATGTGCTTTCCATGGGCGTGGTGCTGCACAGCTGAGAGTAAGTTTCCACACTATCATTCCATCCAGTCCTCACAAATCTCCATCTTACTCACAGGAGGATGAGGCTTAGAGAGTTTTGGTAATTTGCTCAAAGTCACACAGTCACTAAGTTCCAGAGTTGGGAACTGAACCCAACTCTTTGTTGCTAAGTTCTATTTTTTCCATTACTCTTGGTCATCTCCCTGCTGATCTGCCCATGTGTTATGTGAAGCAGGCTAAAGACATGGCCTGGCCTGGCCACGACTCCTTCTGTAAGAGTGGTTCTGCTTATAGCTGCTGATAGGCAGGCCTGAGGCACCAACACCTTCTATCACACACCTGTGTTCTGTCCTGCACCCACAGGCAACTGGACCAGAGTGGGCATCTGCCCGTGGAAAGCTGTCCTAAAGGTCACCAGTAAGAAATGACATGGCCTGGGGCATAAAGTGAGTGGGGCCAATTAGATTCTGTCTTTCAAGAATGTGAACTAGGAAAATGGCAAGTTAATGGCACAACTACCTGAAGGCAGGGCAGGTTTTTCTGAAGGAAAGAGAGATCAGAAGGGCCATGATGGGCCACAGGCAAGCTTAGGTCAAGAGGGGACAGCAACGTGAGTAAGCAGTGGGGAGAAGGTGAAGAAAAGGCATATATCACATGGAAGTTGGGGAGAGGATCTCAAACTGGAATGCAGGTGGTGGACTGTAGGCCCTACGGACTCAGGCTCCACGGACTGCCCTACGGACTCAGGCTCCACGTGGTCCAGACCTACTGAGCCTGCGCGTGTTTGATTCCTGTGCGGTTCCATCACCCTCCTGGGCTCCTGGGGTTGCGCTGCCCCTTTCTTGAGCTATCTTGACAGAGCTCTTACCTGGCAACTAAATGAACTGAACAGCAGCTGGCATGGCTGATGTGACATTTAAAAAACAAAAGTGTGTGATTATAAAGCTCCATAATCACGAAGGTTTTCTTTGTGAAACAAAATTCACAAAGACTTCCATGGGTTCTGATAATTAAATAACGAAAACACTTGTGACACCAAAAACTGTAGTTCATGGCACTGAGTCACAAGAAATGAGCTCTGCTGCCACAGAGAACAAGCTGCGACCAGGAACTAAGCGGGTGTTTGGTTTTTAAGAAACTGTATCTAACTGTTCAAAAGAGGTGATAATCAGGCCAGAGTAGTGAAAAGACCAGCTGTATGGATCCTAGGCTCTGCTGTGGGGGGCTGACTGGCATATAATTAAGAAATAGGCATATGACCCTCTAATTGTCCCTTGTGATGGACACACCAATGTCTCATAAAAGGGTAGCTGGTGCCTACTGAGGGGCCCTTGACTTGCCAAAAAATGACCTTCATAGCACCAGGACACACAGGTATAATGTAGAGAGTTCTAGACCACAAATGAATGGACTCAGATATGACTCCCAGCTCTGTTACTTAGTAGCTAGGAGGCTGGACAAAGTATTTCAACTTTCTAAGTATGCCACAGTTCCTCCATATATAAAACAATAAACAGGGACTGAAAGATCATCAAAGTCCATTTTAGCTCTAGAATTGTATAGTGTGACTCAAAGATTCTCAATTACTCACCCATAGCTAGCCACTCAACTAGTCACTCACCGGACACATATGGTGACCATATTGCCACAGTAGGTCTACAAAACTCCAAATAAACAAACAAGTGAAAAAACAGAACACATGGTCTGGCCACAGGGCAGATTCTTTAAAATCAGACAATTCTGACCTTTCGCCCTTTTTTTCTCCTTTACTTCCCTTTAAAAGAATCTAGAAAATGTAAGCCTTGACTGTCTTCTTTTCTTCAGGTTTTCCTATAAAAACACTGGTGGTTACACACCTTTATTTATGCAGCGTGTCACTAAAACCTGGGCAAAGGACTTCCGTTTCCCCCTAATTTTGCTTTGTGCTAAGCCCTAATGCGTGCTGCCGGCAGGGGCTGTGAGGGTGTGCATCTGGCTCTGGGTCTCAGTGAGACACATGATGGGCTGGTGGCTAAGTTACTCAAATGACTATCGTCAGGCCCATCATTTCTAATAAAACAAAATTTAATGATTTAAAGCTTCCAGTTGGGAAAGGCTTTGGAACTTTGTCAGCTCTCTCCCTCAGGGGATCAATGTGCTTTAGAAAAAAAATCTATCGGTCCCCAGAAGGCACAGAAAGCCTAAATGCAGGAGGGCAGTTTGCACTGTACTTTAATATCAGTGAGACAAGCGGTAAGTAGATTTTCCCTAAAACCCTCTTAAACCATTTTAGGGCATTTCCTGAAATCCCCATCTGACTGCTTCCCCAGCTCCTTTCCATCAGCAGGCTACGGCTACTCCCTCCAGTTGCCTCTTTCTCTTGGAGCCACACGCCCAGCTGAGAGGGCTGGCAGAGAGCTCAGGAGTGGCTCTCGGGGTGGGCTCCACGGGCCTCAGGACACCAGCTGACAGCACAGTGGAAAGATGATGGGGGAGCAATGGATCAAGAGTCAAGTATCTGGGCAGTCATCAGTTTTGCCCTTCATTGGATGGTGATTTTGAGCAAGCCACTGGATCTCTGGGCCAATTTACTTATCTATAAACGAAAGCATTAGGTAGATGAAAAAATATACATAAAAGCATTCTTAAGTTCTAACTTTGTGTTTTCATTTATAGCATGCCCTTCCTTCACTGATCACGTGGTGATGAATGCCGAGGACTCGAGGGGCCAGCAGGTTTGGCGAGCTGCTCCAGCCCTTCTTAGGGCTTTTGAGGCCCCACCATTAGCTCTGCTACAGGGCTGTCATTCAGAAAGGTATTTTGCTTAAATCTCTGTATTTACCATTGGCATTTTGACATTACAATACCTTTCTGAAAGAAAGGAGGAGAAAGTCTGTCTCTCCCCAGCTCCAGAGATAACATCTCTGATTTACTATTTAAATTTCTTTTGCTAAAATTTTCTTTATGGAAAATTCTCTACTTTTCACATCATTGCACCCAGAATATCCAGCATCGCTTTAAGACATTTTCCAAATGTCAGACAGCTTATCCAAAATGTACACACATACCTTAGTCCTTTGACCACAGACTACTACCCAGTGATCATTTCTCCTTAACTACACCACTAAGAGTGATGAATTCTATTCCTGTCTCTGTTTGGTTCTCTGTCTCTCTCTCACATACGTGTGTGTGCATGCACATGCACACAAATGCCCTTCAGCTATTCAGTGCCATCATCTTTTGGCTTCTACATTATCAAGGTCAATAACAATCAATTGAAATATCAATTGATGCAGTTTAAGAAAACCACACCATGGCATACTGTACTTGTCAAGAACGAAAACGTTGTTTAACCTAACCTCTTTGCCTTTTTGCTCTTGCTGTCAGAAAATCGAAATACAAATTCACTTGCAACACCTCGGCGGGGATTTTGCTCATTCTTTTTTTGATTCTTCATTATATTATCTTCTTCTAAATCCTTCATATTCTTTAGAGCTAAAAACTTCTCATCAATAGCAAGTAATCCTGCTCACGATTTTCTGAGAACATAGAGATCATATTCTGCTGTTCCTCTTCTGCCTAAAGAACATGGCCTAAATTCCTGAGAATGCAACTTCAGGTCTCTCAGACCCCATCCCTGAATCTGGCCAACTTGTCTGCTCCCAAGACGGACCCTATGTCCCAAGTCTCACCTACGCTTGCTGATCCCCAAACATGCCCACTACTTCCCCAACTCCCTAACCTTTACTTATGGTGCGTTCTCAGTCTGGAACAGGTTCTGCCTTCCTCTCCCACACCACACCCCACTCATCTTCTGGAAACCCCCTCCCACTACAAACAGCCTCACCCGCACAGCCCTCCGCAGGCAGCTCCCATCCACGCCGTCACCACCAGCAGCTCCAAGTGATCTCGCCTCCCTTTCTAGCAGAATGCTGTTCGTGCCTCCACCACAGAACATTTTTGCCTTGGATATTTGCTTACTTTTCCTGGGTATCTTTCACTGGGTTAAAAGTGCCTTAATGGTACAGTCCACGTGTCTTTGTTTTAAACATTCTTACATACAGAGGATTCTCAATTATTGTTGATTTGAATTAGCTGAAGCAGATGGAAAGTGCTGTACTCTGCTTCCTGACATTTTAGAAATTTCTACATCCCCTGCTTCCTTTAAATGGACTCTCTTATGTTTAATTTTAAAATTTCACATTTTTCTTAGTGTTTTAATTAAACTCTCACAAGTACTTTTAGAAATACTTAGGATACATATTTAAAATGCCTTTTATTGGCTTAGAATTTTGGACATTTTACTGGGCCATCATTAATTTAAGGGAATGCCTCATAATACTTTAAAAATTAATCTGTTTAAAATATATTTTAAATATTAAGAGGGGAAGACACAGTGCTCCTTTATGATATATGGGAAGAGTTAGGGGTTGTCAGTCTCAAGGATACTTTTGTTGTTAATACTGTGCACAATGAGCACAAAATGTGGAGAAGGAAATGAGAGAGATGTATCATGGATTGCTATTAATTACTTTTCTGGTAATCAGAGCAATGAACTAGGTGCCTCCTCACTCCATACTGCTCTGATGTCTCAGCAATGAAGACCTTTGGCGGGGAGGAGCTATGTCGCCACCCAGTAAAAGGCTCTATTCCTCAGGTTCCCTGGCAGCCATAGTACCAAGCTCGGGCCAGTGAGGTGTAAACCTGAGTGTTGATTAAAACTAGTTCCTCAATGTGTGGAGCATGTCTCCTCTTCCTTTTCGCCCAAGCTGCTCCTTGGATCACCTGACATCTTGGACTGTGAGTGAGATCAAACCCTATGTGTAGAGGAGGAATTATACAGAAACATACTGGGTTCCTGATGAGTTTGTGGATCTTCTTCACCAGTCCTAGACTTATCTTCAGGTGTCTGTTATGTGAGAGATAATAAACCTCTATTTTATTTAAGCTTCCATCAGGAGAAGCTACATTTCATTTTGCTGAAGCCTCCTCATCATGGTGAATAAGGGCGGGATAAGCGGGTAGTGGAATGTGTCAGTAGCTGTTGCTGCTTGAATGGTCAATTGTGTGAGGCTCCAAATCCTGTTGGTTTTTTTTTCCCCCCAGCGATGAACCTGTTTCCTGCTTTCTCTGTCTTGGGCATGAAGGAGAAGACTGTCAGGCTTTTCTGTCACTGGGGCAGTCAAGGGCAGCCCCCCCGATGCCGGGAAGACCCAGGAGAATTGCTCTTTAGGGAACTGATATACAGCCAATCACCCGACTGTACAGCTAATCCCCCCCTGGACCACCCGCAGTAACTGGAATGTCACTTCCCTCCCGCGGCCTGGCTCTGAGTGCCATTTTAGAGCTGATGTGGCTTACAGGCATCAATCAGGGGACACTAGGGTTTCAATGGACCGTAGAAATTACGTGCTCATGTATCATTTATTACCTTGCCATTTCCCCAAAAAGTATCTTTGGGAGCTTATATAACATATGTACATCAAGGAATTTAAATACAGAGAGACTATTAAAATCTAATCACAGAGGAGGCATTCATAACGCTCGTTCATACATACGGAAACAGAGACTCAGAGAGATGAACTGATCTGTAAAAACAACAGAGTTGGTACTAGAAGACCTTCCTTTATTGGTGACTTTGGCTCCAGACTAATAGTTTTCCTTTCCACCCCAAGTTCTGCCATCACCTTAAGTGACTGTCTCCCTGGAGGCAGCCCCTCCAGAACTCTGGCCTCCTGGTTCTCTGACCCCTCGTCTGCGCTGAGCCCTTCCTTCACTCCCCTACAGAGACGCCGTCTGCAGGGCACGCTGCGGATTTCATGGTCACCAGTTTTGACTGCTCTGACTCCCACATTGCTAAATTAGACATCTTCCTTTCCTCAGTGGCAATTTACACATTTTGATACGTTGTATTTTTATTTTCATCCAACTCACATAATTTCCCTTTTGGTTTCCACTTTGACCCATGGGCCATTTAGAAGCATGTTATTTAATTCCCCAATATTTGGAAAATTCCCAGAAATCATTCTGCTATTTCTTTCTAGTTTAGTTTTTAACTCCACTGTGGCCAGAGAACATACTTTTTAATAATGTGAACCCCTTTAAATGTACTGAGACTCATTTTATGGCCCACACTATGGCCTCTCTCGGTAGTGATTCTGTGAGCATCTGAAAGATACATATTCTGTTCTTGTTGGGTGGAGGGTTCTGTAACTGCCAATCGGGTCAGCTGGTTGATTGTATTCTTTAAGTCTTCTACACCCTCACTGATTTTTAATTTACCTGTTATTGAAAGAGCAATATTAACATCTTCATCTGTGATTGTTAATGTGTTTATTTCTCCCTGCAGTTCTATTAGTTTTTGCTTTGTGTATTTTGAGGTTCTCTCATAAAATGCATAAAGTTTAGGGTTGTTAGGTCATCCTGATTATCATTGTGAAATATACATCTTTGTCCTTGGTAATATTCTTTGCTCTGAAATCTACTTTGACTGATATTAAAATAGCTACTCAAGATTTTTTTTGACTAGTGTTAGGGTGGTATAACTTTAAAAAAAAAACCTATCTGTATATTCATATTTAAAGTATATTTCTAGTAGGCAGCACATAGTTTGGTATTTTTTTTTTTTAAATCCAGTTGCTGACTTTCATTTGGAAGGTTTAAACCATTTAATTTTACTGAGATTATGAATATGATTATGTTTGAATCTAGTTTTGTACCATTTGTTTTCTACTTTTCTCTTCTGTTTTCTTTCCCCTTCCCCCCCTTTTCTGCCTTGTGTTGTATTATCTGAGAATGGTTTTTAATTCCATTTTATCTGCTTTGTTGGTGTATGTTATGGACTGAATTGTGTCCCTCCCAAATTCATATGTTGAACCCCCAACCCCCAATGTGACTGTATTTGGAGAAAAATTAGATTGAATGAGCTAATAATAGCAGGGCCCTAATCTAATAGAACTGTTGTCCTTATAAGAAGTGAAAGGGACATCAGAGGTCTCTGTAAGCAGGCACAGAGGAAGGCCCATGTGAGGACACAGTGAGAAGGCAGCATCGGCAAGCCAGGAAGAGAGCCCTCACCAGAAACAGAAGTTGCCAGCATCTTGGTCGTGGACGTCTAGCCTCCAGTACTGTGAGAAACTTGGTGTGTGGTTTAAGCCCCCCAGACTGTGCACTCTGTTACGGCAGCCCGAGCAGAATAGGACCGCTTAGTGGCTAAAAATCTTTGCTCTGTTATTTTAGTGGTTGTGTTAGGATTTATGGTGTACGTAATTAAATATTTACTTTTAACTCTCACGGTCTACCTTCAAGTGATATTACACCACTTCATGATAGCATACGAACCTTGTAATAGTACATTTCTGCTTCTCCCTTCCGGGCCTTTATATTGTTATTGACATACAGTTTATAATCACAAATGTTATAAGCAACACACATCATTATTATTGCTTTTGTTTAAACATTAAATTATTTCCTTAAAAAATTCCCAGACTCTTTCATTTTAATCCCCAAATTCATTAGATACATTAGCTGCCTTCCAAATCTTTATAAATGACAGTTCTCCAAATGTTCCACCATTGCACACCGTAGGTCTCTAGTTTTCCAGCCTCTGATAACACTTTCCTTCATCCTCAGCCTAGTTCCAAAGCAAATACCATGTATTTTCTTTTTTGCTGTCCTTGTCTTTCATTTAAAAAAAATTTGTATGGCAGTAGCCCAATTCTAGGTAGCAGTTCCTACATTAGTTTTGCTGGATTAATAAACATATGACACATAATAAAAGTTTTAAGAACAAGAGAACTTAAGATCATTATATTTTATCTGACATTAAAAATTCTACATCAACTTTTTATTAGTTAATGTTTATTTGGTATATCTTTTTTCCATCAGTATTTTCTTTATCACTGTTTTAGACTTGTATCTCTCTTATACAGTGTGTACCTGAATTTTAATTTAAAAATCCAATTGAAAAGTATTTGTATTTTAAGTATTTTTTAATCCTCACCTGAGGATATGTTTACTGATTTTGGAGAGAAAGGATGGGGGAAAGAGAGAGGGAGAGAGACACACACACACACAGACAGAGAGACAGAGAGAGAAACACTGATGTGAGGGAGAAACATAGACAGGTTGCCTACCACATGCACCCCAACAGGGGATGGAACCTACAACCTAGGTTTGTGCCCTGCCTGGGAATCACACCCACAGACTTCTGGTGTACAGAATGATGCTCCAAACAAATGGGCCACCCAACCAGGGAAGAAGGTATTTGTTTTTTAATAAATGCATTAAATCCCATTTGCACTTATTGTGATCAACAACATACTTGGGTTTTTTTCTGACTTTTTTGTCAGTATTTCCTATTTGCCATGAATTCTCTTTCCTTCTTTTTTTCTTTTCTCTCTTGGATTAATGGAGGTTGTTTTATTCTCCTCACTTTCCTCTACCAGTATTGAAATTATATATTCTTTTTTCTATTCTTTTGGCAGCTATCCTTACATTGTCCTTACAAATTTATATTTTTCTTACAAAGTCTAAATTAATTCCTAATTCTATCTTGTTCTTAAACCAGACAAGGATATGAGTTGCCTAATTCTCCCTCAGAACATCCCATTTGTTTCAAATAGTTATTATTATTTTTATCATCTGTACTCTACGTTATATTATATTTACCCCAGCATTTTAGTGTTCCTTTTACTTACAATGCCTTTTTGCATCTACTTCCTCCATTCTGGGTTCTTTTTTTTTTTTTTTTTCAAAAGAGTGAAGACTCATGATTAATGAGTAAATATTTTAAGTTCTTATATATCTGAAAATATCCTTATCTCACCCTTACTCTTACATTATAATTTTGCTGGATATAGAATTCTAGGGCACAGAATTTTCTGTCAGAACATCGATGCTCCTACTCTGTTCTTTCCTCAGGTGCTGTGGTAGCTGATGAGAAGTGTGTTATCAAGATCGCTGTTGTCCCTGGTTAGGTAACTAGTTCTTCCTCTCTCTTGCCTTTAAGAGTTTTGTAGTCTTGATTTTCTCTAGTTTCACTGCAATATTTCTATATTTCTTCATTTCTGGAAAATTCTTAGTCATTTTCTGTTGGCAAAATGTATTCCTGCCATCCTCTCCACTTTATTTGAGAATTCTCATTAAAATCATTTCCATCCATCACATCTCTCTGGCTGTGCTGTGAGAGATTTCCTCACTTCTATTTTCCAAATCTGCAATTCTCTCTTCATCTCTGTAGAACTTGTCTTATAGTCACTTGTTTCTGTTTCACACATAGTATTTATCCTTTACCTCTTTTAGGATTTTACACATACTGTTTAAAGTCTCTTTCATGCTGCTCTTTACCTGTAAATCTTGCTTATTTACCTACGTATGTGCCAGTTCTGATGCTCTTTATTTCTTTCTGCAGGTCCATATTTCCCTGTGGTTTTATTTCCGTCTACCTAAGGGACTACCTTTAACATTTCCTGTAGTGTAGGTCTGCTGGCAAAGAATTGTTTTTCAGCTTTTGTATGTCAGAAGAAATCTTTATTTTTGCCTTCATTATGGAGAGATCTGTTCACTGGTTATAGAATTCTAGGTGGACAGTTTTCTTTTTACTTTCAGTACTGCACTCAAAGGCTCCACTGTCTTCTTGCTTGCCTTGTTTTCAATGAGAAATCTGCTGTTTGATTCTTATCTTTGTTCCTCTAGATACAGCATGTCTGCTTGACTCTGGCTGCTTTCAGGGTTTTCTTTCTTACCTCTAGTTTTGAGGAACATGATTATATGTCTTGGTGTAGATTTCTTCATAGTTCTGTGCTTGAGGTTTATTGGGTTTTCTGGATCTGTGGGTTTAGGGCCTTTACCAAATTTGAATATTTTTAGCCATTACCGTTTTAAATCTTTAAAAAAAATTTTATATACTCCTTCCCTTTGGGGAACTCCAGTTACATTAGTCTGCTTGAAGTTGTTCCACAGCTCACCGATTCTTTGCTCTTTTTAAAAAAATGATGATTTTTTTCTGTTTCATTTTTGACAGTTTCTGTTACTATACTTTCAAGTACACTCATGGTTTTTCCTGCAGTGTCTAATCTACTATTAATCCCATCCAGGCATTTTTTCACCTCAGACATTGTAGTCTTTACCTCTATAAATTCAACATGAATTTTTCTTTATGTCTTCCGTGTTTCTACTTAACTTTTTGAATATATCAAATACCCTTAACAATAACTGTTTTTACATCCATGTCTGCTGATTTTAACATCTGTGTCAGTTCTGGGTAAGTTGCTATTTACTTTCTCCCCCCACGTTAAGGGTGGGTCATATTTCCCTGCTTTTTTGCATGACTGGTAAGTCTTGACTGGATGCCAGACATTGCGGATTTTACTTCATTGGATGCAGTTACTTTGAAATAGCCTGAACCGTTTAAGACTTGTTAGGCAGAACCAGAGCCTAGTTCCTCTGGGCTGTATTATTCCCCACTACGAATGTAAGACCCTTCTGAAGATTCTACCTGATGCCCTGTGGATTTGAGCTTTTCTAGTCTGGCTAGTGCAAACAGGCCCTGGGTACCTCTTTTTTTTTCTAATTATTTCAGGTAATTCTTCCCCATCCTGGGGTAGTTTCCTCATATACACGTTATGATCGATACTTTGATGAATACTTGAGGGAGACCGTCTGAAAATCTCCCGAGTTTTCTTTCTGTGCAGCTTTCTTCTCTCCACTATCCTGTCTTGTGAAGTCTAGCTGCCTCAAACTCAGCAAACTTTTAGATTCATTTCTTAACTCAGGGAGACCCCTGGGTTACCACTCCCCACATGGAAACCTGGAAACTCAAGGCAGTAAGCTGGAGTGTTCACAGAACTCACTTTATTTCCTGTCTCTCGGGCATTACGTTGTCCTTTGTTGTCTGCTGTCCAGTATCCTTAAAATGGTCATTTCTTCTATTTTGTCAGGGTTTTTGGGGGGTGGTGGTAGTGGTGGTGTTTCAATCAAGGAGTATATCTGGTTCTTGTTTTTCTATCTTGGTCAGAAACAGAAGTCTCAAATCTTCTTTCCTTATTTTTCTTCCAACCTATTTACTTATTCTTACGATGGCCTTCCTTTAACCCCATTGGGACCTCTAGTTCATGGAGCCCTCTCCTTCCTCACAATTCTTTGATACTGTCCCTGCATCACTCCCCTTCTTATGAAACTTGGATTTCAGTAATGCTTTCGCCAGTATCCTCAATTCCTTTGCCTCTCTCTGCTCACTTTAACTCAACTGATTACAAGGTAAAGTTTCAATATATATATATTTTAAGAAATAGTTAAATAGATGAGTGAGAAAATAGAGCATATATGTTAATTTCTGACAACCTCTTTGCCTATATTTTAAATCTGAACAATTAAAAATAATTACTGCTATACAGTACTATGTTTCTTTTATCATTGCAAATAATTATTGTAAAAAGCACTGTCATTCCTTTTTATAAATATCATTTCCTCAATTCTGCACTACTTAGGATGTGTGCTTATTGATTTTTTTTCCCCAGTAAAAGTCACACTTCTGGGTTTCACTTAAGCCAGTAATAGAAAAACAATGTTTAAGCATGAATAAAATTTAGAGATAAGTCCTATTACTTTCTAATTTTAAAGATGAGTAAACTGAGGTTTTGAGGAGATAGATGATTTCACTAAAATATTTTTCAAAGCCAATACCTAGTCAATAGAATTAAGACCAAACCCAAATTTCCTGACTACAACCCAGGTTCTTTGCACCCCACTGCAGTGCTGTATTTTCTTGCCTGGTCTTCTTGTGTCTGATGCCCTCTTTTAAAGACAGTTTGAATGTGGTACAGTAGGGCTGGCCCTGGCTTTCCAGTAATACCATAAGCTACTTAATAATAATGGCGTCACCATGTGATTTCTAGAACAAGGCCATGCAATCATATACCACTACTTATAACAGGAGCTAAGTGGCACATGGATCACGTTCTTACACTTAGGTAAAACATCCTTTCCAATAACGTTAGTCAGTGACTTTGCCATAGGGGATTCAATAAGTTCACATCTGTAGCACCACTCTGTACAGTATGATGCCAGATGCCAGGAGAGAACTCAACAAGGTTAGCATATAAATAGTGTAATAAATTAAGCTCTAAGACATGTCCCTATAGACTCAGCAGAATATTATACCCCCCCAATTGGTTCCCTAAGTATGAAAAATGTTTCAAGAAGAAAAAGAAGGCTTCTCACTTTTATACTCTGACTAGACATTGATATTAGCACTGACCCAATATATACAGGGTCTAATATTACATCATGGCTGGGGTCTAGTGGGAATTAGGCAGTGGAAGTAACAAAAAGCAAACAATGAGTTAAACATGAATAATGTCACTTCAGTGTACCTGTTTGAAATTCTCTCTACTTCTCCCCCTCCCTCACATACATACACACATCTTGGCTGAGTAGATCCAAAATTTGAAAATCTGAGTTAGAGCTAAACTGTAAACTATTTGCAAATATAACTTAATGTTAACTGCTAATATAGTCATTCTGATGTCACTAAATATTTCTAGCTCTCCGACTTCTAGACACACAACTTAAATTATTTTTCTGGCCCCTGCTGGTTGAGTAGGGCCCTGTAACTAGTTCTGACCATGGACACTGAGCCATTTCCAGGCTGGATCATTTAGTTGTGGGTCAGGATCCTTCAAAACTCTCTTTCTCTCTGAGATGTAATTGGTAACTTTAGAATCTGGTCTGTCAGCCAGAGTCCCTGTTCCCTATGACGAACAGAACCCTTGACAACCCACAGCAAACACACAGTACTGCAAGAAATAAGTCCTTATTGTTTTAAGCCCCTAATATTTTTAGAGGGTTTCTTTTTTTTTTTTTTATCACAGCACGACCTAACTTATTCTGACAGATACATCTTCTTTTATTCTCTTCTCTGGATGAGACTGTCTTCAGGGCGGATATTGGCAGGAGCCCAGGGACACGGAGAGAGTGGCGGGGGAGAGAAAGACAAGGGAGGGCAGAGATGCAGCGGGGCCATCCTAAGGCAAATGTAGACACATGCAAATTAAATGCAATTTGGGCAGGCCTACTGGATTTTATTAGTGTTGTGTCACTACTATTACCATGATTATTATCACTAGTTTTTTAAAACCCTGAAGACTACTGCCATTACACACTATGACTCGTCCTGCGTACCGGGTAGATACAGAGGGAGGAGAGATCATTACAGTCTGGGGGCCTGTCAGGCTAATGTAATAGTTATCCCTACCACACATATGTGAACGTCCTTTGAGTATTTACGTTTCCTCTGTCAATTGGACTATATAATTATTTTAGTGAAGAGCCATATTTTATATTCTTTTTGTGTACTTTGGGAACAGCCTTAAAGCTCAGTAAACTCAAGCTGAAAGCCAGCTTCACTTGCTATCAGGAAATTGGCATCAGAACCCATTACTAACAGCATCTCTTGGGCTGACTGACAACGAAGGCATCAGCTCTCACATTTTCACTTCCTGGGGCTTTAGGAATGCTTAACACCAATCACGAGCACAGGGATGGACCAGGGCAGAGGGGAGAAGTGCATTTTCAATAACATTATCTTTTGAACTTTATCCCTTCTGATTGGCAACCGACTCACTGAAGTAAACCAAATGAGAGACATCTCTAAAATACGACCTCTCATAGCAATTGGTTCGTTTTTGAGGGTGTTGTGCTCTGCTGGTTTGCTGCTTTTCCTTTTTCAATCTTTTCGTTTGCCATTCTTAATTAGAAACGATCTACAGAAGTCAAGTTGTACTTTTAAAAACTCATGGGTGGGGCCCTGGCTGGTGTGGCTCAGTTGGTCGGAGCATCGTCCTGTAAACTGAAAGGTTGTGGGTTCGATTCCCAGTGAAGGCGCACACCTAGGTTGCAGGTTCAATTCCTGGTCAAGGTGTGTACAGGAGGCAATCAATTGATATTTCTCTCTCACACTGATGTTTTTCTCTCTCCCTTCCTCTCTTTCTAAAAACAATGGAAAAATGTTCTTGGGTGAGGATTAAAAAGAAAAAACCAACTCCCTCCCATGGGTAGGGAATTCAATGAAAACCGTGTTGAGCCCTGGATGGATGGCTTAGTTGGTTGGAGTGGTGTCCCGTACATCAAAAGGTTGCAGGTTCAATTCATGGTCTGGGCACACACCTAGGTTATGGGTGCCCCAGTTGGGGGCCCACATGTGGGAGGCAACTGCTCGATGTTTCTTTCTCACATCGATGTTTCTCTCTCTGTCCCCTCTCTAATCAATAAATATATCCTTGGGTGAGGATTTTAAAAAACACTGTCTTGAGAGATGAGTTGCTATTTATTAAACTTCAGAAATATTAGGGACCAAAACACACAGTAGTTTCCCACACCTGGCTGTGCACCTGGGCTTCTACTGTTCACTTGCTTCTTTGAATATTAGCCTTGAAGCTTTGCTTAGTTTTCAGTAGCTTTCTCCATTTATCAATCCCAACCCTCCATTCAAAATTTTAACTCTGCCTATCAGATCATGCACCAAACCTGTCTTCTACTCTTGCATTATTTGGAAATCAAGCAGCATGCTCTTTCATTTTGCTAAGTATGACACTGTTCTGTAGGGCACCTTTCCACTCCCCAGTAAAGCAATGAAGGCACTTGCCTACCAGTCTGGTTGCACTGAAACTGGAGAATATTTCTCTCTGTATTTCTGCACATGAAGGAGATTGCCCTTGCTCTACATACTGTGGGATTGTACTTGCAGTAGGTACTATATTCCTGGCATTACTATTGGCAGTGGGGATACAGCAGTGAAAGTGCAGACAAGAATCACTGCTCTCATGGAACTTACTCTGTAACAATGACACATTTAATTACTAGTATGATTTTACATGGATCCTATAGAGCTACACTAGTTCTTCATTCACTTACATCTACATGCAAGTTCAAAGTTTTTATGTCCTACAGATGAGGTCTGGGTCATGTTGAAAACCAAATTTTTATCATGGCAGGCCAAAAGATGATTGACCTATACCAAATATGGTCAGAACACTTCTGCTGAGCACATGTGTTGACCCAAATAAATAGAAAATAACCAAATGCCACCATTGATTTCTCACAGCCACAGGGAGAATGCCAATTTGTTTCTCATGACACCATTTGGCTCCTGGGCCAAGACTTCAGCTGGAATGAATGTGTTCCATGCAGCTCTTTCCTGGAGGAGCTACTAACACCATTCATATTTTTTCTATACAGCTATGACAAACAACTCTTTGGATTTAGTGTTGTAATGTATCTGTCCAGAGATAAGGCTTAGCATTTGGTGAAACACAATGAATTACACAATGAATGGAAGGGTGTGTGTTGGTACTCTGAGCTCCTCTCTCATTTGGCTTCAATCTCAAAAGCTTGTCTTTTGAGGACATACTGATGCAGCTGGGAGGAGAGAGCCAGCTTCTCCTTAACTCCCAAGTCTGCTGCTTAAGTTTAATGGGTCCTGAGTTCAGTTTGGGAATAGAAAATGGGGAAGTTAATGTTTACACTACAACTCTAACTAAGCATAACTCCTGCTGTCTGGGTTGAACATATCTATTATGCAGGCCCAAGCCTCTGACATGCATTCTTGCATCTCCTCACTGAGTCTCCTGGGGCACTCTGCTCTTTGCGCTAAAGAACTCTGTGCCCTTGTACTGGTGACTGGGGTTTGCCCCAAACAGGTGGTTGGGAACTATTCTTCCTGTTGCGGCTGAACCTTTATCAAGCTAGGCTTGAGGGGCCCTGCAGCCTGCTGAGAACTGAGGGAGGTAACCAAAGGGAATTCGTATTTTAAACCATATAAGGACAAAACAAATACCTTATCCCACTTCTCAGAATCTGCAATGACTCATTTGACTTTCTGACATTTATGAATAGTATATTCCCTAAACTCTTGGTTCTTAGGTTCATTTTATAATTGGACCATACCTGGATTTATTTTTAAGAATCTCACAATGTGAACTCAGGGATGTTCAAACACACCATAGGTGAGGTCCTCATCACTCTGAATGAAATCCAGATTCCTCTAACTGAAGCTAATAATATATTAGAAATGCTCTCTTTCCCTCCTGGTGGAGGCTGGGGGAATAGTCTGGGGTCCCACTTTACTTCTGGGGCATATTCCTGGGCACCTTCTTGGCTCTAATGGAGACAAGAAGCTTGGGGGAGAGACCATCTTACCTGAGAGCTCCTGCCTGTTCCTAGATAAGACCACTCCTCCCCAAGTCTTCATGGTTATTTTGGAAGTAATGAAGAGAGATGTCTAAAACCTTGTGTGTGCTCCTAGCAGAGGAGTGTGCCCCTCCAACACTCTTAGCACTACCATTGGCCTTGAGACCATTTGGACTAATGTCATTACCATCTATATCCCTGATTATGTCAGTCATGGGAACTCAGGTCCTCTCCTCATCACATGCCTACAGTTATATTTTTCTCTATAGCGTGTATCATCTGGCATTTTATATATTTTACTCCTCTATATTCCCATGAGGATGTTAGCTCCATGAGGGTCAAAATTTTTGTTTTTTTATTGTTTTTGTAGTTGTTCTTGTCTAGCATAGTGCCTGTTGCATAGCATATATTCAATAAATATTTGTTGAATATATGGCATGATGGATATCTAGTATTATTGAGTCAGTAATTATTAACAATATCCATTCTCTTGTTTTTTGGATGAATGACCCCTGATTGATCCCTGAGGATATATTAGCCTTTCCCATAATCTCTGATAGTTGAGGGGACCCTCTAGAACCCAAATCATCTCATTACTTTGGGCACAACCCTTGACACCCCTAGAGACCAATGTGTCCAATGTCTATTGACACTATCCTATCTCAACCTTCTGCCCCCACCCCTACCTCTGCTGGCATATGCATTCTTTTATAAGATATTTAATCCAGGAGAAATCAATTAGCCAGATTTCTGACAATCATAGCCAAATCTAAGGTTTAGGGCATGATGGGAAAATGGCATGTAGTGACGGTCTAAGCAATAATTTTTGTAAGATCATTAGACTAATTGGGCCAATTATCTTACCACTTTAATTTCTGAAAAATGCCTTCCTCAGAAGCTAGATACACTGGGTTGATGACTTTTCCTAGGCTCTGCACCTGCCTAGCCCTAGAAGCAATCTTGTGCTGTGCCATTAAGCTGGAATGTCCTCACTTATATTTTGCTACACCAACCAATCCATCAGACCCTGCAAGGGCCTCCCTCTTTAATGACCGATTCCATTTCTAAGCATGCCTGTGTGGCCTTGCAGGGTGGACAGGGCATACTCAGATCATTTTTGATAGCCTGGCCTTGAGGCCTATACCTATGACTTTCCAAAAAGTTTGTTGATTGGATAGTCCCAGAAATACCAACAAATAAAACAATATGTCAGTATTTTCAATACCTAATGAAAATGCAAAAAGAATCTGGGAAGTACAAGGCCTCCTATTTATACTGCCAACTTCTAGCTGGCCTTGAAGAATTTAACTGTGCAAATCAATTTTATCACTAACTAGCTCCTTTCAAGGCCAAGATGTCCATGTAAGTCCTTATGAATCTAGGAGATACCAGAGCAACACCTGGAATGCCATATACGTGGGTCACTCTGAGCGAGAGCGCCACACCAGTGACATCTAAATCCTGCTTCGACATCAGCAAGGTTTCCGTCCTCATCCCCACCCTGGTACCTCCCTTCACCTTGATGTGTGCCATAGCCACCATCCAGCAGAATGTGGCACTGCCACATCTAAAAACTCCACACTAAGCTTGGGGGTAAGGCTCATTAAAAGGTCACCATCAACAAGCACCAGAGTCCATGGACATCCTTATAAATAAAATAACAATTCTTACTCTACCATCCCCAACACTCAAAAGTAGACACAGAGACTCTCTCCCCATCACTGCTATTTTTAAACACTCTAAATTCTCCCTGTCACTCCCACTCTCCATGTCCATATACCCATTTTAGGCCTGGCTGTATTATCACGCCACTAGCACCCTTGATGGTCATTGGTAAGCCTGGATACAGCACCTGTGCTGTGAAAATCCTCTCCGGATTGCAGAGGTGTGAGAAATAGGACCTAAAGGACAGATGGGAGATCCGGCTTCATATCTGCCCTGAGTCCCTGTACCGAATTCAACTATTCATAAAGCCCGACCTAAAGCAGAGGGGAGTCAGAGCCTGGGCAGCTCCTTGCAGGTGCTGAGGGACTGACAGCTGATGCGCATTCCTAGGAGGCAGGTGGGTCAGGGGTATTTCTTCAGCTGCTTGGTCACCAGAACTATATGCTCATCTTTATTTTCTGACCATGTTTTTGGTTTTCTAAACTTGCCTTCCTTTTGGAATTATGAATTTAAAGGGCTCACATGCTCATGCATACACGCATTGTTGGATTATTGTCTGTACCTCTTCTCACAGATGCTCTCATACCAACCCAACTGACTGAACCCTCTATATCCCACCCACCTCCCCCAATCCAACCTATTTCTTACATGCTCAGTTCCTGTGTTGCAGTGAACAAGAACTATTTGCTTTTAAGGAATACAGCATCATTTTTTTACAGCATACTTTAGACTCTGAAACTCAGCAATAACACATTCACACTGGGTCTTCCATCAATATGGGACTTCTGATCACCCAAGCTTTAAGACCCTTATACATTTAATTCATTATAATGCACATGTGCAGTATCTACAGCAGATTTTAGATTTCACTGCCCCGTTGTTACCAGGCTTGGCTGCTGGTGCAGATCTCCATGTGTGCTCAGAACTACAGAGTAGAGCTTCTGCCTCACTCCACTCTTTTCTTCCCAGTTATAAATCCTTCCCTTTGTGGCGAGTCTAACATAAGTCATCAATTGGCTTTATTCGAGCACATGGTGAGTGCAGAGAATAAAAATGGGTGACGCTCACATGGGTTTATAATCTACATCTGGAATATATTTGAAT
The DNA here is from genome assembly GCA_004024845.1 of Tonatia bakeri. Classification (NCBI taxonomy): domain Eukaryota; kingdom Metazoa; phylum Chordata; class Mammalia; order Chiroptera; family Phyllostomidae; genus Tonatia; species Tonatia bakeri. The sequence goes on from PVIA01000431.1 coordinate 199,514, forward strand.
GTTGATATTTCTACATAATTTAGAGAGTGAATCTACTATGTTCTTTGAGGACAGGATTATATCTAACTCATTTTTGTAGCCTGTTCAGTGGCTCTTACAGGATTTGGTGCACATTCCACGCTTGATAAATGCTTACTGCATCAATGAGTCGTCCCAATGGCAGTACCAGAGGAAGATGTGAGAATATCAGTGGGTTGAGAGAACAATGAGGACAGTTTCAGAAGTTAAATTTCTATAACTTTAAGCTCCTGGATGGTCAAAAACAGAATGGAAGCTGAAGAGAGACAGCTCCTTGGAACCCATGGGTCACTGTGAGATTCAATGGGAGACCTGAGGAATCAGTGCAGAACTGAAGAAAATAACCAGAAGGGAAAATGCGGGAAGATATTTTTCATGACCATGATTTTTTTTTTTTTGGTCTTTTTAAATATCTGAAAATGTAATACCCTGGCCATCACATTTAGTAAAATCCACTTTCATTTTGTTGTCTTAGTGACGCAGAAAAGTTTCAATTACCTCTACTAATGGGATGGAAGCAATGGTACATATAATCCAAATGCCATTTCTATTTGTCTTTGGAAAGCATTAGGTGTGCTTTCCCCCAGCAGGTTTGCTCTCATAATGATTAGTTCTAGCTTAGGCTAATGCTAAAATGAGCAGTAGGAGAGTAGAAGTGTGTTTATGGCAGAGAGAACTCATGCAGGGCCTAGTATTTGCCACAGTTCATCAACCTCATGAATAGTCTATTTGCAACAAGTGGGATTTTGAACAGAGCAACAGACAAAGAGAGACTATACATCCTGGATTTTAAGGACTCGGGGGCAGAAGCTCCAGGAGAAAGCTGGAGCTAGTGTTATGAAAAGTGTTGACGAAGAAACACTGAATTAAGTGTAAGGCACCTGGGGTTCTCATCCTTGATGCCCAAGGGAAGCCATATAATGATTTTGTTTCAATTTTCTTATCTATAAAATGTAATAATGACACCCATTTTGCCTACCTAGTAGGTTAACTGTGTAAAAAGAGAGGAAAGGACAAAGGGCTTGTAAAAGTATTAAATGCTAGGAAAATGCAGAGTGCTGACAGACAGTCAATGAAATACTGTTGTCCCCACCTTTTCAGGATCCATCCTTTGCCCTGACTCGTCAGTGCTTGGGGGTCTTGGGCTGTGGCTTCTGAAACTTACCCCAGCTAGAAAAAGAGTCACATTTCTTATTTTATAAGATCCATAGACCCTAATGAATGGATGTGTCCTTTCTTAGATAATAGTTTATTTTTTACAGGGATCTAACAGCTATAATGGCTTAACCTGGTGGCTCTGAGAGTCTGGTCCCTGGAGGAGCAGCACCAGCATTACCTAGGAGTTTGTTAGAAATGCAAAATCACGGGTCCACCCCAGACCTACTAAACCACATACTGGTAGTGTGGAGTAGCAATCTGTGTTTCAACAAGTCCTCTGGTTGATCCTGATGTATATACAAGTGTGATGACCATTGTTTTAGCTCAAAGGGTAAAAGGAAAGGCTTGGAATTGGCCTCTGGGATGTGCTACTGATAAGCCTTTACTTTTCTGAAGGAGGCAGAGGAAGGCTTGTGTGACTTTTCAAATCACACTGCACACGTGACTGTGCGTGTGTAAAGTGACGACCTGGAACGTCATTTTCTCAGGGAGATCTTTTTCCCAACCACATGCTCCCCTATCTTTGGGCACTCCCTACATCCCTTTCTTGATTTATTTTTCTTTGCAGCATTTATCACTTTCTATGATGGCGTGTTATTTATTTGTTTATGTCTGTCTCCCTCAGGTAGCACGCATGCTGCACAAGGGCAGTCCTTTTTGTTCACTGCTGTGTCCTCAGCTCTGAGAACTGTGCCTGGCACCTTGTGAGCCCTCAATAAATATTTGTTGAATTAATGAGTGAACAAATGATGGCTGAACCTGGGAGATGAGAAAATATTAGGGTCAGACCCAAATGCTGCAAGCATCCTTCTTTGGCAGTGCTGCTATAGCACGGGAGCCTTGCCTCTCTGTTCCTACTTTGGGGTCTGGAATAACTCTGCAAACAGAGCTTGGTAAATGCCATCCTACGGGGTTTCATTTACTGTACTGTTTGTCATTACAAAATACACCGTGTAGTTTTTCTTAGGTATGGGGATAGTGTACTGATTGATCAACATGTTTGTGTGGCTGGCCAGGGTTAGGGGCCAGTCTAGGGGTATGCAACAGAGTAGAGTGTGACATGGTGGGGAAAAAAGTTGTCTTATGAATAAAAATCATGAGTTCTGAGTTCCAGTCCATATTCCTGCCCCTAGCTTGCTATACAGGCTCGGGCAAACTGCTTAGCATTTCTGGGTCCCATTCATCTGTTGATCCCAATGATCTCCAAGGTCCCTTCCAGTTGTAATTACATATCCATTCATGTGTTACCTGATTAATGTCTGTCCTTTTGCTGGTAAGCTCCATGAAAACAGAGGCTGAGTCTTTACATATTTGCCCCCCTTATTCATAATGCTTAGTACTGCAAGCATTCAAATATTCGAAAGAGTGAGCACATCCCTATGAACACCAAATGGTGAACGCAGCCTCATTAGCCTGTGCTCTACACAGTGAAGACCCAGGGACATGGATGTGGGTTGCAAAGACCCTGGCCCAGAAGGGATCTCCAATTGCACAAAGAAGAGCCTGAGCTGGTTTTACCTCTCTCCCAACCCCCTGGGCATAGAGAGGCTGCACAGCTCACTAAAGTGAGGACCATGGCAGTGTGCAATGGAGAGCCCAGTCTGGGCCGTGGGCCATCGGCTCTGTGGTTTAAGAAAGCATGGGTTTGGGGTTAGGGACCAGATCTGAATCACAAATCTGCTATTTTCTAGCTTTTTGAGTCTGTACAAGTTATTTACTTCCCTTAGCTTCAGGCTCTTCATCTGGCACATGAAGACAGTACTGCCTGTCTCTCGGGATGGTTGTGAAGATTAGAGAAGAAAACATATATCAAGTGCTTTCCCAGCCTCTGGTCTGAGACAGGTGATCAGTGAATGAAAGCCTCCTCGTCTGATTCTGCCTTCGCTGCCCCTTTGTAAGATTTCCAACAATGCCTCCTTTCCCAGAGAACTGGCCTAAGTCTATTCCTAGCTCATGGCGGTGCCCTCACCTCTCTGGCTGAAGTGGGGTAAAGACTGGAATAAAAAGTGCTTCTCAAAATAACTACATTTGGAAATACATATTTCCCCCTTTTGCTTCTAGTTTGCTTAGTGAGATTTTGAGATTTGTAACTTGCTATGGTGCAATTCTGTATATAAAATTTAACCATTTGTTACCATTTTAACTTGCTAAGATGTATCACTGAACAGACAGAACTTGAACTTTGGTGCCTTTGTCTCTCCTTCCACCTTGCCCCCTCCCCTGTTCCCTGGCAGATTGATTTCTACTCCTGTTCCCACCCTGCCTCCTCCACTCCCCCTGCTCCTCACCACACTCATCTACTACATATGGCCATCTTTATTCTAGAAAATAAGTTCTGCTGCTAGGCAACCAGAAGACAAAATTACTGTGGTTGACATCATTCTTATTAGTGATTGTAATTGCAGTGGTGCCACCATCACGCCAGATGGATGCTCAATGGCGTCTGTCCCCAGCTAGACAGAGCTTTCCAGAGAATGGGATGGGGTGGATTCAGGGTAGAAAATTAAGGGCCTCGGCACTCAATAGAAAGTATTTATAAATCACTGTATATCAACAGCCTGCTTTAGAATCATTTTATTAGAACACATTCAAGAAAGTGACATACGGAAAAAAGACAGCAGCAATTCTCAGTCATGCAAATGCCCGTGTTAAGGTTCTCCATTGGATTTAATTCAAGTACAAAGACAGTCCTTTCCTGAGCCAGGTGCAATTCCAGAGAATGACACTTTGAATTGAGAGTGCATTTCCTCCTCAAAGTTCAGAACACTGAACAAGTCCCCTCCTCACAACAAGATTGTGAGATACATAGAAGTGTAAACTTTCAGGATTTTAAGGAACCCTTTACCCAGCCCTCCCCCACAACCCAGCTGGGGGAAATAAGCCCAACTTCAGGATCTCTTAGAAATAACGTTTAGTCTATTGAAAATAAAGCAGTGGGACTTAAAAAATTAGAAAATGAATATACATATATATATGTAATGGAATCATCTTTGCCTCTTGCCTTAGTGTGTGGTTCCCAGGAAACTGTGTTAGGGGTTGGGGCTCTGTCTTAAGTGTCTCAGAAGCTGAAGGATTTTTTTATTCTTTAACTTTTTATTATGAAAAATTGCAAACATATACAAAAGTGGAGAGAATGGTAAAATGAATGCCCACGTACACACCATCTAGTCTCAATGATCAACATGTCACCAGAGTGTTTCATTGATTTCTTCTCCTACTTCCCATTCACCCCCTAACAGGATAATCTGGAAGCAAGGGAAGGCTGGGAGGGTGGGCTTTGAACCAGAGACCTCAGGAATGAGTGAGGTTAGGAAGGAAACTAGAAAATCTTGACAAAACCTGGGTAGGCTGAAGTAGATAAAACATTTGTCAAGGAAGTGTTTGTGGCCAATGTTTGGGAACAGCTAGGGTTAACCCCCTTCTTCTCTGCCATAAACCATCCGTTCCTCCTCCTCCCTCTTTCTCATGACGTGGGGCAGGCAGGCTAGACTGGAACAGTGGGACTTTCCAGGATGAGGGCGACTGACAATAGAAACGTTCACCCAGGAGAAAAACTCCAGAGACAAGTATCTCCCTCTAATGAACCTGCCCACTCACCCTGTAGACCTCTAGGGCAGGGAGGGCCTGGGGTACCTGGTGTTCAGATTGGGAGCTGGGGGGAGTACCTTGGGTCATGAGGCCTCTCACAGTTCCCTACCGTCCCACCACTTTAGACTTTGGAAAGAAGCCTGGCAACCTCGAATTGAACCCAACAGAGAAGCAGGGAGCCCTGAGGGGTGAGCCCATGGCCTGGGTGGGTGGATTTTGCTTGAAACATGTTGCCCTCTGAGCAAAGGCTGCACCCCACACCAGCCCTGCCAGAGCAGTCTCAAGAGAGGTGGGTGATGGGAGTCCAGGTGGGAGGTCTCAACAGCGGCACGGCTAACCCGGAGAGCTGCAGGGACAAGTCCCAGGCTGCGCGTTAAACGTAAGTGGAGAAAGGATCTCCAGGTCCCAGGTGCCACCGAGGAGCAAGGTTGCCATCCTGTTAAGAAAAGGGCCGGGGCTCTGTGATTTGCATATGACTTTGCAAAACTTTGCATGAGATCACGTAGCCCTTTATAGAAAACAGAAATCATCAGTGCAACCTATTGCATTTCTAGCAACCCAGTGCACAGAGTGCGATGTGGCGAATATACAATCATTTTGTAGAAGAGGTAATGGAGTAGGCAGCGCTCTCTAGGACACTCCTGGGTGTGAATGCTCAGAAGCAGCCAACCAGGTCCAGGATCCAGATGAGGATCGCTGACTGGCTGCTTGGGCTAACTTTGCTAGGGCTCAGATCCATACATTGTCCCTCACATTAGTTCCCTGTAGGACAGACCTGCCGTGACTTCCCAGTGTCCCAGGCATAGAAACAGGGGTACAGCCAGGAATGATACAAACAGAGATGCATTTAAAATGAGGTCTTAGTGGCAGTGATCGTTAGTGTTTATTTTATGCCTTTTTTGTTTTGTGGTTTTCCTGTTTCAACCCTTTCAGGGTTCCCCATCAAGTCTTGCTATGTTACTCAATTGGGGAGAAAACTTACAAAAGATTACCCATATATGTAGTAGATCTTTAGCAGTAATGAATCTAAAATTTATTATTTCAAGTGTTTCCAGGGTCCACAGCATACGGTAATCTGTAATTTTTCTCAGGAATGAGGCTAGTTCACGTAGGCTGCAAGGCCAGTCGAGGGAATGGACCACTGAGTGAGAGAGGGAGCGAAGGACGAGCCGTGATACAGACCCAACTTCCATAATCCAGTGCGATTACAGCCTCACTACTGGGCTGTTTGAAGTGATGAGTTGTTATTTGTTTAAGAACAGTGGTCCCTCAAAGAAAGTCAACTTCCAGTGGAATTGGAGGAGTGGCCCTCAGCCCAGAGAAAAGTTCAAGATCAAGAGCATGATCTCGCCTATGACTGTGGCTCAGCTTGTGATGTCAAAGGCTCCGTCATACTTGCCACACAGAAACAAGAAAAACAGTTTGAAACTCTCTTAGTAAGAACTCCAGCAGGGCAAAAACTGTTCATTAAGGGAGAGGAAACACTTCAGCATCAAGTTCAAATGGTGGTTACCCTGAGCTGGGAGCAAGACAGAGGACACTTAGGATTCAGAAGACAGATGAGATACTACTGAAGAAAGCCAGGAGCTGTATGCATGCATTTGTGAAGTAACTCATAGGTGAAGGCAGTGTGGCCACAGAGCTCACATTTGTCGGGGTATGAGGGTCTGTCTAATTTCATGTTGTGTTATATTCATGGGGGGCCTGGAAGAGGTGGCATCAGCTGTCTGGATTAGCTAGTCCCCTCCATCATAATTCATGATCATTTCCCGTGTAGTTTATAGATATGCTATAAGGGCTGTAGAATTGATTTTAGTGGCAGAATTTAATAATTTTAGAAATACTGAGTTTGATATTCTTTATGCAGTTGTTAAAATTCGTAAGGGGAGAACAGTTTTTAGAATATTTTATTGTTTTTATTCACATCTAATTTATTATTTTATTATCCTTATTATTAATAGCTAATGTTTACTGAATGTTTAGCATGTGCCAAGCAAAGTTGTGAGTGTTTGGCATGCATTGTTTCACATGCGTTGCACCACACCTTATGGGGTGGGTAATACCATTACCCCCATTTTGCAGACTGAAGCACTGAGAGGTCCTGCCCAGGATCATACAACTGGCAAGCAGGGGGGCTGAGCTCTGTACTGAGGCTGGCTGGACTCAAAGCTATGCTTACCCACTTAGTTATGCTGTCTCTTGTAACAGAATTCATCTGCAAAGTGATATTTGTATGTTTGTATGATTATGGATGCCAAAGGTCTTAGAAAGCACCCCTCATGTATTTTGAGGACCTTATCCTTGAGGACCTCGCTAGAAGTGTTTTGAGTCACTTCATTATGTGTAGTCATTGGGTTTTGCACTCAAATTGCATCTCCTCTTAAACCTCAAGTTGTGACTGTCTCCGTGTTCCTGCAAATCTGTCTGATGATGGTTTGATACATGAGACATATGACAAATAATACATGCAGGCCAACCAAACACTTATTCTCTAAAACCTTGAGGAAATACAGACACTTTCACATAGGAAACCATTATTGTGCAGAGCCCAGGTGGTACCCTGAAAGAGGTATTAGCACCATGCACAGACGAAATGACAGTCATTCAGAATCTTATTGATATATATGTGTGTGTGTGTGTGTGTGTGTGTATATATTGTGTGTGTAAATATATATATATATTTAATTTGGCCTAGGAAAGGGCTAGTGGGAAAAGTTTAAGTGGAAGGGTGATAAAAAGAAGGTCATTAACTTTTTTGGAAACACTAATGATTTCTGTTACTTAGAAAACAACTCTTAGCTTGGCAACCACATATATCGTCCATACCTAATGACCCTGTATCTTTGGTATTCTGATTCCCTAGGCCAAGGTAGGCTTAGGATTAGCCTTTTGAAATATTTCCCTGGTTTGGGGAGACCTTAGCACAGAGGCCTTTTCTAGGTCCCAACCTTTCTATCACTGGGAAACCTAAGCTTTGCAGTGTTTCAACCGCATTTTCACATCTGCCAGCACATATTGTCCAAATGCCTTTGTCTTCACCATTTTCCACAAAGAGCAAGAATCTGTGAGACCGACTTTGGCAGGAGTGGCTTTTATTAACCAGACATTCTTTGTTTGTAGGGAGAGGGCTCTACGCTGAGATTTCCCCCACATCCCACTCTTCAGGCACAGACCCCTTCCTGTCACTACTTTACACACCGATTCAGTGGACTGTGGGTCCCATTCTAATGCTAGACACTCACAACCTGAGTTTCCTGAGCTACAGAGAGATGTCCTGCCAACGTTGGGCATCCAAGAGACACCACTGGACACCCGGTAAAATAAAAATAACCACAAATCAGGAACATATTTATTATATTATAGATTTATACTTATTCTCGTTCCACAGAGAGTTTGGGGCAATTTTGCACTATGTTCTTAAATGCATCTTCAGTTGACTATATGTTCTGCATATTTCTGTCTGATGGATTAGCAAATCAGTGAGGCAAGGGTGTGCCTGAATTACTACCCCAATGGCTAAGACATAGCGAACAGCCTCCTCTAAACTCCTGACGCATGCCTTGCTCTGCTAGGCACAGAAGGCAGTGAGTGACTGACACACACAACACATGGAACATGGAATGTTTTTGGAATTTTAATTCAGGCGTGTTTCATTCAGTGGATCAGGAAGGGGGAAATAATAGGACTTACACCTTTTGGGCCTAAATGTTACTTTGTGTGTTTTTGCTAGTGGACTTAGCCAGCAGAAGGCAGTGTGTGCAGGTGACACCAAGGAAAGACCTGGGCTCAAGTCTCAGCTCTGCCACTTTCTGGTTGTGTGACCTTGGGCAAGTTATTTAACCTCTCCGAGTGACATTTTCTGCAAAATGAGGATAATGATACTTACCTTGATGAACTGTTGAGAGAATCAAATGAGAGATTGTACATGAAATGCCAGGCTCGTATTAGGAGTTAGGAAGAAAGGCAGAAGGCAGTCGTTATCACCAATGGTTTATGCCATGGGTAATTTCCTTGCAGGCAGCCTCTGCACTTTAGTTGGCCTGCCCAGTTACAGCAGGGACTTCTGATGGAAAAGACTGTGTCTCTCCCATTAGATGGGTGGCAGGGCAGAGTCCTTGGTGGGGACTTGTGTGCTGTTTGTGCTCCTCCACCTTGGATTTCAAACTAGAGCTCAGTCTGGAAATTTCCAGGATACAGTCATCAGAATTAAAGCTGAGGTGCAGAACAGTAAAAATACTGAATTGTGCATATGTAGAAGATATTAAAAAAAACATGAAATGTATTTTCAGCTTAGCTGTTTTTCAAGGATTGATCTTGTCATCTTATTTTTCTCATGCTTTCTACTCTGCCTGAAGGGCTATCTTTTGGTTTCTAGGTGTGGGTGCTTGCTGCTCCTGCTGACCCCAGGCTCCTCATGCTAAAGTCTGTGGAGGAGGAAGACCTCTAGCAGGAGCAGAGCTACACTCTGCTGGGCTCCCTCTGCAGTGACAGGCGAGGTGCTCCTGCCTCTAGCACAACACCCCAGGGAAATCAGCCACAGCGAGAAAGAGGAAGCGTCAATCTCCTGTTTTTCCTCTTTCCATTTCTCCCTCTGCTCAGGGACCCACTGAGAGAACAATGAAACCAGGCAGAGTGGGAGAAATGCCCTTGAAGACACTTGTTTCATACATAATTGCTTTCTTTCAAGTTCAGAAAGGTTAGAAAAAGCCTCTTTATCAAGAATTCTTACCAGAGAACATTCCTTCTGCCCTTAGACTGGGAGAGATGAGGGGGATGTGGGAGGTGGAAGATACATGGGTCTTGACCTGATGCTGCCTCTCATGTTGGCAAACTTGCTGCCCATGCAAGGCTCACCCATGTCCTTAACAGAAGCTCTCTGTGCCATCCTCACCTGGGCCCAGTGTCTGACACTCGCTCACTCTGCAAAGCCCTCCCTCTGGAACCGCAGGGCATTAAAACCAAACTTGAAACAGGTCTGCTTTCTCTTTCTTCCACTGCAAATGTCTTCATGAAATCTCTTCATAAACTTGAAAGTGTTGCTCAAGCTTTTCCTCATCTCCTTGTTGCCCACAGTCCTCCACCAGCCAAATGTTCCTTCTCATTCCTTCCACTGCCCTAGGCCCCTGACCTTCACAAACAAAGCTACTGGTTCCTCTGCTCACAACCTTGGCCCGGCCTGCACTTTGGCCCCAATTCACCCTCTGGTCACTTTGTCTCATTTTGAGACAATGACGGTTGGTTTGCCTGAGCCCTACAAGGCACCTGCTGTCCCCTTGTCCTTGTTTCACACATAGGGTGGACCTCAGTGACCACCTAATAATCATGTCCCTTCCTATCATTTAAAAATAATACCTATTAGGGTTTTTTTGTTAATAACAGTAATTTTATTATCAGAGAGAATTTGGAAAAAGCCACCATGCGGAAATAACCACTATTTATTACATTTTCATGTATTTCCTTCATATATACATACATGCATTCATATATGTATATACATATTATATGTATACAGGGTGGGCAAAAGTAGGTTTACAGTTATGAGTACACAAAACACAGAGTTTATTCTTGTTATTTGTATTATTATTTGTTATTGTATTATTTTCCAATATGAACAGCTGTAACCCTACTTTTGCACCACCCTGTATATACATACATAAGCACAAATACACACACACATATATACATACACATTTCAGTTTATGCTTAACAGGAAACTCAGTTATTCATATTTAGAGGGAAAAAGAAGACCCCAAGCAGGTGGGACAGAAAAGTAACTACAGGCTGCAGCTCAGGCGGGTCCTTCACCTGTGATAGTCCCAGCCTGGAACCTTGGAGCACATGACTTACTGTTTTATCATGTTATGGGTCTGGTGGCAAGGGAACATATCCAAGATATCCCGGCCTCCCAGACCATGTAGATGAATAGTCCTTAGAGCATTTATGGTAAACACACCCAGACACACACACAAATCCATACACATACACAAACAGAAGTTACACACATAACACATTCCACCCAAACAAGTATTTTCTGAGCACTTCCTGGGAACCCCTAACTCTGTCTCAGTTCACTGTAGATAACACAGGGTATCACACAGAGCCTTGTCCTCATGGATCTCAGGATTCAGCTGCTGAGATGAAAACTAACCCACGGACAACAGCAAACTGGGAGGAGGTGCTGTCTCAAAAAGTGCCGAGGGAAGGGACTCCAGAAATCATTCTAATAATGAATACATGTTCCAACAACACTCTTCGTGAGATCTGAAATGTAGCTATCAGGGCAGAGAAATAATTTTTTGGACACAGTGGTGCAGTACAGATTGGTAGACAAAAGCAATTATAATTTGAAACATCTTTGTATTTTAGTACAGATAATCATATCTACCTACTAGAAAACTTATGTTAGAGGACAGGTTTGCAGACAGCACAGGACCCAGAGGAGGGGCAGCTACAGAGGTAAGAGACCTGTGTATCAGGAGGCTCTAGGTCTTAGGGCATGTTACTGTGATTCGAGAGACATGCTTTGCTTCTTGGAGCTTCCAGGAATAGACTCTATATAGTGTATGAAAGCCTAAAGCCAGGCTGAAGAATGCATAATTGCTGTGAGATCCACTGTGATGTTATTTCAGGAAAAGGATGGAGGAGGGAGGAAAACCAAGAAGGGTTAGAGGTCAAACTGTGGGCGAGGGTGATAGAAAAGAAGCAGATCTGGGAGATGGCAGACGATGAGTTTAGTTTCAGTTCCATTGAGCAGAGTGCAGTTAATGCCATAGACAGTTGAAAATAGGGTCTTAATCCCGGGGTGAAAGATCAGGGCTAGAAACAGAGATCTTCCAGCTCATTGTTAAGAGTGTAATTTTATACTAAGTAATGTGGCAAATACAAAGTAAAATATATAATGTATGCCCTGGAAATTAATAAAATAATACTGTTGACACTTGAACAGTACTGGTTTGAATTATATATGTCCACTTACACGCAAACATTTAAAAACAAATATGTATAGTACTGTAAGTGCATTTTCTTTTTCTTATTATTTTCTTGATAACATTTTCTTTTCTCTGGAGGACTTTAGTGTAAGAACACACTATATAATACACATTACATACAAAACATGTGTTAATTGACTCTTTATGTTATTAGCAAAGCTTCCAGTCAACAGTAGACCATTAGCAGTTAAGTGTGGGGGAGTCAAAAATTATGCACAGGCTTTCCATTGTGCAAGGGGTCACTGCCCCAACCCGCTTGTTGTTCATGGGTCCAATGTATTTGATTTTGAGGGTGGGCAATACTGGTAGTTTGGAGGTGGTGGTGGGAGGTTAAGGTGGAGAAATAGTGAGCATTTAAGTGAAGGGGGCTTGAGCCAGGCTGGCAGTGGAGGGTGGGCTGGATGTGCTTAGGCAAAGTCAGTGGGCATTTCAGGACATGAAGCAGCCGGAGCGAAGCATGGCATGGGTGGGCACACCCAGCTCCCAGTAGTTACCGTGTGCCGGCGGCTGACACAGCAGTACAGACATGAGCATCATTTAGACCAAGACATGATCATCAAGGATCTCACAGGATAACACAGGAGAAAGACACGCAGGCAACCAATGATTCGCATAAGTACAATGAGGTTGAAACGTACATTACTGACATTGAACCATTTGGATACACAAAAATGGCAGTTTCATACAGTTCAATATAATGTAAATGCATTATAGAGTGTATAGCAGATAAGGGTCTCTAAAGGATCATATGTAGGAGGGAAAGCCAAAATGTGTGTGGAAATGGGCCTATATTTTACCCTGGTAAGTGTGCTATTGAAGGCTTTTAACAGACAAGTGAGATGTTGAAAGGCATGTTTTAGGAAGATGAATCTGTTGTCAGTAGAAAAAATAAAATGCAGGGGCAAAATCCTAGAAAGAAAGGAGGCCATTTAGGAGGCTACTGGAAGGATTTAAACAAAGGGTAATTAAGGCCTGCCTGGGGTGGCGTGACAGAAATCTTGAGTGAGTCATTCTCAAGGCTTGGCAACAGACTAGCCAACCGGAAATATGCTGAAAATGAATCCACAGGTAAAACCTGGGTGTCTGGGATCATCATGTTGTTCTTCCTCCAAAAGGGAAGCCAAACCATGCTACTGGTTTGAGAGAAAAAGGAAATAATTTTCTGACGCTGAGACTGAGGAAAAGCTGGATGTCAAATTGGAAACACAGAGGCGAGCAATCATAACTGCTGTACCCAGCGGAGACGGCGCACACCATGTTGTTGGTTGGCCTTGTACTTGCTTGTTGGTTCTCCAGTTCCTCAGTAGAAGTTAGCATTCATAAGGGTAGGTGCTGGCCTGTTTTGTCGCACTGTGCATCTCCACCCCGGGACAGTGCCTGACAAATAGGTGCTTGAAAAATGTGATGAGTGAATGAGTCAATTAATATGAAACTCCCCCTAGGAGTGAAGTCACTTCAAAGATATTGTTGTGGACATCAGAATGAAAGCAATATGTTGTTGGAAGTTGGTGAGGATCTAGAGAAAGAAGAATCAGGGGCAGAAGTCCAAGTGCAGATCTCACTGGTAGCATGAAGGAACAAATGTGTCAGATGGCAGAGGAAAGGAGTTGTTTGACAGTAGCACAAAGACAAGAGGTATTGAATTGATATACTGGAGGTGGGTAGAAAGGATGAGACTCAGAGTGTTGTAGATAGGTTAACCTTGGACTCTGAGTCTAGAGAAAGAATGAAAGAATAAAAGGACAGTGATGCATCAAGGTGAAGATAAAAGTAATTCCGTAACCTCCACGCTAAAATAAAACAGACCCTCAGTGTTTCTTGGGTGCTAGCAGTAAAGTCTAAAATCCTTTAAATAGTCTCTAGGGTCTGCCATGATCTGACGCAAACAATCATTCCAGCTTTATTCCCACAGCTCACCTCACAAACCCTGAACTTCAACGAGGTGTATCTGCTTTGCACGCTCCAAGGTGTCCCATGCTTTCCTTTCTCTCCACCTTTACTGACAATACCAATGCTGCCAGGATAAACCCTACCCACTTAGCAAAGTCTAATGCTGAAACTTCTCTGAACTTAATCAAACTAGAATTTTGATTTTTCTTAATTATACTCATTCTCAATTTCTAGATTTCTCTCTTACCCATAATGCTCTGTGTTTATCTGTTCCTCATCTATTCATTTAACAAATATGTACCAAGTGCCCCCTTTAAATCAATGCTTAGTTGGATTCAGTGATGTAATGGGGATATAAAACATACATATCTCTGTCCTCATACACAGACTTAAAAGTTGGGTGGAAGCCGCAGTCACACAACCCAACAAATGCTTATACTGATGGTCCTAGGTACCAAGAAATAACAGTACAGGGTGTGGTAAGAGATAGGACTTGGGGAGGAGACTGTCAGAATGACAGGACAGGCTGAGATCAAAAGAAGAGAGGGCAAAAGGGGTAGACTCTGGCATGGGAGGAGGAAGAATTTTCCAGGTAGAGGAAACAAAGACTCTTTACAAAGGCCTTGGGCTGGGAAGAAAGCTGACACATTCAAGGAGGGCCAGGAGGTTGCCAGGCAATAAACGAAAAGAAGAGTGGCTTCAGTGGGGCTGGAGAAGTGGGCCAAGGTCCAGATCATGCAGCCCTCAGAAGTCATGTTGAGGATTTTAGTACTTATCATATGAGCAAAGGGGTGCTATTTGAAGGGCTTGAAGCCATTCAGTGATGTGGAGAGCTTGAACGTTAAAAAGATCCCATTGACTGCAGAGTGGAGAGGAGATCTAGAGGGAGGTAAGAGTGAATGTCTGGGGACCAGCTGGGAGGTTCCTTTCACAGGTCAAGTGCAATAGGACAGTGGCTTGGAGGGGAGTGGATTAGACAGACACTCAATAGATGCCAAAGGGAGCATGATCAGTCTTTCGGAGTCAATCACTATCTTCCTAGGTGTTGGATCTGTTTGTCAGACAGCTGAGTTCCAGATCTAATGTATTAATATCTTTTTTTCTAACACATTTCATTGCCGTAGCTGTATTACTTGTCACATAATATGTAGAGTAAAACACAACAGACAAATTTATCCTAAAAGTTACAGTTCTTACTCTTTCATGCAAACACAGGCGCGCTTAGGACTGACAGAAGCCTGCATTACATACAAGGTCTCTCTGTTGGTGCACTGTTCTGAGGAGGAATAAATGGTGAACTGTCTTTTAATATACTAAATATAAGAAATGTCTCATATGTCACATCATATGAACCTCTACTTTAAAAATGTATTGCCTTTCATATGGCAAATTGTATGTTTATCAAGACAAAATAAGGAGAGTAAAAAGACTAGCCACAGATTGAGGACAGATATTTACAACATATACAACCAACAAATGCCTAATACCTAGAATATATGAAGAACTCCTAAAAACACAGAAGAAAAAACAGACAACTCACTAGATACAGGGGCAAAAGGCTTGAACAAGGACATCATAAAAGAGAAAATCCTAAAGCCCAATAAGGTTCCAACCTCATTAGTAGTTAGAGAATTGGAAATTAAAACCATAATTACCACATACCTACTAGATCTGCAAAATTCTGATACCTGACAATTTCAAGTAGAAGCAAGGATATAGAGCAACAGAAAATTTCACATATATTGGTAAGGGTGTAAATTTGGTATCAGCATTTAAAAAAAAAAGTTTATATCCTCTAGTAAAGCTGAAGATATACGAGGTCTATCCAGAAAAAGTCCAACTATGTTAACATAATGAGAACAGTTTGTGTGACATCAATGTAACCTGGCAATCAAAGGGAGTGGACTGGAATGTGCATGTGTGAACAATGGTGACTTCACTGTACTAGTCAGTGAGGGTGGTAGATGCTGTTGAGTGAGCAGCACATTCAAAATGACTGAGCGAGTAGGGCAATTGATCTGCATCAAATTTTGCATTAAGCTTGAATATCCCTCTGTGGAAACTATTTGGATAAATCAAAAGGTGGAAGCTGTGGGCAACTGGTGACTGGGAGCTTCATCAGGACAACACACCCACTCATATATCTAATCTGGTGTAAAGTTTTTTTGAGAAACATCAATTCACCCAGATGACTCAGCTCCACTACAGCCCAGATTTGGTACCCTGTGACTTTTGGCTTTTCCCAAAACTAAAATCATGTTTGAAAGGGAAGAGATTTCAGACCATCGATGAGATTCAGGAGAATACGACAGGGCAGCTGATGGTGATTGGGAGAACTGTGTGAGGTCCCAAGGTGTCTAATTTGAAGGGGACTGAGGGATCATTGTCCTACGTACAATGTCTCTTGTATCTTCTTCAAGAAATGCCTCTCCTTTTCACAGTACATAGCCGGATACCTTCTAGACAGACCACATATATAAGACATACCTTACCCCCTAGCAATTATACTCCCAGCTTTACCCCCAAGAGAAACACAAGTATGTGTGCACAAAGATTTATATATACTGGGTTGGCCAAAAAGTCCATTTAGTTTTTTCCACAAAAGACACATTTTTCATTTTCACCAATAACTTTATTGATTTGGATATTTGAGTATGTTGGCTATTTTCCACATGGTATAACGTTGGTTGCTCTCAGTATCTCAATTTGATCGCTATCAACTTCAATTGGTCTGCCTGATCATGGAGCATTGTCCAGTGAAAAATCTCCAGCATGAAACTTCACAAACCACTTTTGATACATTCAATCAGTCACAGCACCTTCTCCATACACGCACAAATCCTTTTTGTGTGTGCTTCAGTTGTGCTTTTACCTTTCTTGAAATAATAAAGCAAAATATGCTGAAAATTTTTCATATTTCCTTCCATCTTCAATATTAATATGGCTGCACAAAAATTCACCAATTTTAATAAGTTTTTTAAAATGCAGTGCTATGACAGCTGTCACAATACAATCTAACGAAATTGTTTAAAATGAAATTAGACACCTAAGTACTATTAGAGGCATCTTATGAAAAAAAAACAAACAAACTTTCTGGCCAGCCCAATACAAGAACATTCACAGCAGCTCCCAGTAGCCCCACACATCCCACATACAGAATGGACAAATAAACTGTGGTATATTCACACAGCGCAACACTACACAGCAGTGAAAACGAATGAACAGCTCTGCACGTCAACATGGACGGGTTCCACAAAAACCAGTGTTGAGCAACAGAAACAAGACACACACACAAAAACATCAGTATGATTCTAGTCCTGTACAATTTAACAACAGCTACACCTAAGCCACATTGTTTTAGGAATACATACTTAAGAGGTAAAATTATTGGGAAAAAAAAAGCAAGGACATGATTATTACAATGTCAGGAGAACAGCTGCCTGCAGTGGAGAGGGGCTGGTGTGACTGGGGAGGGGCACATGAGGGGCTCTGGAAAGCCGGCAAGGTCCTGCTTCCATGGCGGCACATCATTGCGTGAGTGCTCGCTTTATACTTAGTCGTTCACTGATTTAGTAGTTTCTGTGCATTTTAAACAGATGTATTTTACATTCAGATTTTAACTTTAATGTAGACCAGATGTTTATAGTCAGGAATGTCTTTTATTCATAGGAATAAGAGTATAAATAATGGTTAGTTAACCAGCCAAGTCCATAACTCTTAGTGGATAATAGTACAGACTAAATACTGTACATTTTAATAAAAATAGAAAATAATATAGTTGCAATATTATTAGTTAGACAAAACACACAAGAGCAATAATGAATAAGGATTACTTTTAAAGAGTGTCACATCAGATTGGAAAAGGTAAAACATACTAATGAGGCACCAGATGCAAGGCTGCGGAGGAACAGGCACTCACACACAGCTGGAAGGAGCATGAATTGCTCCGACATGTGGGGGGGAGGGCTGATTTGACAATGTCTTCTAAAACTTAACACGCGTATTCCCTTCGATGCAGTAACTCTGCTTTGAGGATGTTAGCCTATTAATATACTCACAGCTCACAAGTGAGAGAAGATATATCGCTATAAGGATTACAGCCTTGTTTGTAATGGGAGAGGACTGGAAACCTCCCATACCCCCACCCATAGAGGATCAGTAAAAGAGTTAAGGCACCACAAGTGATGGAATACTGTCTGGCTGTCAAAGGACTGAAGCAGCTCTACATGTCCAGTAATGAAATCACCCAGGCTTGCTGCATGGGGAAAAGTGTACAACAGTACTTATTGTAAGTTGCTACTTGTTTAACCATTAGATGATTGTGAGGAAGTAACAGAAGATTTTGGTAAAGATTCTAAGGGAAATTTTGAATAATTTCCACTAAAGCTAAGAGTCTATCCCCCCACCCCCCCAAAAAACACACAAAATGTGTAATTCTACATTTAAACAAAATACCTCTTGGATACAGATGTATCAATCAGTAGCACTGTCCTTTTACATACTGTCTGTGATTATAACACTGATATCAAAACTGATACAAAGGAGGAGAAATAGAAAGGAAGATGAACTTCAAGGCCAGATTCAAATTTCACTTGTGTTGGAACAGTCTTCCCTGGTTTCCAGCCTAAATTTATTGTTCAGAGTGGGTATACTTCTGTTATACTTGTAAAATGCGTCATTTTCTGTGGTAGGTATGTATCTCACCTGACACATGCATCTTTGTAATTTCTCGGACGCCCAGCTCAACAACTGGCATACAGGAAGTACTAAGTACACCTGTCTCCTCTCGTCAGTACATGGAGCGCGTATCCAGTTACTCAGTTTGGTATCGTGCATGAGACACTTTGGGACTATGGCATGAGGACAGAGGTCATGCTTACATATCCCGAATCTCCACAGTATCTGGTCAGCAGTGGACACTCAATAAACTTGTTTAATAAAAGAATAAATTCAGCATACCAATATATTTGAAATAATTTTCTATTATGCCTCTAACTAATTTCCTTCTTCTCTGTTAACAGATTTTTCTGCCCGGTCATGTGTTGATGGTAGTGTCTACGTGTTTGCCCTTGAAATAACACATATATAAATGTTAGAGAACATACCCTGAAAATCTTTTTCTTTTAGGAATTTTTGAGAAATTTTTCATGAATGCAATAAAGGGTCTAAAGAGCCTGTGTGTAAAGAGGCATAAAAATTGTGACCATTCACATTAAATTGTTTTGGGAGGTTGTGAAGTGGGTTGGGAGGTAAATAGAGTCTGCATTACAGATTTCAGATTCCACAATTTGAAGCACCTCCCTTTAACAAAACTATTCCCCACTCCTCAGCTCCTCATATCCTTTCTAAAAAAATTAGAACAATTTTTATGAATAATTTTCCTCTGACATTCCTGCTTTAGGTAGGTAGAAACAAGTTAATAATATTTGGACTATGTGAATACGGCCTGATCTTTCAACACCACTCCTGCAGTTGAAGGGCAGCAGCTAGCAGGAGACAGGAGATGGACACAGTGAAACACAGAGCCTCCTCCTTTTCTCTAGTATGCCGTGAAGTTCAGAGAGAAGTGTCAGGCCCTGCAGGTGGAATGGGGCAGACCAGCGTGCGCAGGAGCCTTCCCTAAGCACTCCGCAGCCAGCCTCATCAGGGGCTGTGCAGATCAGAGGAAGAGCTCTCCTGAACTTCTAGTCAATGTACTCTCTCTCAGCAATTAGCAATTCCAAACAGAATCAGTTACAGTATTAAATACAAATAGTACATGAACATTTGGAACTTGGAAGAGTGAACTTTAAGCCCTAACATATGAGAAGGCTAAAAACTGTGCCCAGATATGAGGAAGTGGTTGCTGTAACGCACCCAGGGCCAGAACCCGGAGAATACGGTGGGAGAAGCACGCCACGCCGGCCTCGTGCTGGTTGGGACTAGGCAGTGGGCCTGTCAAGGGCCATTCTGCACAGTTCTTCTTCTCCTCTAACAGCTTTCCCACAACAAGAAGGGCTATCAGGCACCCCTGAGGGCATCTGCTGTTTGGTGGCCTGGGGAGAGGCCCTGAGCCAAAGTCACGACCTCACCGTTGTTCCTAGTGGGTGGCCACCACAGAGAATATTCAGCTTGTTTCTCTTGACAAGGCCCCGCTTTCTGGTAGTGTGGTCACACCATCTCATCTCCATGACACAGACTTTCAGATCCACCCATCCTCCTCATCCACCTGCTGCGTGACCCTGGCAGTGGAAGGCAGGTGGGCAGTAGCCCTCAGCAGTAAGGAAGTAACACTAGGCTGCCTGGCAGGTAAAACCCAAGCAAGCATTTTCAGGTGAGCTCAAGATCAACAAACAGGATAAAATTTACCCACTCGTCTATCCAATGGGCTTTCCCCAAGAACCCTATGTCACGGTCACGAAGTGCACTCCGTGCTCTACAGCGCGGCACGGACAGGTGACAGTGGTTCTGTCTACAGCAGAGCCACCACTTCAAAGCTCCCCCCGCCCCCATTTCTAGTCTCACTGCTTTGGTGGCACACATTCATTTCCAGCAATAGTTTTGCTTGACATTTCTAAAGCATTAATCTTCATACCCACCAGATGGCTTACCTCCAGTTACCATACTCCTGGTGTTACTTCTAGTCATCCAGGAGCACAACATTTTAAGAACAGTATTTCCCATAGCCCGTTTCCCCACCATAGCTTTAATGAGGGATTCAGTCATTCTGTACTGCTCCAAAAGAACTTTTTCTCCTTAACTGGCACAGAAGGAAAAAAGGGTGAGTGACGTGTTGAGAGGTCTGTGTGGAATACTCTAGTACATTCCTTGGGCTGAGAGCTGCTGCTTCTCTTTCTGCCTGCAGCCTCCAAGCCTTGCTCTGCCCTCCCCCTGCACTGTCCGGGCCGCCTCCCCTTCTCAGGCCTCTTTCTCCCCAGCAGAGAATACCCGGCTGAGAGTGAGCTGCTCACTTGGGTCTTGTTTGCCTCAGACTGTCACCAGCTAATCCACGTGGACATCATGGGTCTCCCTGGGATTTGTTTTCTCCTCCCACCAAAATTTTAAAAAGTAGAATTAAAGTTTGTGCTGGGCTGTCGCAGAGCTGCATGGGTTCTGGAGACTCCCTGCTCACAGGCAGCTTGGAGGCGGGGAGCAGCCTTGCCACATCTCAGCGCTCATTGCCAGGCACTCGGAGCCCAGCCAGGAATTTGCCTTGGGAGACATGAAGACTGTCTGGAGCAGACGCACAGCCCCACAAGGCCACTGTATGCGTCACGAGTACTTGGTATGAAAGCGTCTGCGATAGGCATTAATATTTGAGAAATTATCTTTCCTTTTCCCCATATGCCAGCCCTAGCTACACGAGACGGGGCTGTAAGATCTACTTTGTTACTTATTTTGGGTCACTGTGGATTTAACAGGGCTGGGACAGGGTGGTGCAGAGGCCACCGGAGAAGCTGGTCACAGGAGTGTTTGCTTTTTGCTACAAGGATCTAGAAGCTGAACCACCAGGGTTACCTCCAAAGTACTGTTTTTAATCTAATTTGACAGGCAGGGAATTGACTTGAGTTTGAGCCTAAGGTCTGCCATTAACTGGCTTTTTGACTCTGAGTAGTTACTTGGCTTCTTTTAAACAGGATGAAGACAGAAGGTAGGTGATCTTTCAGGCTCTTTCCTTCCCAAAGTCTCTATGTTTCCAAGTTCCAAACTCACCCAAGCCAAATGTGGCCTCTGGCTACTCGGCAGCTGTCTCACAGAGATCTAATCTACTGGCAAATCACCTTTTGCGGTTTCCCTCTTTCTGTAACGGACACCAATGCAGAGCTCCCACTAGAAGCAGAGACAGGCTGTGCGAAGGCAGTGTGTGCTCTGAGCATCAGGAGGGCACTTCTGAGTCTGTCTCCTTCTGCTGCGTGTGGCGAACTACTCACTGGCTACTTTACTTTTCAAAACTCAATTGCATTTTCAGATGATTGGCAGCTTTAAAGGTGGGTCTCTCAAGGAAGGTTGTCAAGCTAGGGAGTATAAATTAAAACATTAAGTAAAATAATGCTGTCATGGGAGATCTTGCTATGTGGACCTAGGATAGTACTTTTTATTGAAGTGTCTTTCATACCCTTTGGTGGGGTGCAGCTTCTGGAAGTCAGTGATTTGAGCGACTTCTCTTTTACAGGAAAACATGTGGCCTCAACTCCTCATACTTTTTCATTTTGTTCTGAAAAGCCAACACATTTTACTGCACTGAATGTCGCTGGGGAGAGAATGAAGTTGTGATTCCGGGGAGGTGACAGAGCAGCCACAGAAAGGGAGCTTTGGCCATCCCAAGGACCAGGGATCCTGTGTTTTGTGCTGTTTTTGTTTTTAGCCTCATCTGAGGACATTTTTCCATTGCTTTTTTTGAGAGAGAGGAGAGAGTGAAACATCGATGTAGAGAGAAGAAACATCGATCGGTTGCCTCCCGTACGTGCCTGGCCCAGGGATCGATCCCACAGCCTAGGTGTGTGCCCTGACTGGGAATCGAGCCGCAATTTGTCAGTTACGGGACAACCCTCCAACCAGCCAAGCCGCACCAGCCAGGGCAGGGTCCCATTTTTCTCTTGCCCACTGCCACCACAGATCACACTAGGAAAAAAAGCTATTTTCAAATCCGGTTCTGAATTTGGATTGTTCAGAAAACTGAAAAAATAAATCACAATTTGGGCTTAAAACTTTAAAGTTGACATTTTGAAGATGACATTTTTCCTACTTTGGACTGACTACCAAAATCAGAAATCAGTGAGAAAAATCAGATCTGTACAGCAATTCTGGCCCACTATCCCATCAGACATGGGGTGCAGACTGAGACTCAAGATTACGTGAGTCCAAACCTGGATTTCAGATATACCGACTCCCAGTCCTGGTAATAGGAAGCACAGTTACATATTCTTCCTGTGTATTGATTTAAGAGTCAGAAAGTGCTTTGTTACTAGATAGGAGGCCACATATATAAAGAAATATTTTATGGGCCTTCAGGCCCCATTGAGACAGAGGTGCAGGAATAAAGGGCTGAGGGACATCTCTGGAAGACCAGCCATTTTCTTCAGCTTCTAATACAAGGCGAGTCATAGTCTGGGTCTCTAGTGAGTGCCTCGCCTGCGCAGGTACCCCTGCTAAAGGTACTGCATTGTTGCAATAACAGTTTGGGGGCCCAAACATGGGCAAACCATCTTGATGGTTTTTAAGAATTTGTTAAGTGAAAATTATTACCTAGTGTGAACTGATAGGATTTTTACTGGCCCTGACCCCGATGAGTCTACATTTCTAGGTGTTTGGTTTTCTCTTTAGTGGCAGAAGCCAGTGATCTGTGGGTCCTTAAAACTCCAGGGAGCACACTGTGCATTCTCTTGCACGGCAGTGCCCTGCGGTCGCTTGGACAGTGACGTACTTCATACCTCCTCTGCTTCAGACCACTTTTCATACAGGATCTCAGCTAGTCCTTCAACATCCAGGGAAGAGAAATCATTACCCTCACAGTGCAGATGAGAAGACAGAGGCACACAATGATTGAATGACCCAAGGTAAGCAGTCAAGGGTCGAACCCATCCCCTTCCTACCATAGTCGCCTTTCCTTCCTGCAGTAGATGCCTTGCAACCCGCCTGGACCCCTCTCCCCCAGGGCACCCATGCCCGAGCTCCTGTGCATGGCAACCACTAACAGCTCACAGCTGACACAAAAGGCTGGCCAACCACCCTCTGTCCCCACCTTGTCTCCAGGTGGAGCAAACTCTGGGTGCAATTCATGTTCCAAAGCTCCAGGAGGGGTCAGCCTGAGCCAGACTCCAACTGAAACCACATGCATGTCTGCCTTCTTTCCTTCCCACTGGACCCTGCTTCCCTGCTCCTTTGCCTGAGAATGCCCTTTCCCCAATAAATTACATGCATAGTAATCTCAGTCTCAGACTCCGTTTCTAGGCAGTTGGACCCAGGATGCTTCCCTCCTCCCTTCCCACACTCTCCCAAGTACCAGGTACTCCTATCTATCCCCAGCCCTGTTCTCTAGGGGCTTCCACTGCCCCCCACCCATTTATAAGTCCATTTAAATGGAGAGATTGCTTTTTCCTGAGTCATCTGTTCCCCTATCAGCAACAGTCCCTACAAGAAAAATAATTTCTTACATGAAATTCAAGTTCTTCCAATGGTAGCATCATCCTACTTTTTCTTGGAAGAAAAATTGAGTAACCTTTAACCTCTGATGCTACTAGCAGAAGATTAGGGATGCCATCCTTTCTTTTTTTTACATTCCTTCCCTATAAGAAAGCCAATCTAGACAATGGCTTGGCTTTGGTTTGTTCATTGCTACACTGTCGGAGTGGAGAACTGCATCTGCTATGGAGCAAGCAGCACCTCAATACAGTGCATGAATAAAGAGAGCTGGATTAGGCTAATGCAGGGGCAGGGCCCTCACCAATGCACCAGTGCATGGGCTAGACCCTCTTTGACTAGAGCCCTCATACCCAGGGGCCTGCTACATGCTCCCAGAGTGCAGGTTTCAGGATGACCAGGTTCTGATAAGCCAGGTGGGGTTCTACTAAAGTCTATTCCCAGAAGCCCCCAGCAGCCAGGCTGCTTCACCCCTAGTCACATGCATCATGTTACTGCAGTGAGTAACACTGTAGGAATCTTCAACTTCCCCTTAGTTGAACCCTCATCATCTCTAAACACAGCCTTCCCTCCCAATCAGTAAAACAAAATTTCGGTCATGACCCACTACAGTAATTTGAAAGGCCAGAATTTTAACATTACTGAGTTAGATCTTAAAATCTCCAGGTTCTCAGCCACTTTCCTCTCCCCCTTCATCTCACTGCCATTATCAGCCCATCTTGCATCTTAGATCACATTAGCTTGTCATTGAAATTCCTCATTCAAACTATAATCATGTTCCAGCAATGCTCTCACTCTTACAAATTTTGCAGGGAATAGCATCTTCAACTCATTTTCACTTTAATTTCCCTATTTCAGCCAGCCTGGACATGCCCAGAAATTCATGGTGATATCTGGATGGACAGTACCCCTACTAGGATGCACTAGTAATGTGCAAGTCAATAAGCATTTAGGGAGTGTCCCAGTGTGCCTAGACTAAATAAATGGAAACACAACGCATGGGGGCCATCACAATGCAGATGGCCACTTCTGTGCCATTAGCTGGAAATTATTCAGCAGAAATCTATCATGTTAAAATAAACAATAAGATGCTTCTTCATTACCACTTCATTACTCAGCCTTGCTTGACTAGTATTCTGTAATTTTGGATTTCTTTGAAGTGTGGTTGCAAAGCTCCATCAATTAATAATAAACCTATAGACAAAAGACTCTTCACACTGGGATGGCCAGAGTAATATGAGCATATTACTGACCAAGATAGGAAGGAGCTCAGACCAATATAGAACAATATAAGCACACCCATTTGCCTTCAGGGAGATAACATTTACATGGGACAGGTGTAAGGTAGAACCTAATTATGCAGACTATTTGAGGATCAAATAAAAGAAAATTTGGGGAAAGTTATTAATGTCATTTACAGAGGTACTCATGTTGGCTTAGTCAGCATTTAATGCAAAATTTAAAATATTAGATTGATTCCTCATCAAGGGAAGACTTATAACTTAAGTAAGTAACCCCAGATTTCCTGCTACAGAGAAAAGTGGGGGAGTTTCCTTTTCTAGAAAGAAGAGTCTGACACAGAGGGTTCCAAGTGCTAAAATGTCATTGAGAAATGAAGAGAGGGTTGGGCACTGGTCTTCTGTCCTCAATCTTGTCTTTTTAGCAAGAATTTGGATAAAGCCACATAAGGTACATTTATCCAATAATGCTCAGAGATGTAGTTGATATACTGGACAGGTACTTTATGTTCAAAACATGCTAGAATATTGGTGTGTAATCCAATAGGAAAAATCTAATAGATACAAAGTAGTCCAACACTCAGCTTACTAAATCACCTGCCCAACTAAGGGCGGTCCATGAAAACAGATTGGAGATTTTATGAGCAACAGTGTACACCCTTCCTGGACACGGGGGACCACCTCAGGGAGGCTACACAGAGCAGCTCTAGAATGAGAAGCTGAATTTGCATTAATTAGATCACATTGCAGTATTACATACCCTTCTGGATGCCCCATTTTATACAGATCATCACATACTGGAGTCAATCCAGAGGAAGGCAACTGGAATATGGAATGCTCTGACAACACATTCATACAAGGAACAACTAGCAAAACTGAGGACCTCCAACCTGAACAGAGAAGATTAAAGACAACAGTCTTCACATATGTAAAGCCTTACAGATTATGACTGGCCAAAAGTGGTACAATTTGAAGATTAAAATAAATACCTGACAGTAATGCATTTAACCCATTAAATAATAAAAAATTAACCACAAATATCTGAGTCTTAGATACTAATGACTAGCAAATGAGAAGAATAAGGCTATTCTGTTTATAGACAGGTAAACTGAAGCTATATCTCTTTAGGCCTAATACGGAAAAGATTCTGCTGACAATTAATTAGGATGAACCCAGAGGACAGGACTCCACTCAAGAACTTTCAATGGTCCTCAGTCTGCTAAATAGTTGGGTATTGTTATTCATAGTATCTAAACTTTTGTTTCTACTGTAATAAGGGTGGGAAATGAACATTTACTGAATGTCTAACAGATGCCAAATAAATGTATTTAAGTTAATCTTCCCAGTGCCTGTGTGAGATGGGCATTATCTTTGTTCTGCAGGTAGGGAAATGAAGGCACAGTAATTCATGCAAAAAGACACAGAGATTAAGTGCCAGAACTGGGATTTGAACCCAGGTGTGTCCAGACTCCTTCCTCCCCACCACAGCACACACAATACATGCAGGGTGATCAGAAAGATGACCTAGGGCTCCACAGCCACTCAAATTGGCCTGTTGTGGCCCTTTTAATGGTTATGCTTTCCTCATCTACCCAGCCCAGTAGTACCACTATTCTAATTCCTCTGGATTAGAAGAGAAAGACTTGGGCCTTTCCTAGAAACCCACTGTTAAAGGACCCCGACCCCTGCGAGGTGTCTCTGCCCGTTCCCTATCCATAGCCACCTTAGTTTGCCCTTCTGCTGAATATGGTTCAGTTTGTCTGAATCAATCCACTTTGTCATCTTTGTCTACTTCCTGGTCTATTTACCAGACCACTTGGAAACCAACGGAGACCAGTTTCCTGGTCTTCTGGTCTAGCGAGGGGAGAACTGAAAAATAGCAATGAATGGTTCCCCTGATGAAGGGGAGTGCAGGTCAAGGACAGGTGGCTGCTTTGTTATC
Organism: Tonatia bakeri; assembly: GCA_004024845.1. Classification (NCBI taxonomy): domain Eukaryota; kingdom Metazoa; phylum Chordata; class Mammalia; order Chiroptera; family Phyllostomidae; genus Tonatia; species Tonatia bakeri. The sequence goes on from PVIA01000431.1 coordinate 226,456, forward strand.
ACTCTTCTGTGTTAAAGTAAGACATTCTAAATTACAGTGCGTGGTCACCGACAAGCACTCTGCTTCATTCTGAAAGTGTGACTTTCTAAACGGCTTTCCAGGTTTTGTGTACGGAACACAGAATCTCTTGTCACCTCCTAACCCGCTGCTCATGTTTCCCAAGGTTTGAGAAGGTGCTTTGGGGTAATGTTCCTAACAGACCAGGTTCTCCAGCTGCCTAAAGCTTTCTGTTTATAGGTAAAGAAATTTCTGGGCTTCTTTGGCATATTTAAAAATACAATGTCTGTATGTGTGGCGGCTTTTCAGACCACCAGTTTAAGCTGCCTTTTAATGCTGGAGTTCCCTGAGATCAGGGACTATGTCCCCTCTGTCAACCACTCCTGTACTTCCAGATCACCTGTGTGTGCCCCATGCCAGGGCGACAGCAGTGAAACACACAGACATAAATGATGCTCTCATTGGGGTTTAACGGCCTGGCTGTAGAGACACATATGACACAAAGATTGCACAAATAAGGATTCACACTCAACAAATAGTCCACATTTCTCTACAGTACCCAGCACAGAGCTTGGCATGTGGCAGGTGCTTTTCCATGAGCGTGTGGCCGATGGTTTTGTGGAGTGTGAGGAAAGATCGAGCAGCTGAGATGACCTGAGCACAGGGAGTGTGGTGCTGTGACTTTTAGAGTGAAGGGGGAAAACCGTGAATTGGGAAGATCTGGATTCTAGTTTCTGCTTTTCCACTAACTAGTAGAAGTTTCTTGGGCAAGTCACTCTGTCTTTCTGGGCCTCAGTTTCCTGACTTAATAGAATGGTGTAGGCACCAGAACTCTCCATAAACAACAAAATGCTGCAGTCAGAGAAATTCTCATTCAGCTTCACTTACCTTGCCAGAAGACAAGGCATGGCTGCAGCCAGTGGCTTCCTAGGACAAAGAACTCTACCAAGGGGTCTGGGCAAGTCTGGGCTGCGGGGAGGACAGAGCAGGAAGGGGTGGATTCCCTGGACCGTGAAACTAACAGGCTATGTCTGACACGAGAAACACTGCACTTCACTTACCACCCGCTGACTATTTAAAAAGAACACTTTCATTCATAGGATATTCTAGGCTGTATTTCTAAGCAACACATCAGAAGGGAAAGGAAAGTACAGAAATAGTTTTCTTTGTATGTTTTTACAAGTGGTAAAAAAACGATTTTCCATTCACTCTGATAGTCAAAATGGCTTGGAAACTTGAAGGCAGAATGTCAGACAGGATGAGTTTGAATGTCCCTCAACACTACCATAGAGCGTGTAGCAGCACGATCTTAGGAGGACTGGGGGCATGGTCTTTTTTCCCAGTGAGAAAAAAATTGGGAAAAATCCCAATGAATGCAGATCATCTTTAAAAAATACCCGTAACTCAGAACCCTAAAAGGAAACAGGGACACGGCTTGCCACCTGAGGCTGGAGGAAATGGCCACAGAGCCATTTGTAACCCAAAATACAAGGTCTAGATAAACTAGGGCCAGCCAATCTTTGGAAATCCATACCTTCATCAATAAAATCACTAATGCGCAGCAAAATACCATCTCATACTCCTCTGACCCTGAGGTAAGCAAAGGAGAGCGCGGTCAGAGACCAAACCTTGCATGTCCCTGCTGCTCATTCGGACAGTGAATCTTCCTCTCGCTTCAGCAAGTGCACTGCGTCTTGGCTCCAGCCTCCTTTCTTCCGCTTCCCATGAGAGCTACTAACTTTTGTTTATTTGCTCCAAAATGTAAGAAAGGGAGTGACCAGGCTTTCTCCCAAGACTACGACATCCCTACATGCTGCTTCACACACCACCTCCTGGTCCTCTGCCTCTCAGGAACTGAGCCCCAGTATCTGACCAGGGGAAGGGATCATCATTCCCATGGGAGCCCCTCTGGATAGGAGGCTCCCACCAACCAGCAGCTCTGTGGCCATTTCCCAAACCATTGGTCTTGGCTAACTTTGAGATTGAGTTCGTTTAAATCATTCTAAATATGAGCCAGTCACAGCCACTAAGGTCTCAGAAACTAGCCCAGCCTCAGCTCCCTGAGTTCCAGCCTCTCAGAAGGCAGAGCAGCCCAAGCAGCCCAGGTGGGGCCCCTCAGCAGGAGAGGAGATTTAGAGACTCCTGCTTTTTATCCTTGCCACTTCTGCTGAACTCTCACAACATGAGAGTCTCCCCTCAGACAAGATCTCCCCATGTGACATACCCACTGCTGCCCTACAGAGAGACAACTAGCTCCTGAGGTCAGGCTCCATAATGGGAGAAATTTGCAGGGGGTTACTCTTCAGGGGTAGTTAAGGCAACAAGTCTTAGAGGAAGGAAGGTTGGGGCACTGTCCTACCTTGTCACTGTCCACTGTGTTCTGAGAGGTCCTTGAGGCGATGGAGATGGTATCTGGCTGGCTGCTCCCATCCCCCTGGCTGTCAACATCCTCCACTCCATCCCTGCAGGAAGAAGAGGAAAAAAAAAAAACAGGGGCGGGGGTAGGGGGAAGCACTGTGGGTTTAGAGCACACAGGATTTCCAGCTGGGCTGGCAGAGCAGAGCCTCAGAAATTTCTAGCAAGGATTTGTCTAAAATTATCCCACTGAAGGAGCAGCCCTGTGTGATTTTCAATGACATAACCTCTTGTACTTAGTAAACACATAATCACTCTGTCGACAATGGAACACAAAATGAATCCTCCCAAACTCCTCTGGCCCGTGGTGTAGAAGAGGCATTTTTACTGGGAATAGGTCCATGTTAGGCAGTAGGAAGAGGTATATCCTACTTAGCCCTAGGCTTCTATCCATCAGACTGGGTCAGTTTTCCTGCATCCCGTAACAGGATGGTGTTTGGTTTATAGCTGGACTATAAAGAAAGCAGAACCAACATTTTTTTGACCTGTGTTTTGTCTGCTCTGGAAACTGGAGTGGGATATTTTTTCCAGGGAAGACTACTTTGGGAAGTTCCTGATATTCGACCCTCAACTCCTGGGCATGGAGGAGGAGTTCACTGCTTTCATTTTGATGGGTGTTGTTGATCATGTACTTATTTGTGATGACTTCTTATAAACACAGAAGGCTAAGGCATCTTCTCAAAGATAGGAGAACAGTGACAGATTCCACAGCAGCTGTGTTCCTCAGTGTCTGACAACCCAGTGTCCCAAGTGCACCCTGCCCCTGGGACCCCCTCCTAGTCTCCTGGACCATAAAGCTGTCCCACATGTCCCACATGCTCTTTTATCTCTCCAGCGTTATAACTGTGTCCCAATCCTTCACTGAACTCACAGCCAGGCCAAGGGGGACTAAATGCCTGGGAACTGGTGAAGGCTAACTGGTTTGTGTCAAAAAAACAAACAAACAAACTGGAGGAGATGTGGGCCAGAGGTTAGCTGAGTTAGCACAGGGAAGGAGAGCTCTTTCCACAAAGTTTTTATGAAAGTCACACCCCTGATGCTGCTTACGGAGAAGTTAGGGCATTAGGGAGAAGGGGAACTCGCTGTCTGAGAATGTTACCACATGGGCACAACACCCACATACTGAAGCTGCATCACAAAGTCTAAACAATAATTGTGAGTGCGTGTAGGCATGCATGTGCACGTGGGCGTACATATGCTGCACATGTATATACACAGTGTCTACTAGTCATAAAGGTGTTTTCTTCCACTCAGAATATTTCTAAGTCAAATGCTGTTTTACCCCTCCCCCCCACCACTGTGGGCTTGGAAAATGCCAACTTATTTTAATAACATAAGCCACATATTTGTAGGAAGGAAAATCTGCTGTAAAAAAATTATGTGATGCATTTCAGAACCAAAAATTAAGGGGTTCCAGATCATCTGTTGTAGATAATCTGGGCAACTGCTCCCCCACTTGCAGATAATTGGCTGTACTTTCTGCTTCCCATGATTCTAGCCCACTGCAGGCCCTTCTGGGCGCTCCAGATGAACCAGTGCTGGGGGAGGTAGGGAGCCCATCCAGGAGTGTGGGTAGTATTCCCCAAGCCAATTCAATGCTCTATAAACTCTGTCCTCATATCCAGGAGGCCAAGTTAATGAAATTACAGACTGCCTGGCTATTCTCTGCAGATTGTGCTGAGGTTTCTCATTGTCTCGTCACAGAACAATGACAGAGAAAAGGTGGGAGGCATTTCCAAGATATGCCCACCCCATGTTCTAGAGATGCTCTCCTACTCTAAGAGAAAGAGGCTCTTTTTCAAAGTAACCCTGGCTAACCTCACCTGAATATCCATTCCCACCATGGTCCTGGACATTCAGGTCTTTATGACCATTTCCATTCTGTCTCATTAATGTAGGGTCTTCCTGCAACAGGGTCTGTCTCTAGTGTTTAATAAGTCTATCCCTTACCTGGACTCTGGTCATAGGTAACTGAAATAAAAATAACCCTTTTCCCAATACAGCCATAATTTGTCCTTCCAGCACAGAGAGGTGACCACATCCTGGCCAGGCAAGTGTTGGGGCTTTCGCCTTGTGGAGGTATGTCTCTCCAGCTCAGTCACGCCCTCCTTGTGGCCACCATCTCCCTCTGGACCCGCGCTGCTGCTACCCAGGCCCTGCGGTGGTGCTCCAACCTGCGTGTCCCAGTTGGCTCCAAAGGGTCCAATAAATCTTCTGGATTTATTCCACTCATGAATAGGGGAGGAGAGGAGAGCCTGTTACCACCAATGGCCATCACCACCAGATCTCTGCTTTTTGCTTTTTTTTTTTCCTAAAACTGACATGAAGATTTTGTATGCTTTCTTTTGAAGTGCCCTCCAAGAGTCATTATAAGTGACAGTCACATGGAGACTTGAGAAAGAAATATTTAAGATTAAGAAGTCATCCACTGGTCTAGGGGAAACTGGGATTCAGAATGGCCCAGAGAAATGAAGATACAAAAAATAAGCCCTCTTTTGCCTAATCTTATTGTGTTTCTGGGAGGACTCCGGGGGTAGGTATGGCAGTAAGAGCTGCAGTGACCACCCCATCAGACCAACCCCATGCATGACAGTACACCTGGCCCTTTCACTAACAAGCCCAGAGAGCTCCCCACTCATGGCCCACCTTCTTCTTAAAGCCTTCCCCACTGTCCTACTGGCACTGGTTCCTTTGTGTCTCTATTTCATGCATGAAACATGACTCAGCTGGTTCTGGAGGGAATGGACTCATCTCACACTTCCTTTTCACCTTCTTGTGGCACCTTGCAGAGCGTGTGTCAAATAAGAGGTGCTCAACAAGGCCCTGCTAAATTGAATGGGCCGTGACTGGTGAGATGCTTAAAGAGGAGGTGACTCATCTTAGGTCGCACTTAGTGGGGTTTCATGGAGGGGGGTGCTGCCTACAGAGCACACCGCCCCAGTGGAAGCAAAGGTTCTCCCCTCTCCCGCTCCCAGAAGCATGTGAGGCTCCTCCCAGTACTGGGAGGAGACACTGGTTACCTCTTACTATTGTTCCTCAGTTTGGCTGGTGTTTTGGGGAGCTGAATTGGCTCCTTTAAAGCTCCTTTCAGGTGAATGATCCTTTCTTGAATCACCTCACGTATGTTCTTGATCCACTCCTGCTTGGTTTCTATGTTGGAGGCCTGGAGTGCCACAGGGAGGAAGAGTCAGGACCTGTCTCCCGTCATCCCACCAAACAGTTCTCAACCCTCCTCTAGCAGGCTTCTCCCATTAGTTTTAAGATATCAAGTGTCTGAGGAGCTTATTTCTCATTTTATGTACTTAGGACTCTCCAATCCCAGGAACATGCTTCTCTAACTCCTAGAGCAGAGCTATAACCTCAAACGTAGTGTAGACTTCTACATGGGCGACTTCAAAGTATTTAATAACCTGTGAAGTATTGGCCCATACTGATCTCTGCCCTGGGGCTGGAGCAGTTTCTGGAGGTCCTCTGAGTTCAGGGATAAATGCTCCAGTTACTTGATTCTGCGGTGGTCTGGGGAGGAGCACTAGGAGGGGCAGCAAATGGGAATTTGAAGGTAGCAGCTAATAACCAACTGGTATGGAGAAGGTTCAGGATGTTCACCCCTCACATGGCTGACTGGGTTTTCAGCTTTGTAAACCTGCTTATTGGAGGCATCACTCCCATTCCATGAATCTCATTTGTCTTTGTGGAACTTTTTTTGGGTAAGTCTGTCTCACAACAGGTAGCAGCTATCTTGGCAATTCAGTGATGGGCACTTCCCTAATGACTGCAGGTGCTGCGCGGGCGGGTCTCTCCTCAGTGAGACGAACATCACCACTAGCACTGACCCAGTCCTCAGGCTGCGCATGCTCTGCAGAGCTGAAAGGACTCCTTAAGGCCATCTCCTGGTGAAATGCCCTTTCTTTACATCTCTCTCAATCAGCATAGTTCCCGTGCTAGTATAATTTACTAGAGCTTCTAGAATGTAAATCCCCAGAGGATAGGGTCCATAACTTACACATAACTATCCTTGGCAGCACTGAGCAGAATACCTTATATGTACAAGGTGTTCAGGGGAAACAAAGTTGAATTAATATGGAGCAAATTGAGGTGCTTTTTGTCAAAGGGTCAACTGTTGTCTTTGACACTTGAAGGGGACATATGGACAGAACACCTCTGAGTGGGCCCTGTTGAGGAGGCCCAGTAGGCCATGTCCCAACTTCTTCATTCTTTGCTCACACAAGGGTATGGACTTAGAAGACCACTCGTCTTGGAGATGTTGAGTCCACTTTCATGACAGAATTTGCTTCTGAATACCCATGTGATGCTGCCCTTTCCAAAGTAGGCCCAGTGCCCTGTGGAGTCTCCTGGCCCCAGCTTTTAGGTGTAAGGTGCCCACACCCCACTACCCCCAGCCCTGGTCTTGTGCCCAGTAGACAGCAGTACTTACTTTCAGCACGGTTTTATTGTCTGAGGATGGGGTGCGCCCAGACCACAAGGCAAATTTGCAGGGATCCCCCTCTACGTGCTCGGTCACACCCAGCTCTGAGGTCTGTAGACAGGAAATGCCTGTGAGAGGCGGGGAAGGGGAGGGCAGTGGGGAAACTTAGGGCTGGGGTGGGAAGGGAAAGGCAACAAAGAGGAGAGGACCGAGGAAGGGGCTTCTGTCAATCAAACAAATAGACTGGATATTTTGTTCATCTACCCAGGATGAAAGGACCTACAGGCTGGTGCCTGATTAGCAGGTAGCAGGGAGGGAAGGTGAAGAGGGCAGTGCTAAAAGCAAAGAGGAAGAACTGTGAACTCCAAAATGCAGAATTGGGAGTTGACAGGGGAGCTTTCCAAATAGAAGGCCTTTTCATTTGTCCAGGATGGCTGTGGTGTGGTGCCAGGGGGAGAGATGAGCTGAGTGTTCAAGATCCCTTCCTGCCCAAGGGCTCTATGAAAACAGGGAGTCTTATCCTACCCCACCTGTCCAACCTACCAGTAGCTTGTTCTTGTAAACATATTTTGTGTGTCCTGAAGAGTCTTTGATCTCCTTGCTAAAAACCAAGGAGATCTCAAAGAGGAACAGGTGCCGCTCCCGCCCCTTCCGGATCAGTGACTTCGGGTCCCACACTTGAAAGGCATCCTGGAGAATCAGCTCCCCCTGCACGTCCAGGTTCTCGTCGAACCCTGAAAAACACCCATTTCCACCCTGTGGAGTTTCTCTGGGGCCACCGTCGGGGTGCCATGTTCCATTCCCCTCTCAGAGAAAGGCTTCCCTAACCGTGCACCCTCAGCTCCCACAGTGTGCTCTCTCTCAGCTGGCTCCTGAGACTCCTGAGCACCTGAGCAGACAGTTCTTCAGAACTAAAATCAGACCCCCCTACCCGCACCAGCTCTCCCACCCATAACTGGTACTGGTGGACTCTCCCAAAAAGGTCCGGGCAGCCTCCCCACAGCTCCTCTGTCAGTCTGGGACCTCCTGCAAGGGTGAACCTCATAGCTCCCCAGCACCCCTGACTCAGAGCTCAGCATGGAGCAAAGGACAAACACTGAGGGGCTGAATGCTCTTGACTTCACTTTATTTGCAGTGTCTCTATTTCTCATATTCCGTTCCTAGGACAATTTCCTTTGATTGTTCTTATATTGTGTGATGCATAAACCTTTAAGAGTTATTTATACCACTTTAAATGTTTAATGTAGGTTCTGAAACTTTACTGTGCATACGAATCACCCAGAGGTTGTGAGATCACAGATTGCTGCCCACCACTCACCTCCCAAGAGGGCGGGATTCAGAGTAGGTGTGGGGTGGAGCCCATGAATTTGCATATTTGACAAGCTCATTAGTGTTATGCTGCTGGTCCAGAGACCATACCCAGAGTAGCCAGATCCTGAATACAGGTCAGGGTAAGGCCAGAGGAGAAGGGTACACCCAGGGGTGGGAGTAGGTGCAAACATAACAGAAAGGGGTGGAGAAATTGTGACACAGGAATGCATTCAGATGGTTAGTGCTTAGTCTGGAGAAGGTAACCAGGGCTCTTTTGTGTGTGTAGGTAGAATCAGGGCTTACTTGCTAAAGGTGACCTAGCAGTATTGAGACCAGATTAGGTTTTGTAGATGGGAGGTGGAGTGATGGGGGAGAAAGAGCATCAGCTGTTATATGAAAAGTAACAGTTCACAGGTTTACATATTTACAACAAAGTATACTTATCTCCTGCAACGCCTGTTTGCCAGCCCTGACTGGGATGAGTAAACTCATTGAGAACTCCCACCCCAATATGGCTGCTCTGCTCATCTCCTTTCACAGTGTTAAAAACACTTGACTGGAGTCTCACTCTACCAGGTTTCTGGGGCCCACGACAGGGCATGGTTCCAGTGGACTGAATGTACTTCGGTGAAGTCCTATCATGTTTACCTGGTTGGACTTATCTCACCTTCTAGGAATGGCATAAGGGTAGCTGCACACCAATGTGAATGTACTTAATGCCACTGAACTGTACACTTAAAAACGGTTCTAATGGGAAACTTCGGGTTATGTATATTTTACTGCAATAAAAAAAGAAGGGAACAAGGCTGAAGATGTGTGCTCACACATGCAGGATTTCTACTTGTTCTGCTGACAAATGCAACACAAGTGCTTTGCAGATGAACAGGACTGCTGTGGGTCAGGACTGTAGCACACCAGTAGTAAAGATGACAGCCTTTCCTAGACCGCCTCACAGGCAGCAAGGTGTCCACATACTGAGCTGGCTTAGGCCGAGTCATACCTGGAGGTGGTGTTAGCTGAGTCGGACCTTGTGCAGCTCCTCTCACACCACCCAAGGGCCTATGGAACAACTTGCCATTTCTCCTCTCTTCCAGCCTTGCCCCCTGACTGACTTCATGCTACTTCCCTCCCATGATACAAGCTCTCTGGTCTTAAGAAAGGAGGGGGCTCCCTGAGGAGGCTGAGAGGACAGCTACCTTCCAGCATGCTGACATGCATGGCATCATTGGCTTTCTTTGGGACACTGAGCATCACCTCCAGGCCATCCTTGAGCTCCCCCTTTCCCTCTTCACAGCAAGTTAAAAGTTCCTGGGAAAAAAGTCCAAACACAATTAGAGCCATTTCCCCCAGCTTCCCTGCCCTCCCACCACCAATCCAGCAAGGCAATTACACACCAGCTTCATTCTCTAAAATGGTTCCCTCTAAGCTACAAGAAAAGTAGGGTGGCATGGGATGGGATTATCTCCAAGGAAGTCAACCACAATTTTTTTTTACCAACTGAGCTTCCTCAGCTCAGCCCATCCAAACTAACTCAATTCAATCCAACTCCCAAATGGCTGATACTATAAGTCAGCAACTAGGGCATTCTCTGTCACTGGCCTGCCCTCCTAGAGAAGGGGATACCCCTGGGAAGCACATGAACAGAGGTGCAGTACTGTGGAATTGTAAAGAGAAGACAAGTGTGTGCCAGGAATGCTTAGAATTCATTTATTGCCACATGACTAGCACCACTTTTATTTACACACCTCTACTGCCTGAATGCTGGCTTCCACCACACTGGGAGCAATCTGGGGTTACAGGTATTCTAGGTTTATAGTATGTCAGACTTACAAAAGATTTTTAGATCATATGGATCAGGAGTTCCTAACCTGGGGCCAACAGATGGGATCCTGGACTAGTCCTTTCATTGTCAGATGAGGAAACTATTATTCAGAGGGATAGAGGTTTTCCCCAGGTTACAGAATTCACTGGAGGTAATGCAAGGGCTTAAGTCCAGATCTCTTAAATGCAAGTCCAGTAATCCATCCACCATGCCAACCCTGGCTCCTCCATGTCCTCCACCATACCGAGACTTCTGGAGCATGCGCTTTCTCTTACTTTCTCATTGGAAACTAGGTCTTTACCATCTCCATGAAAGATATATGGTACCTGGTTGATGGAGAAAAGATAATTTCCAACTACCTGAGGAATCATAAAGACCATTTAGACAATTTTGGCCATATCAGAAAAATGCTGCCTTTCATTTTTCTTATTAGGGTTATTGTATCTTGCTCACTTTGAAACCAGGAAGGAAACAGATCTGCAATCCATACTCTCTCCTTGGAGGGTTTGTTTAGGGGGAAGGGGAGGCAGGGAATGGGTGGATGTGTGGGGATGTACTTCCAGGAAAGAAAGAAGTTGACCAGATCAAACCTTGCAAACAAGTCAATGACAGACCTTCTAGCAAATAAACTAATAATACTTGCTGTGGAATGTTTTTGGTGGGATATATCTGGCCTATCTATCCAGGACTTCTTGTGGTAAACATACCTAGAATCTGGGGCTTTTGGGGTATGGCTCCTTGGAATGCATCACATAAGCTATGCAACTAAGAAAAAAGTGACTTCATGACCACAATGGCTCTCTTCAGGATAGGTGATATGGTGCAACAAGTATTTTAGAAATCTTGTATGTTAACCAGGGCAACAGCCTATCCTGATGCTGCAAGAAAGGACTTGAAGCTGTTGGCAGTCCTGGACTTCTTTCCATTTTACCTTTGCCTTAAGATTATTTGTATCCTTGAAATTAACAGCCGTGGACCATTTAACAATGGGGATACGTTCTGAGAAATGTGTCAGTTGATTTCGCCATTGTGAGAGCATCACAGAATGTACTTACAGAAACCTAGATGGAATAGCCTACTATATACCTAGGCTATCTGGTATAGACTATTGCTCCTTGGCTACAAGCTTGTACAGCATGTTACTATATAAACAATATGAGATTAAATCAAGTGCAAGAGAAAATGCAGCAATCAAGAGATGAGGTAAACACGAAGTATATGAGGCTGCTGCCAGTGTAATAGAGCATACTGTTCTATAGCAAACATTTTTTAATAAGTAGAAAGAGTACACCCTAAAATAGAATAGTAAATATATAAACCATTAGTAGTCATTTTTATGATTATCAAGTATTATGTACTGCAGATAGTTGTGTGTGCTATCCTTTTTATATAGCACAGTACGTTTGTCCACACCAGCATCACTACAACATGGGAGTGATACGTTATGCTACAACATTATGATGGCTACAGCATCACTAGGCAACAGGAATTTTTTCAGGTTCATTATAATCTTACAGGATCACGGTCATATTGCAGTCTATAGCTGGTCGAAATGTCATTAGGCCATACATGACTGTATTAGCAAAGCTTTATACTTGGTAGGATATCTGATCAGTGAGAAGCTGGCATGAAAATCCAACCCTTTGCATTATCTTGGATACGTTCCACATGAAGAAGGGAGCTTTGCATGTCCGTGGCACAGGTGCACTGCCCAGGGTACATGTGTGTGAGGTAGAAGTGCTCAGCTCCCAGCTCTGTCCTTGGCACCAGTCAGTGTAATCTCAGTCGTCGTTGGGATTGCATCCGCCATCCCAACGGATTCCTTCCGCCAACCTGAACTCTGGTTTTCCTCACTGCTTTCTAGTTCTACCCCTCTCAGCCCTTGTTCTCATACATCATCAACAGAACTTCTAGGCAGAAACATAAATGAGAAATAAGAAACATGCTTCAGTTTACAACAGAAAACACCAATTAGTTTAACTCCCAATGCAATCCTGCAAGTCTGCAATCAACCAGCAAAGCCAATAAGCTCCATTTGGATTCTGGCTATAGTTTACCCTAAAGGGAAGGCCTCACATTTAATGTACACTGCAAAGGGAAGTTTTTGCTGTCATATAACACCTACAGTGAGGAGCCCCAGAGAATACTGGGTATTAAATATCAATTTATTTGGAATAAAATGGACTTTAATGAGAAAATTAATTCCATATTATTTATTTGTAGTTAAAGCTCAGCAAACTATTTTTCTTTTCCTCAGCAGGCACTCTGCCACCAGCACACGTAAAAGAGGCCAAAATTACCTTAAGTGTTTTTTCCCAATAATTCTACCACTTCTTCACAATCAAATTCCCACTACTTTATTTTTGCTCTTGTCAGTTCCGCACAGTCATATCTCCCTAAAACATTCATCATAGCACAAAGGCCCAGGGTCCACCCCTCCATCTGCCGAAAGCAAAACAGAGGACAGCCTATCCTTTCTCCACTTTCCTCCCTTGTCTGCGTCACAAAATTAATCCTCAGAACCTCAGCCTTATGGGTGTTAAAGGGAGAGGTGAAAAGCTGTCTTTCTCTTAGAACAGCATCCTAACGAATGTAAGGCACTGTCAGTGTAGATGGGTGAGCTGGCTCCTACCCTCACCCCCCAATTCCTGAAAAGGCTTGGGGATACTTTAAAAAAACACAAAAGTAAATTTAAAAAATTGTTTGGCATAAGAAAAACCATTTGAAGGGTCAAGCATTACGTGGGATAGGGAATGGGGAGGATGATTAGACTGTACAGATCTGGGCTAAGGGGAAACTACTGTAAGTAACCGGACTCAATGCTAACTCTCTGACAGTCAAGGTAAAGAAGGACTTGAAGCTCCTGTGATGTAAAGGTAGAAAGCACACCCATTTTTCAGGAGACACGCTCCCCTAACCCCCAATGCCCCACATGGAGCTCTGGTGAGAAATTCTGAGTCTTTATGTAAGAAACCCCATAACGAAGAGGACATCTCCAAAAGTGGTTCTGCCAGAACAGCCAAGATGTCCTGCACTTTGTTATTTCTCACACCAGTCCTCAGTAAAGATCATGGGCACAACACCACGTTGTAATTCTCTAAGTCATTTCTGCAGTTGGATGACTTGAGTGCCTGGAAGCAAGAGCCCTGGTCTCTTCTTGGAGACAGGAAGGAGGTCTGAAAAAGGAGGCTGAAGGGGAAGGATGGAACAGGGCCCTGCCCTGACCTGGAGGGATAAGAGAGGTTCAGGGCACAGGCTCACTGCTGCCCCCTCGGTGCTCATCCCAGAACCATGAGTGCTAAGCCAGGCACCTAATGACAGGCACACTCTCTAACATGACTGGAAACCTAGGTATGAAACTAGACTGGTTTTCAGATTTTGTGAAGTTAGAATACATGAGATTCTTCAAGTGCCAGCCTGCAAACCAAAGGGTCGCTGGTTCGATTCCCAGTCAGGGCACATGCCTGGGTTGTGGGTCAGGTCCCCAGTAGGGGTTTGCGGGTCAGGGCACATGAAGCAACCACACATTGATGTTTCTCTCCCTCTCCTTCTCCCTCCTTCCCCTCTCTCTAAAAATAAATAAAATAAAATCTTAAAAAAAAGAATTAAGATAGACAGGGGTTATATAATTGTCTATAATATCAATTTCCTGGGATTTCCGTGGGGAAATATCATATTTTCAGATTTATTCTCCTCTGAGAAGAATCAGCTGAAATTACTTAGTATTTTACATAATTTTATTATTTAGCTTTTAAAGAGAAGATTTTAGAAAAATCCAAATCTCTTGGTTGGCTCTAGAATCTCTAAAATATGAGATCCTACAGACATAAGAGTGTGATTGTGTTTTAATATGCAATCTTCAACTATTTCCTCTAAAAAACCTCATAGCCTTGACAAACATAGAGATTAAGACAATGGCAAGTGCTGCCCTGGACTCCAGTGCCCATGCAGACTGGCACTGCCCATAAGGCCTTGACCTTTGATCCTATCAGAAGCGGTGGCCACCAGAGGGGATCTTCTCTAGGAGGAAAGGACAGGAGAGGCTCTACGTACCAGCCAATGCCTGGGGTGGCAATCACTAAAAGTTGTACAGAGGTAGGTGGGTGTAAAAGTTGTCATAACCTGTTCTTGCTCCCAATGAATGAGACCTGGAATTTCACAGGACAGGACATGCAGTCTGGAGCCAGCAATGCTAGAAATGGGCTCATCTCTGAAGTTATGCTCTAGGTAGAGGAAAGGTCTTCAGGTGGAAGCTTTTCCATCCTCAAAGTTGGGACTCCCTGGGCCTCGGCACTCGTGTGGCAGGGGGTGACACAGAGGGGAGGGGAGGTACCTTCAGGAGCAGCTGGTACTTGGTGATCCTCTGGACGGGCTTAATTAGGTAGGAAGAGATGGAGTTGGCCAGACCATGCCGCTGCTGTATCTCCTACAGGATGAAAATGGCACCATTAGACACGGAGGAGCATGCATACGTGTGTTCTGGGAGGAGGCAGGCGGGGTAAGAAGGGAGGACAGAAGAGAAAAGGGTAGATGATTATGAGAAACTGTTTTTTGATGGGGAGAGGGAAGCAGAAAGAGACATATGAAAGACTAAGATGCATGTGTAAATAATCAATAGAAAGAAACTGGAGAGATGGCAAAAAGGGAGGAGCTTTAGGGAAACAAAGCAGATTTGTGAAACAGAAATGGAAATTAAGAAGAAATCGAGAAAGATAAAAGTGGAAAAAGAAAGTGATCAGGTAAATATTGGACAGGAGGGTAAAGGAGAGGTGAAGAAGAAGTGAAAGGAAATAAACCCGGAATGGAGGAAATGAAAGGGGGATGAAAGGGAAGATGGGAATAAGGGGAAGGCAGAGAGTGAGGCTCTGACATCTACTGATGGCTCCTGTGTACTTATCCACCTGTGGTCTCCTTAAAACTGCACACGGATACATCCCGTTTCCCATTCCTCCTCTCTTTAAATTCAATGCATCCTGACTTAGAATCACCACTTCCTCCTTACAACTTTTTCTTTGTGATCAATGGTACCTCCTTCATTCTTCAGGTCTGTGAGTTGGAAACCACGCAGTCATTTTCAGTTGTTTTCCTTCTGTTACCCCTGACAACTGGGGAACACAAGTCTTTCCTGTCCATTTTCACCCACACCACCCATATCATTCATGCCCAGACCATGACCGTGGCCTCTGAATGCTGTTTGTGCCTCTAGTCTCTCACTTTAGTCCACTCTCTAACCTACCTCCAAAATGATCTTCCAACCCCCAAGGTCTAGGTGTAATGACAGTTAGGGGAGGGTACATTTTTGTCTTTTCCCTCAAGAACCTTACATTCTAGCTAGCTGATAATACTCACACACATGAAATAGACAGCAATGAAAGATAACAGTAAGTATTCTCATAGGTTATAGCCAGGGAGACCAGAGCAGAGTTACTGGCCCCATAAATTGTTTTACAGACATGAAGCCTTCGGCTGGGGCTTAGAGGGTTGGTTGGGGTGGTGAAGTGGAAGCTGGAAGAATGGTTCCCTATAAAGGGAAAATACATAGAGCAAAATGCACAGGAAATAATCATTATATATTTAGATGATAATGAGGACTATGCCTGATAGGTACAGAGGATGCACACCTAGATTTTAGAAAAAATGAAAAATACAGTTAGATAAGCAAGATGCTTTTAGGTGATTGCTAAGGTTGAGCTACAATGAAGAATTAGGGTTTGTTGGTGAATTTCTCAATGTAAAGGAGTATAGATATTGAATGGAAGCAAAACTCAAAAGCAACGTTTCAGGAAGAGTAATTTAAGTCTAATGGCAACAGGGGGTTGGAAAATAGAGACAAGCAGACTGATTAGGAGGCCACTGCAAAAGGCTAAGTGTAGACTCAGAGCTACCACATGATCCGGCAATTCCACTCCTAGGAAAACAGGGTGGGGCAAAGTAGGCTTAAAGTTATGAGTACTTGAAATGGCTTATTCTTGTGTTATTATATATTAATTATTATATTATTTTCCATACAAATAACTAAACCTACTTTTGCCCCAGCTGTATATCCAAGAGAAGTGAAAACATATGCCCACACAAAAACTTGTGCACAATGTTTATTGTAGTATTATTAATATTAATAATAATATGGAGAAGGTGGACATAACTCAAATGCCCATCAACTGATGAACAGAAAAACAGAATGTGATATATCTGTACAATAAAGACTATTTGGCCATAAAAAGAAATGAAGTACTGAGACATGCCACAATATAGATGAACCTTGAAAACGTCGTGCTAAGTGAAAAATGAAGTCAGTCACAACAGAACACACATGACATGATTCCACTTTTATGGAATGTCCAGAATAGGCAAATTTACACAAGAGAAGAGAGATCACTGGTTGCTTAAGGCTGGGGAATGGTGGGGAGAGGATAAAGTTGGGGGTGGTAGCTAAAGAGGGCAGGGTTGCTTTATGAGATGATAAAAACATTCTAACATTAACAGTGACTGTGGGGTAGTTGCACAGGTCTGTGAACACACACACACACACACACACACACACACACACACACAGACACACACACATATGCAAACAGGTGCTTAACAGGTGGGCCTAAGCTAAGCTAGTGAAAAAAAAAGCATTAGGAGAAATAAAAAGAAATACTTAAAGTTAGACAAGTTAGGACTTGCTGTATGGCCATGGAGAAGGGTAAAGAAGAGGGAATATTAATAAAAAATTACTTCATTTCCTGCCAATCATCCCAGAAAGGAGCAATTTTCTCACTCACTTGCCTTTTCCCTAGAGGAGTATAGTTGTGGCAGGACTCGTTCGAGGATGATGGGCAAGACAGCGGGCAGCTCAACTCTCTTCAGCACAGTCAACACTGTGAGTTTATTTGGGGGCTTTGGCAAGACAGCACATGCAGTAATGTACCTGTGACAGTCCTCCCCTCTGACAAGATGCTGCTTGGGGAAGGTGGCCTGTGGGACAGCGAGGAAGGGGGCTGCCTCCAGTGGCCAGGTCAGCAAACCACACTTAGTAATCAACACAGCATCAGGCGTCACTGCCTCACAGTTTCCATATCTGGAGTAGAAAAGTCTGGATCATGTGAATGTGTGAGACTTTCCAGGTCTTCAATTTTCTGTGTTCTCTTTACAAGAATGGGTGATAAGGGGCTGCCTTTATTAAGGGCTTATCTCTTTTATAGAATGAGGGCCTAAAGCAGAGAGTTCCTAAGTGCAGAATTTAGGGAAATCGTTCTGATGGGTTGGGAAAAAGTTGCAAAAATTATGCTTTCTGGAAAGCTTTGGGAACAATCAGGAGAGTTAACTACTCCCCCTCCCCACCTTCAGGATAAGCTCTTGGAACTCCTTCCATTGGTCTTCCCAACGAATGCAGAGGCTAATTAGGCACCACTTTGGCGATGGGTGGGGTGCAAAATTTGGAGTCTATCTGACTTCTCGGTCAAAGTCCAGAAATTGGCTAGAAACAGGAATATGTGGAATGTGGGACTAAAGGAAAATACGGTTTCACAGCAGATACTGTGACATGTACAGAATGAACCAGGCAAACCATTAGCTAACCTCAAGGGCTGCCCCCCCCACAAGGGGGGAGGTGTGAGTAATGGAAAGGTACAATGTTAACCTGCCAAAAGGCAAATTGTTACAAATGCTGAGAATAATGCTAAGAGTAATAATGTATGCATAGAGAAAGGGAAGGATCGGCTCAGAAAGCATCACTGGACCTTTAAAGTAAAGGAAGAATTCTGAAGAGTGACTTTATACGTGTTTGAGTGTGTACATGTGTGACAGAGGGGGTCACAATCCATTTTAGGCAGAGAGAGCAGACTGAGCAAAGATTAGTAAGCAGGATGGTCTAAGGCAGTGGTCCCTAACCCCCAGACCACGGATAGGTACTGGTCAGTGCCTGTTAGGAACTGAGGGGCCACACAGCTGGGGGTGAACTTGAATGTAATGTGCTTGAATCATCCCCAAACCATCTCCACTCCCCACCCCCCGTCCACGGAAAAACTGTCTTCCATGGAACCAGTCCCCAGTGCCAAAGAGGCTGGGACTGCCGGTCTAAGGCTTACTCAGAGCAAAGGGCATGTGTGTTCAGAAAAACACAAAGTCGAAGACAGAACAAAGTGTATTTAAAACTTCAAAAAGGCTCTTCTGGATACTGTTGATGAATAATCAACCAGAAACATCTTAAGGGAAATACATTATTAAGCAAAGATAATGGCACAAAACATTCTATAAACTCTGATAACAAGTTAAGATAGCCCTTTACTTGGGTTTTCTGTTTTACCAAATCTAACCTCAGAAATTCCAGTTTGGGATCTTATAACCATTTTCACATCAATGCTCCATTAACAAATCATATGCTTTTTCTTGCCTGGTTTTCTCTCATTCAAGTGTGATTGCTTCACTGAGCAATAGGATCCTCAGGGAATTATTTCTGTTATAGCAGTGTCAGTCTAGAAAGAGTCTCAGAAGGTTTATTTTGTAAACTTGAGTATGGAAACTATAATTAAATGTCCATATTTCCCAGAGGGCCCAGCATACTATCGTGCATCCAGCAGACATTCAAAATATTCATGGAAGGAATGGAAGCAGGTAGGCAGAAAGATGGACTGACAGACATGCTGAACTTCAAGCTTCTCTCACTTTGGACATGTCTACCAGAACGGGCATCACTGTTAAGGTCTCTCTCTCACTGAACTTCCTTCCTGCCCCCTCATTTCTTCTCTCCCTCTTGTTCTTCCCTTGGATCCCACAGTGGCCCATTTGATTCTGTTCACTTTAGGTCACTCTCTGGGGATCAGAACATACAGACTTACACCATCACTCACCAACAGGATTGGGTCCTCATTCAAAACCAAAGGATCTGACGAGGCCCATCAGCTCTGACTCTCCCCCTGGCTTCCATTACAGCGCAAGTGCTCAACCTGGAAACTTTTAAAACTCTCAATGCCCAGCCCAAACCCAGGCCAATCAAAACAGAATCTCAGAGGCAGGACCCAGAATCAGCAGTTTTCAAAGCTCCCCAGGTGATTAGCCAAGGTTGAAATGATGGAATTAGAGTAGTGGTTCTCAAACTTGAGTAGGCACAAGAGTCCCCTGGGGGGCTCCTTAGAACCCACACTGTCAGGCTCTGGCCTGGAGATTCTGATTCAGTAGCGTCCAAAATATGCCTGTCTACCAAGTTCTCAGGGGAGGACGATGTGGCTGGTCTGCGGACCACACTTTGAGAACACCTACAGTTGAGGGAGCTGAATACGAAGTGGAACTGAAACATCTTAATGAACACCTGCATCACAGTAGGCTCCTCCATGCACCAGACTTATGACTAGTTTGGTGTGGGGTGGAGGCATGGAGGCAAACATGCTGTGTCCAAAACCACAGCACTTGAGATGGGATGGAGTCAAACAGAAGACAAACACTGCTTTGGTTTTCCTCCATGCTGTATCCATGAGACAGAGGTTTGGAATGGCCAGTAAAGAAAAGAAAGGAACAAAGATAGTAACCCATTATCTCAAAGTAGTGAAGCATTTCCACGTGCTTCAGTGGCTCAAGAATGGAAAATCAGAGCTTACATCAAAGAAGGTGCCTGCGTGCTCCAGAATCAGCTGGTTGGAATCAGGCTTGTTTTTACAGTAGGTGACATACATCTGAAATTTATCTGCCTAAAAAGAACAAAGACAATATAGATAAGCATCCATTAGTGGTTCCCTTCTGCTGCCCATGCCTACAGGGTCCAGCAAGAGCTGTGCAGTTAAATGCTCAGACACGGTGTGCCACAGGACTGCCCGTGGCAAGTGTTCTGGGCTATCTGTTGTGCACTCCCAGACAAACTTTGGGGTGCTTTTCTCCTAGCAGCACCAGAAAGCTTCCCGAAAGGAGGTTCATTTTAAAACTAGTCTGTGCTGGAAAGAATTAGCAAAACCAATTCACATATCATAATGTATTCTGAAGTTGGACATAATTTATTTAGATGTTATCCCCTTGTTTGGATTACTTACTACTGTGTATCCCATCTTGAAAAGTGACAGCATTTGCTCTGAAGCAAAAATCAAGGAATGAAAATGAAGTATGATCTCAGAGCTAGGTCTGCTTGTGCTCCAAGTGTCTTCATTGGGGGCAGCCTGTAGGGTGTGTCAAGGGACTATGCCATCATCCCTAACTTCTCAGAAGCAATGATGGGGGCACCGGAAAGCATGGGAGTCTTTGGGGCAGGGTCTGAACAATGAATGCTAACCAAATTGCTAGTTTAAGTCAAGAACCTTATGGCTTGGTGAAAATTCACTTCTCATTTCTCTCAGGACCCTCTGGTTGGTGCCACCCACCCTTTCCACTGGGAAAGGTATATGTATTTTGTCCCCCAAGTACTTTTCCCATTTGTAAACCACTGCCCACCTTGGTGTCTATAGAACATTTGGGGTGCCCTCGTCTGAGAGAGCAGCCTAGATGTGCGCTATATATGTGGCAGGTTTCATTTGTGCCAGCACTTTTCTAAGTGCTTTACATGTATTAACCCAACGGATCCTACAGGAACCCTGTGCAGTGAGCTCCATTATCATCGTCCCCATTGCACAGAAGTGAAAACTGTTAAACAGTGGCAGAGTCCAGGGAAGCCGACTTCACGCTTCTTGGTTGTAGTCTTTCTACCATTTATTCCTGCACTACACTCATAGGTTGAGATTACAAGACTTAAAGTCATCTTGGGATAATTCTTGGCAAAATGTGTATCTTTTATGCAATCACCAAGATTTTTCTGAAACCAATTTCTGGATTTATGTACTACCTGGGAGGCATTCAGCATCCCTAAGAGATGTTGTTAAATCATACTTATGGTTGATTGCAAGGCAAATCCACACATTGTATGAAACAAGATTTTAAAAATCCCTTCACTCAATGGTTGATCTCTTTTTTCCCCTACACTGGAGAAATGTAAGGAATCACTTGCTGTTTATCAGCATTAATGTGAAGTGTGCGTGTACTCATGCATTTAGAGATAGACTATGTATCGTCACAAGATAAGATAACAGTCCGAGGCTCCCCTAAGACAGGAGAGAATGCCGGGAAGCAAATGTGAGTGTTCCAGGAACGGGGAGCGACTCAGGTCTTGAGCTGTGGAGCCGACTGGGATACGTGTCGTAGACTTGTCAGTCTCCAGCTCGTCTGAAACATCCGTCTGTAACACAGAACATGACCTCAGCCCCGCCTACTCCATGAGGCTGCTGAGAGCACTAACTCCTGAATTGTGAAGACATTTTGAAAAGTAATTTACTTATTTTGAACAGAAGTTACAATTAGAAAATAATTATTAAATATTAGATCTCCTGCTCCAGGGGAAGAACTTCCACGTTGAGTAGCACCTAGCATTTTATGTGACCTTCTCTGGAGACCTTTGCACTCATATCACAAACTGTGGCTCAGAATATTGTGATGTGGAGATGCTAATGGAGACTAATAATTCCATTTACATAATTAGAACCTGGTACACTCAGCCCATTTACTTGGCCCATGACAATAACACCTAGAAAGAAAATGACTAGACAGTATCTTGTACGTTAGAATTAGGATGGACATCCAAAGAGTGTGTTCTCTATTAAGGAAGAACATGTAATCAGTGGTTTGGTGGTCTGATGTATTCCCAAAGTTCTAATTCCTTAATCCTCATCCAGCTAAAAAACAAACAAAAAATCCTAATCAAAAACAACAAAAATAGTGGGTGGAGCTAGAGTGGTTCTGTATCAAGGGTGGTGGTCTTGTTTTAATCTCCTGACACTTTGGTTTTGGAAAGTGCATAGAAAACTTAACACGGCACTTGGACACAATGTCTGGGACTTTCCCCATGAGGGCACTGCTCCTCAGGGAGAGACTGCCTCTCTCAGGTCTACTCCTGGCCCTTTTCTACAGTCCCTGGTCCTATATGTTAGAATGTCAGTGACACCAATTCTCAGGTCAGGCACCGAAAAGTGATGCCATGTCATCTGCTCTCCTGGAAAGCACTGGGACTATGGGAGAAACAGGACTTTGGGTTGGTTACCCAGGTAACAAAGCAGTGTCCCACGTCCTCAGGCAGCTGCTCGTACTTCTCCAGCTCTTTGAGGAAGATGCTGCAAGGAAGAGAAAGGCTGAATCAGACATCTCTGTATGGCTCCCCCGCCCCTCAGAGGCCTGTGCTGAGGCCAGCACAGACTGGTAGATGGTCCATTACTTACACACGGCCTCTCCACTCAGTGACAACATGGTAAAGAGCAGTTTTAAATATGTGGGAACTAATGTCATCAAAATGTTTATTAACTGATTAATTAGTGCTACTTAAAATAATATAGTTTCCCTTAGGGGTTTATATTTCCCAGGCTGAAAATAATGCATTATTATACTTGTTTTGGGCCTTTTAATAGCAACTACAAACCAATTTTCAATACAAGTGATCTGAACACATTGTAACATTAAAAATAAAGATATAAATATCAAAAAGAACAAATTAATGTCATTTATAATTCCAGGGAAAAAGTGGAAAAATATTTAATCCTACACAAATTTTTTCTAATTCTTGGCCTTCTTCTTCTACCATAGACAGTTTGTGCTAAGAATTATGCATCAATGTTTCCTAATGTAGACATCACTAGAAAAAAAGAATTTAATGGAGAAAAAGTTACAATACATTTCAAAGTTGAATTGAATTAGTATGGGACTATCTGCTATTGTGGATATCTGTGCCATGGCTCCTTTCTGCATTAGTAAGTAACAAAGAGCTGATTATACTGACTTCAAATTAATATATTAAACAATTTGTCTGAGCTCAGAAAATATGAGCTCTAATAAGCTGGCATCATTGGAGTGGAGTTAGCTTTTTAAAAAACACACCAAATTTTTGAATAAATAATTATGAGGCTGTGGTAATACATACTGATGGAAATGAATGATGGTGTAATCGTTACAAAGGACAATTTGACAATTTCTATCAAGATTTTGTCTCTGCAGTTTTAACCCTGGAAAATTAAAGTGGTGTTCACACATGTGTGAGGTGGTGTAACACATGCGTATTCACTGTGGCAGTGTTCATGATGGTGAAAGATGGTGGGCAGATGGCCAAGTAAACTATGGTGTATCCACAGAACTGAATATTACGTGGCTATAAAAAAGACAAAGCTTTCTACATTTTCATATGGAAGATCCCCAGGGCAGGATACTAAGTGAAGAGAAAGATCTGGAAGAATGTACATAACATGCTGCCTTTTGTCTAAAAGAAGGAAATATATATTCTTTTTTCCAACCCTAGAAAGTAATGGTTAAAGGGTATAATTTCAGTTATTGAAGGAAAGTTCTGGATATCTAGTATATAGCATTATACCTGTAGTTAACAATACTATATTGTATGCTAAAATTTACTAAGATATACCTATTATGTTAAATGTTCTTGCCTAATAATAATAACAGGAGAAAGCTTTGGGAGGTGATAGATGTGCCCATTGCCTTGATGGGAGTGATGATTTCATGGGTGCACACCTATTCCCACTCATCAAGCTGTGTATGTTAAATGTGTACAGCTTTCTCTGTGTCAATCATACTTCAATAAAATGGTTTAAAGAAAAAACTTTTTAACATAGGAAATCAGGTAAAGGAACAGGGTGAGATAGTGGTGGGTAGGACTTCTCAACATATACTTTATATTTAATTTTGATTTTAAAAATTAAATGAAGTGACATAAAGCAGTTTTGAATTATTTTACAAGTTAACCTCGAGTACTGAAAAAATTAATTTTATTGATTTGATTTATTCCACCTGGCTCCTACTTTCCAAGCATTCTGGCAGTCTCACACAAGTACAATTGGTTATGGGTTCTGTGTGTGTGTCACTGTGTTCTCTTTCTGATGACGCAGAAAAATGTTTGTTTTGGTTTAAAAAATATGTATGTGTGATTTAAAAATATTTGGCAAGTCATCTTTGGAAAGCCAAGTGTTAATAATGATTGGTGGGATCATAGATGATATTTTTATCTATCTGCAATTTAAATTTTCTATAACAAATTGGTATTTAGTAATGACAAAACTCACACAAAAATTTTGGGGACTCCTAGCAGTACCCATTTGATAATAATCATTTTTCCCCTAGAGTATTCTGATCTGAATCATGGAATAGGTTATAATGCAATCTGAGCTGTTGAAATGCAAATATGCAGAGCTCAAAAATCGATAATCCTGGAAAACTTAAAAAAAATCATATTTGCTACCACTTTAAGAAAAACTGTAGGGGACATGTATTTAATACAACTTCCAAAATATACACAGGAAAAATGCAATTGAGAATGAAACCTTTTTCAATACTAAAAGGAAAAAATCCTTTTTTGTTGCAAAGAGAAGAAATCTGCCCCATTATCATATATATAATATGTTAATTCTGGAAAATTTCCATAACAATATGTTACCATATTAGTATAATATTAATCTATTTTAATAAGTATTTTTATACCTGAAACTGAATTCTAAAAGACTTTCATTATGTGGCTCTTTTCCATGAGGAACACTACATAATATAACATATAATAGCTTCACAGTTGTTCAGAAGGTGTTGAGAGCTTCTTTACGTGGTCATTTCTCACACTGGCCTTCAATATTAACCTTGGGGAATGGACAACGATTGGAAACCCAGCTCTGAGTCATGAAGGACTGAGCAGGGCCTGGGGGTGGGGGATTGTAATGACTTGGCAAGTGGGGACAGAAAATCTGAGGAACTATTTTAGGACAAGGAGTAGTGACAGAAAATGAACTGCTTTAGATAAAGGAGAACATGGGAGGGTGGGAGAGTTTGGAAAAAGAGGGGAAGAGGAGAAAGGGGAGAATCTAGAGGCCCTGGGCTTTAGGATAAATGCTTCTGAGAGGCCTCTACTTCCCCACTCTCAGGATCTCACTCTAGCCCCCTAAACTCTGATTTTCATGGTATGTAGCCATTCTCCTCCAAAAGTGAGCAACTAAATGGTAAAACAACCTAGATCATGGCATTCCACACAGAATATAAAATTATATTTTTGTGGCATTTTTATTTTTTATAATATTTAACTTTTTTTGTAAGTCACAGATGTACATGATAAAAGAACAAACCATTTGCCTTCCTGGCCCCTCCTTGGAAGCAAGTGTAGTTACTAATTTAAGGTGTAGTCTATGAATTGAATGTATTTTTTTTGGTTCCTGTTTTGTTGTTGTTGTTTTTTTCATATTTTTTAAAAAATTATTTGAGTGACATTGGTTAATACGATTATATAAGTTTCGAGTACATAATTCTATATAATACATCATTTGTATATATTTTTGTTGTAGAAGTTGCAAGGATATACATAATAAACTTGGAAAGTTTTCCTCTTTCCTTGACTTATGACCCATGGTCAGTTTACTGGTCATTTAAGGTTAATTTTAAACAAACAGTGGTAACTGGAACCACAGATTGATAATTGATCTAGATGCTGAAAACAGTGCTAGCAAGTTTATTTAAAATCCTGGAAATTTAAATAGAGCAATGCCCTGGCTTTTTGAGATAGCAACTATCAAAAACCTATGGGAGAATGCTCAGTTTGGAAATCCTCAAAAATGAAAGCACTAGAAAATGAATTAAATGCATAGAATATTACTTTTATAATTAATGCCTTTCTGGAAAATGTGGCTTTTAACAGCAACTAACACTAGTCCACCCTTCTACTGACTCCATGTCTCACTTTCCTTTTTCCAAAACCAAACATGAGTTAAAGAGCCAGACTTCACAGTTAGTCACAGTTGTGAGGGGGGTCTTCCAAAGCTTCATTTTCTTGTCTTTAAGTAATTCCCTTGTGGAGTTGTTGTGAGAGTTTAGTAAATCCACATAGTTAAAGAACCCACCCCAGCTTCCCATACAGTATACAGTAGCCACTAAATAAACTTCAGTTCTTCAGGATCAGTGCTTCTCAATCTTAATGAAACCATACTGATAAACATACATATCTCACACTCTCCCCCATCACAGAGGCAAAGATCAGGAACTCCCCTTACTAAGCCCCTGTTAAAAACATGCAGCCTACAGGCCACATGAGGCCTAGGATGGCTATGAATGCTGCCTAACACAAAATTGTAAATTTACTTAACATCTTTTTTTTGCTCATCAGTTTTCGTTAGTGTTTGTGTATTTAATGTGTGGCCCAAGACAACTCTACTGCTTCCAGTGTGACTCAGAGATGCCAAAAGTTTGGACACCCTGCAACCATATCCTAGGAAAATCTTGATCCAGTATTGGTGCAAAAATTAGATTCCAAAGCAACATATCATTTAAATTTGGGAAATCCTGGGGTAAGCTGGTTTCTTTACTGGAGGACTTCCAAAATCCTATACTATTGGGTTGGCCAAAAACTTCAAAGGGTTTTTTTTTGTAAGATGGCTCCAGTAGCATTTAGTTGTCATTAACTTTATTCCAAACAGTTTTGTTAGATTGTATTGTGGCAGATGTCATATCAATGCGCATTAAAAAATCAAAATTTGTGAATTTTTCTGTATCCATTTTAATATTGGAGATGAGAAATACACAACATTTTTGGCATACTTGTATTATGCTTTACTATTTTAAGAAAGGTAAAAAAAGATGTATGCAGTACATGGAGAAGGTGCTGTGACTGACTGAATGTGTCAAAAGTTGTTTGCGAAGTTTTGTGCTGAGGATTTCTCACTGGATGATGCCCCACGGTTGGGTGGACCAGTTGAAGTTGATAGTGATCAAATCAAGACATTAATTGAGAACAATCAACATATACCATGCAGGAGATAGCCAACATACTCAAAATATCCAAATCAATAAAGTTATTGGTGAAAATGAAAAATGTGGCTTTAATTTTACAGAAAAATCCACATGGACTTCTTGGCCAACCCAATACTATCAGGTACACCATAAATCTCTGAAGTGATGTAGTGTGCAGTGCTTCCCAAACTAATTTGAGAGTGGAACATTTTTGGAGGGAGTATCAGACTGTTACTCACAGAACACTCTTGGAAAACTCTAGTTACTAATCCCCACACCTGGCTGTGCACTGCCACCTGGGGACAGGATCTGGGCATCAGAACTGCTTAGAAAAGCTCCCTGGGTAATTCTGATACATCCAGTCCACAGATCAGCATTTGTAGGTGACTTCCCTAGATTCCTGTGGGCTTCCAGTTGGCAAATCCTGCATTGACGCTATACGAATGAATTTTTTTTATCCTCACCTGAGGACATTTTCTTTCATTGCTTTTAAAGAGAAAGGGAATGCATGCGAGTGA
Organism: Tonatia bakeri; assembly: GCA_004024845.1. Classification (NCBI taxonomy): domain Eukaryota; kingdom Metazoa; phylum Chordata; class Mammalia; order Chiroptera; family Phyllostomidae; genus Tonatia; species Tonatia bakeri. Next base: position 253,694 of record PVIA01000431.1, read on the forward strand.
AACACTGATGTGACAGAGAAACATTAATTGGTAGCCTCCCTCATGCATATGATCTGACCAGGGATAGAACCTGCAACCTAGGTATGTGACCTGACCAGGGATTGAACTGGCAACCTTTCAGTTTACAGGACAATGCTCCAAACAACTGAACCAAACTGGTAAGGACTATGATTGAATTTTTAAATAAAAAAGTTAAGAACTAGAAAAACTATCTTTTGTTGGGCATATGAATTCACAACTTTGAGTAAGATATTTACTACAATCTCAAGGTAATTGTTGAAGGCAAGTGGCAGTATTAAACTCTAGTTTGCTTTTTAATTTGAAGTTTATGAAGATGATAGATTATGTAAGTCTGATCACTATATTTCACCTATATCAAATAGACATGATAAGCTTAAATTAAAGAACAAGAGGTCAGAACTCTCTTATAAATGATGGAATATTCCACCTTGGCTGTTTTATAGCAGTATCTTGGTCCTCACCATTTCAATTATTATATGTAATAAATCATGAGAGAATGAGAAAAACAAGTAGTTTAAGTGTTTGTGTGAAGGTCTATGGTTCTTTCAGAAATGAACAAAACTTTTAAGGAAATATTAAGATCTAAGCAATGTCACTACTCTATTAAATTATTACAATGTGACTTCCAGCCAAGATGGGAGCATAGGTAGATACGCTTTGCCTCCTCGCACAACCAAAAGAGGATAACAACAAATTTAAAAACAAAAAATAACCAGAACTGCAAGAAAATTGAATTGTATGAAAGTCAGATGGCCAAGGAGTTAAAGAAGAAATATTCATTGAGACAGGTAAGAGTGGGGAGAGGATGTGTGGCATGGCAGCGGCTGGAGGACTGGTAGGGCGAAGTGTTGGCTGGCATACCAGGTGATCACACATTCCCTTGCAGATAAACTGGGAGGAACAACTGGGGAGCGAGATACTGCACAACCCAGGATTCCAGTGTGGAAAAATAAAGCCTCAAAACCTCTAACTGTAAAAACCTGTAGGGGTTGTGGTGGTGGGAGAAACTCCAAGCCTCACAAGAGAGTTTGTTGGAGAGACACACAGTATACTAGAATGTACACAAATCCACCCACCCAGGAATCAGAACCAGAAGGACCCAATTTGCTTGTGGGTAGAGGAGGAAGTGACTGAAAGCCAGTCAAGAGCTGAGCAAGCATCATTGTTCTCTCTTAGGCCCCTCCCCCACATACAGTGACACAACGCAGCTAGGTGGTTTGCCCTGTCCTGGTGAATACCTAAGGCTTTCCCCCTCACTACATAACAGGCACACCAAGACATGGAAATATGGCCCAAATGGAAGAACAGATCAAAGCTCCAAAAATAGAACTAAGTGATAAAGAGACAACCAACCTATCAGATGCAGAGTTCAAAACACTGGTAACTAAGATGCTCACAGAAATGGTTGAATGTGATTGCAAGATAGAGGAAAAAGTGAAGGCTATGCAAAGTGAAATAAAGAAAAATATACAGGGAACCAACAATGAAGGGAAAGAAGCTGAGACTCAAATCAACAATTAGAGTAGAAGGAAGAAATAAACATTCAACCAGAACAGACTGAAGAAATAAGAATTCAAGAAAATGAGGAGAGGCCAGGAACCTCCAGGACAACTTTAAACATTCCAACATCTGAATAGGGGTTCCAGAAGAAGAGGAAGAACAAGAAATTGAAAACTTATTTGAAAAAATAATGAGGGAGAACTTCCCCAATCTGGCAAAGGGAATAGACTTCCAGGAAGTCCAGGAAGCTCAGAGAACCCCAAAGAAATTGGACCCAAGGAAGCACACACCAAGGCACATAATTACATTACCCAAGATTGAAGAGAAGGCAAGAATCTTAAAAGCCACAAGAGAAAAGGAGACAGTTATCTACAAAGGAGTTTCCATCAGACTGTCAGCCGATTTCTCAAAAGAAGCCTTGCAGGCAAGAAGGGGCTGGAGAAAAGTATTCAAAGCCATGAAAGGCAAGGACCTACATCCAAGATTACTCTACCCAGCAAAGCTATCATTTAGAATGGAAGGGCAAATAAAGTGCTTCCCAGATAAGGTCAAGTTAAAATAGTTCATCATCACCACGCCTTTATGATGTGAAATATTAAAGGGACTTGTCTAAGAAAAAGAAGATGATCAAAATTATGAACAGTAAAATGACAACAAACTCATTACTATCAACAACTGAACCTAAAAGACAAACAAACAAACAAAAAACAAACTGAGCAAACAACTAGAATAGGAACAGAATCCCAGAAATGGAGGTCTCATGGAGGGTCATCAGTGGGGAGGAGAAGGGAGGAGAATGGGGAAAAAGGTACAGGGAATAAGAAGCATAAATGGTAGGTACAAAATGGACAGGGGGAGGTTAAGAATAGTATAGGAAATGTAAGAACTTACATGTAAGACCTGTGGACATGAACTAAGGGGGTAGAGAATGCTGGTGGGAGGGATGGTACAGGGCAGAGGGGTTAAAGAGGAGGAAAAAAATGGGACAACTGTAATAGCATAATCAATAAAATATATATTTTTTTAAAAAAGAAAGTAATTACAATACAATATATTATGAAATTACTCTATGAGAAAAATGCTTTCCTCTGGCTTTGTACAGAATCCTGAAAAATGAAATCTCTAACACTAAGTGACAGAAAAGCTTTCTGAGGTTTATCATTAAGTACTATGGAAACATGATACCTCAGACAAGGGTTTGATCTCCAAAATATATGAAGAATTCACACGACTCCACTCCAGGAAGACAAACAACCCAATTAAAAAATGGGCAAAGGACTTGAACAGACGTTTCTACAAGGAGGACACACAGAGGGTCCAGAGACTTATGAAAGTATGCTCAGCATCACTAGCCATTAGAGAGATGCAAATTAAAACCACAATGAAATACCACTTCACACTGGTCAGAATGGCCATCATAAACAAATCAACAACCAAGTGCTGGTGAGGATGTGGAGAAAAGGAACCCTAGTGCACTGTTGGTGGGAATGAAGACTGGTGCAGCCACTGTGGAAAACAGTATGGAGTTTCCTCAGAAAACTAAAAATGGAACTGCCTTTTGAACTGGCAATTCCACTGCTGGGATTATACCCGAGACTCCTGAAACAACAATTCAAAAGAACCTGTGCACCCCAATGTTCATAGCAGTGCAATTTACAATAGCCAAGTGCTGGAAGTAACCTAGGTGCCCATCAGTAAATGAATACATCAAAAAACTATTGCACTTTTACACAATAAAATACTAAATACTACACAGCAGAGAGAAAGAAGGAGCTCCTACCCTTCTTGACAGCATGGATGGAGCTGGAGAGCATTATGCTAAGTGAAATAAGCCAGGCAGTGAAAGATAAATACCATATGATCTCACCTATAAGTGGAACCTAATAAGCAAAACAAACAAGCAAGCAAAATATAACTAGAGACATTTAAATAAAGAACAAACTGACAGTAACCAGAGGAGAGGTGGGAGGGGATAATGGGGGAAAATAGGGGAAGGGTCATCAAGGAACATGTATAAAGGACACATGGACAAACCAAAGGCAGGTAGGATCAAGGGTGGGAGGTGGGGATGCCTGGGGTAGGGGGGATTGGAGGAGGGAAAATGGAGACAACATGAACAATAAAAAATGAGAGAGAAAAAAAAAGTACTATGGAAACGGCACCATCTCAAAGGTACCCCGAGTCATTTTGATTTTGTTCTCTCCAAAGATAAATCTGGCCTATAGCCTCAGTGCACTGCAGAATTGCATTCCTCTCTGAGGGACTTACAGCCAGGTCTGGCAGATAGACCTTTACATCAAGGATGCAGTCTGCATAAATATATTTGATGACCTTGTGTGTGCGTGTGCATATATGTGTGTGCTCTGGTACAAATGCACTTGTTGGAATGCTGGAGGCAGTGAGAAGGGGAATGAGGGTGGGGGCTGTGGCAAAGGGGAAAAGAATGAGAAGGATACATAAAGTTGGAGGTCAGGTGAGAAAGGCATCAGGCTCCCTTTTTTGCAGGAAGTCCAGGACATTGCCTCCTTGTCAAAGCAGGGCTGGGTTACTGCTTTCATACAAGCAGAGGTAGATATCATTTCTTAAAAAACCCTAGTGACCAGACAGATTCAGAGGCTAGCCTTTAAGAGGCTCTAGACTGTAGGGGCTAGGGCAGGTGGTTGTTTAGGACTGGAGCAGCTCCTGAACGTGTGGAGAGTCACATGCACCCCAGGGAAGGTGTGGGATTATTCATGGAGGAGCTTCAGCACAGTGATCACCCAGGCTGAGCTGCGAGAATCACCAGCTCTGCCCTGTCCTTGCACACCAGGAACTACAGCCTAGGTTAGAGATTAAGGGGAAAGGTGTGCAGGGCTGGACTGCTACTCACCGTATTCCTCAACCTTGGCCTCCAACCTCAAGCAGCAGTTTACCTTCCTGCACTTCTACCTGTTAAATAGGTTTTGCTAATATTTCCTAATTTTATTTAACTTATGTGACCAGATGAATCAAGAAGTATGTGCAGGGATATATCACAAGTATGATGTCAAAATAAAATATAAAAATTAACCTCACATTTAATGTTATACACATCCATTAATGTGCTGCCAGCAACTAGGAATAGATACTAAGCAGTTTGTGTGTATAACTAATATTAACATTACTTTGACACATCCAAAAAGTGTTTCCAGCTTGTCTTGACTTGGGCATCTATAACCAGTAACAAATCTGACAGCATACTGAAAAAAATCAAACGACAAAACCAGAGCTAAATTTGTATACAGCCTTTCTGATGGGTCATGTAAAGTCTGCAGTTATCCCTCAAGTATGGGTTTAGGGCCCACAAAACATCATAATGAGTCTTCCCTTTCCTTTCTGTCCTTGACATTTGAACACAAAGAATGTGACTGTGTTGTAACAGGGAGCTGAAAAGACCTGAATTCTTTGGTTGTGCTACTAATTGGTTTGGGAAGGTCACAGACCTTTATAATCTCCAGTTTCTATAAAACAAGGGAGTAGAGGAGAACTAGATTATTTTTAAAGGATTTCCCCCACCCCCAACCCCAGGCTTTTATATACTGTTATTCTGGAGCAGCAGTGGCCAGCAGTGCGACCCTGCCAACTTGCTGTGGGCTGCACATCCCTTGTCTCAGCACCTGGTGGAGCCAGCCCCTTGCCTTGCAGCTGTAGACTGACCCATAGTGTTTCAAGGGTTATAAAATCAATACATCGGGTGTAACTCAGCATTAAAAAAGGAGGAAGAGGATAGGAGAAGGAGGGGGAGGGACAAAAAGAACCTAACCTAAAATATCAGCATGCATCACACAGAGTGAGGGTATTTTGAAAAAACATTATTCCCTATAATATATATCAAGACATAATGTATAATTTTTTCCTTTGGTTCACATAAAAAAATGTTTGAAAAACACCTTGCTGGTTCTCCTAACTACAAGAGGATGGTAGCCCAGGGAGGACTTGGTCCTTATCTATTTCTCTCCCTCCCTTCTTCCCTGAACACCCCCTCAGCAGCTTCCTTCTCTCTCCCTCCTTTCCTTCCTTCCATCCATCTGTCTCCTCCACCATTACTGCCTCCCACTCCTGTCTCCCACTCCTCTCTCCCTCCCCATCTCTCCTTTCCCCTTATTAGCCACCCACTTCTCTTCCTTCTCCTTATCTAGGTATTTTATCCCACTTTCCCACCTCACTCTGTCTCTCTCCTTTCTTCCTTTGCATCATACCCCCATACTCACCACCTTCTCTGATTCTTACTCCCTCTACCCACCACCTTTCCTTTCCTCCACCTCAATCTCAGACACAGATGTGACAAGAGAGACTAACAGGGGTGTGACAACTGGTCTCCCCACACTGAACCAGAGTTAAGAATCACCCTCAAACTCCTTCAATTACCTCTTGCAGCCTCCCTGCTATCTTCCCCACTCTCCCCCTTGGAGGGCCATTGTTCAAACTTTCCCACCTTATTGAGGGAGCCATCTCTGGCTAAAAATATCCTCTTACTTAAATTCCATCTTAAATGTCCTCTCCTTTGTAGCCTTTCCTATTACTCCAACTGAGGCTATTTTCTTTGCTCCTTTGAACTACATTTGTTCTTGCCTCCAGTCTTATCACAGATACCTCACTAACTCCTGGAGCTCAGAGGGCAGAGGCTGGGTTTGACTCACCATCAGGTACCAGCTGCCTCTTCATACTAGCACAGGGCTTGCCCAAGAAGGAACTCTGAGAAGATGACAAAAATGTGGGCCTGGCCTTTCCCATCACTTCCTCCACTTTGTCTTCAGTCCCTGCTACACATGACCCTCTGCTGCTGGCTGACCCTGGCCACCTGCTGCACTAGCAAGCTGACCCTGGCCTGGCCAGTGCTCCAAGCTTAGCCCCACAGAGCTCTGGCCCTGCTCCCTCCGCCATGGGCCTGAGACTACCAGGCCAGGAGTGCCAGGACTGGAGGGAGGGAGTGTGCAGGAGAAATATCTAGCCCTGGTAGGTCTTGCTGAAATCTGACTTATTTCAGATAGTTAATGGGAGGGTGCGGGACTTGGAGGACACGCCTATGGAAGAAAGGAGTGGAAGTATTCTTCAAATGTGGGGATCCATGTGAAAGCTGACGAACCAAACCAACCAGATGTGGTGGTCCCAGTGGTGGTCTATGGAGTGAGGGACCAGGATAAAGCACTGACGTGGGAGACCACACACCTGCAATCCATGCCTAATCTTTAAGGGCGGAGGCAGGCCTCACATTGGGCAAGTCAGTGGCTGCTCTCTGGATCTCACTGTCTCTTATTTGTAAATGGAGATGGTTGTACTTAACAGTGAAGAAGATCCTCTGAGTCTGACAGCAGAGATTTTATAAAAATGTTATTGCTCAGACACATATAAGACTGTATCTCCAAATAACTGAAAAGGAAAAAGTTCAGATTAAACCAAAAGTGATGAATATTTTGAACAAACAGCTGTCTTCACCAAAGCTGAAAATCCAATAATCAAGGCAAACAAAATAAATGATTCTCCTGAATTATAAGCTATAGGCTAGTCAAAGTGGGGAGACTGCACTGACACAACTAACTGTTTGGGGACCTGTTTGTGGGATCTATCGTCCTATCATATCTGAGTGCTCTGGGAATGCTTAGCAATACACAATAAAACTTGATTTCATTCTTGTGTAGGAAGTTTCATGATCTTTATATTTAGTTCTATAGAAAAGAGATGTAGGGTAAAAGCAAAGTATCATTCCATTTGAACCTGCAATTTGTGTTAAATATATTAAATTGTTCTTTATAGAAATTTTGGTGCTTGGGAATTTCTCCCTTAAGTATCTGTATAGACAAAGGTCCTTGAGAAAGATACACGCGCACACAACTAAACTTGGTTGTCATTTTTCAAAGTGACACCATTTAAAAGAACCAATACCATATCACCCTTGGTCTAAGGACTAATTTTCGAGGGACTCAGCTAATTGGGTTATTGGGGCAGTGTCGACCTCAGCCCCTCTGCCTCCCTGCCTCCTCACCTCCCCCTCTCTTTCCCTCCCCGCTGGAGGATAGCCAGATAACCTGAGCTGCACACTACAAGTGTGAGGAGCATGTTTCCCTGTTAGACAGCACTTAATTGCAACTTTGCAGCAAGGATGCAAACAATTAGAGTTAAAAAGAACCCTTGGAAAGTTTCAGGTTAAAAAGTGACCATTTCAGACAATGGTTCCTGAAGAGTCCTCTCACTAAGACACTCTCAAGAACCTCTTTCATTTAGATATTCACTTACTTTGCTGGTCTGTAAGGTTCTGGTAGTCATAGGGAGCAATCATACTGAATGGTTTTCCCTATCTTGAGACTTCCGCAACCAAAAGACTGAATTATGACCTGAATGGCATTAGCCATAAGCCTGCATATTGTAATTCTATTTTTAGTCCATCTGCCCATCCATCCAACAAATATTTACTTAGTTTCTTGTGTGCCAGGTATTGGGGTTATGCAGTGAAAGACATGGTCTCCTATGGAGTTCGCAGTTTCTGCATTTTCAAATTTGGCTTAATTGCCATATCTCTTATTTATTAGAGATTATAGAAGTGTTATGCTTTCTCCATTAATCAGAATTTGTGTGGCATAAGTAGAAAGCATACACTATGGGTAAAGTCTTAGCCTTCCAGATCCTGTAGGGAATACACAGCTTGATTTTCTTGGATGTTCCTTTAAATTGTGGATAATTTCAAACATTTTTTGTCTTTGGTGAATAGCTTTCCAAAAGCATTACTGAGTTCCTTGCTTTTTAATGTAGAATAATGATTCAAGGTTATTACTAATATCAATTATTATGCTATCCTGTCAGAATGTGGCTCTGCTAGGCCCTGTAATGGGATATAGAATTGTTTGCACCAATACTAAATAGCCTTTGGCCACTCTGATATTTTTGGTTCTTTTGCCTGTTTTCACTGCAGTTTGTCTTCTTTCCTGTCAGGTTTTACTGCTGGTATCAAACTACTTGCTCAACTTCTTGCTTCTTATTGGCTGCTTCTAAATTGCTTGAGCCTCAAAACAATCTCACCAAGATGTAAAGTGGCTTTTAGAGAGGATAGAAAGGAGATTCTGTGAAAAGGTAAGAACTTGATCTTTGTGAGAGCTCTTTTGGTTGCTCAGAGGCTGGTTTTTATTTTGTTGTAATGTTATAAATAGGTAACATTTGCTTGGCAGCTTAATCATTGAATTTATTCCTCTGCAGTCTGCAGCATTCTATATAGTTTAACTGGATTTCTAAAAAGGATTTCTTAGATGAAACCATGCTCTGTAGCTGGCAGACAGACTGTCAGCTATTTGAAAAGCACCAGACGGCTGCCACGCCTCGGCAGGGCCGTGTTGTGGAACCAGGTAAGAGACGCAGTTGTGTTAGATAGTTTGTTATGATTAATCGATTTTGAAATAGATATCCCTTCCCTTTACATATTGATTTGGCAAAAGCAGAGTTCACAGGAGGTGTGCTTTGTGATCTCTGGATTTCTATACTTCGATGCTTAGTGGGTTTGGTAAGGATATGAGGAAAGTGAGACTTGTTAACTAAATCCCAGAGACCACAAATCAGAAAAGTAAAGGAACATGACTTACTGCCTACCGGTCCCATGCCTTCTCAGACAGCCCAGGGAAGATGGGGTAATGCTGAGCTGGGCTCACATGACAGAATTTGGAATCAGAGGCTTTGGAATCAAAGTAAAAAATGGCTTTACAGGGGTTCTTAACTAGGCATGAGGAGAGATTACTTCTATGTCTGAAGATTTCCAAACAAACCACATGGAGAGTGTTAACATTTGTGATTAAAAAAAAAAAAAAAGACTGGGAACTTAGTAAGTTCTCCAGGAAGTCAGATTTTTTTTCCCTCCAGAGCTTACTGTTTATATAATCTGACAAGGTTAATGTGTCTTAGGAGCTACATATTTTATGTTCCTTTTAAAATGATGCCATTTGATAACATAACAGGGGATTAATCATCAGAAGTTGACAAGAAAGGAGTGACTTTCCAACCCTTATTCAGAACTCTAAGGACTCAGGGTGGTCCTTTTAGAGCCAAGTCTTGCCTCCTAGTCATTCTTAGCAAAGGGCCATAGTGAGGCCTCATTTTCTAGAGCTGAGCTGCTCAATACGGTAGCCACCTGCCATCTAAATTTGTCAAATTAAATAAAGTTAAAAATTCATTTCTCAGCAGTATTAGCCATATTCCAAGTGTTCAATATCTACACATGCCCGGGGGCTACCGTAACAGACAGCACAGACACGGAACATTTCCATTGCTGCAGAAGGCTCTATGGGCAGCGCTGTTCCAGAGCCCTGCCTCAGCGTGGCTGCTACCACGGCACACGTGCTCCTAGGAACTCGTGGGGCTGGTGGTTTTAGCTCCAGCATGAGCTTGTGTCTTACTGGAACAGGGTCCTGAACGAGCTCTAGGACTTCATACCACTGTTGTCCTTGTGTTTTGAGATTCTCTATTTGTATTTTGTGAACTGAGTTATTTCCATTAGTTGGTTACATAACTCATTAACCAATGTTCTTGCTGACCCTCTGTTAAAAGTAGAACATGTTGTGGGAAAGGTTCTTAAATCAAGTTGGTGTTCGACAAAATGAGCTGTGAGGTTTAAGGGCTTTATGATTCTACTAATTTCAGCACAACTGAAGGGGTCAATTGATGTTCTCTCCTGTAGGCTGTCAAGAAATGTGTTCCATTACGTAGTTTGCCTGTCTATCTGTCTATCTATCATCTATCTTTTCTACATTGTTGTTTTGGTTGAGATGACCGGGGAGTTGAGAGGAAATATTTAGGTTGAACGGACACTTCAATGAACTTTGAAACCTAAGACTCACTAGGTAGAATGGTTAGCCTTAGCTGAATTCTGATGCCAGGATTCTCTGCAGTTTTCATGAGCAAAAGCTACTTCTGTTCCTTAAAGCCTGGTTATTGTTCTGACTGGGGATAAAGATGTTGCCAGTAGGTCCTGAAGGAGAACACTGCTGAATACTTCACTTTCCACTGGGAACTCTGAACAATTGTGGAGAAGTGTGGATGAACGAGAAAGAAGTCTGATAGCAGCTGACTTAGAAAATTTAACAAGTAACATTTACTAGGTGAGATTTTCCAAGCTGCTTGGACCCACTTGTTGGGAAGCCCTATGGTTTGGTATGTATGGCCCTAAGCGTGCTCCACTGAACCCTCCACCGACCTACTTGTTATGAAAATCGTAGATCTCCTGGATGTTGCCAAAGATGATATGTTCTTTATTAAGGATCCCAGGGGGGATCTCCTCCACACCACTGGTCATTTCCCACAGGTAGGTCTGAAAGACAGCAATAGTTTCATCAGTGGCAAGAACTGCCACACGAAATGCAGATGAAATGAACAGGCCTCCAAACGTGCGGTGTAAGACTTGGGCTGGTAATGCAAGCAGAGTGTAAAAAGTGAGATAGTACATGAGCAGGAAGGAAGGAAAGAAAATCTGAGTTCCGTTATCTTGAACTGTTGCCAGGGAAACACATCCTGACCTTTTGTCAGTGCACAAAATCCACACTGTTCTTAGTTACTAAATGTGCACATGTTCAAGTGTGTGTCGAGTGGAAGATGCAGTCTTTCAGACTTAAGTTCACTGACTGTGTCATGGTTTTTACTTTGAACTCAAGGGTCTTATATACTTTTTTGCTGAGTCTAGCTTGAGTCTGAGGAAAGCTTCTTTTCAAAAGTGCCTTAAACTCCCATGTAATTACTATTGACTCTGGTAGTTGTTAAGCTCTGGGAGAAGACAAAGAGCACTGAGCTCCTCCCGAGAACCCGAGCTCCTTCTCGAGAACCATCTTTCTAATACAGCTGTTAACTGATTGCTGGAAGGCTTACCTCTAAGCACTCATGTAAGTCCCTTACATAAGCCTTCTCTGTCTGGAGCAGTTCAGCCATGATGAATCTGGAAGGAAACACATTGGCATTTAATTGGTATCTCCCTCCTTCAAACTTTATTTCCCCGCCCCGGCATGTATGACATTATTGAATGTCCTATTTTTCGACTTGACCAAAATGCGTCTCTTCCTTTCTTCAAAACTCCTTGCCTCTGAGTATTAGGTCTGAGTCCCTCTCACTTTGATCATTTGCTCTGTCTCCTTTTGGCATGTTTGGGCTCAGCTGGTTCCCCATCCTCTCTCCCTTTTCCCTCCCAGTTCTTCTATGTTGTGATTCTGTGCAGACATGTATGTGTTCTCAATTGCACATGTGCCTACATGTGTGCACAAGCATGCAGCACTGTTCACATTCATTCTTACCAACCACGTGGCTTCAGTCTCAGCTTCCTACATCTCTCCTACAGCTCCCAGATGACGGCTTCTGTTTAGTAGAGTTGTTGACTTATACCAAAACAATTCATAGTGCCTTAAGTTAAGCCAGGTTTCAGAGCTAAAAATAACAAATGCTAAGATGCTACCACTGAGACTGGGGGGTTAGCAACTTTTATCTGTAAAGAGACATTCAGTCTCTGTTATAACCACTCAACTTTGCTGCTGTAGTGTGAAAGGAGCCATAGACAATACGTCAAAAATAAATAAGTGTGGCTGTGTCCCAATAAAACTTTGTGGACACAAAAGAATTTCATTTAATTTTCACATTGCTACTACTCCTGTTTTCATATTTTTCAATCATTAAAAAAATGTAAAAAAGGCCCTGGCTGGTGTAGCTCAGTGGATTGAGTGCGGGCTGTGAACCAAAGCATCGCAGGTTCAATTCCCAGTCAGGGCACAAGCCTGGGTTGCAGGCCACAGCCCCCAGCAACCGCACATTGATGTTTCTCTCTCTCTCTCTTTTTCCCTCCCTTCCCTCTCTAAAAATAAATAAATAAAAGTCTTTAAAAAAACGTAAAAAATAATCTTTAGCTTACAGACAATGTAAAACAGGTGGTTATTAACCAATGTCATCCCAATAAGTTTAATTTAAAAAAAACAAACAGATGGTGGGACAAATTTGGCCTGTGGGCCGCAGTTTGCTGACCTTTGCCCTGTGTGCTTCAACACTATTTGTAATGGGGCTCATTTACATCACAGACTGAGTGTACGAAACTGAGTGTGTGACGACAAACCCATCACAAGTGGACAAGTTAAGTGACTGCTCCTCTGTCTCACATAAATAGAAGCTTGTGCCGCACATCTGCAGGGGGCGGCTCCCTAACACCACAATGTGCTTGGGCAGCTGGTGAGCTTATGACGGGTGCATGGCTTCACCGTAGTGTGCCAACTTAAGTTTCTCCTTTTGCAAATTTTTATTAGAAAGGGCCCTGGCCAGTGTGGCTCAGCGGTTGGAGTGTTGGTCTGTGAATCAAAGGGTTGCTGGTTTGACTCCCAGTCAGGGCACATGCCTGGATTGCGGGCCAGGTCCCCAGTTGGGGGTGCATGAGAGGCAACCACACATTGATGTTTCTCTCCTTCTCTTTCTCTCTCCCTCCCCTTCTCTCTAAAAATGAATAAATATCTAAAAAAATTGTGCTTTCCAGCAGTCATGTGATATATAATAAAATGTAATTTAGCACAAGGTATGTATGTAGGGTAAGTGGAGGCAGTCTGGCTTCCTCACCCAGGTGTCTGGGTTACTAAGGGAAGCAGTTTCCCATAGCCTTGAGAATGGTCTGATAAGTATTGTTCTCATAGCCTTGAGACTGGGTCCAAAAAACTGTTCCCATAACCTTGAGTGGGCTTGTATGTGTAGTATGAAGCTCTGTTGCATAAGATCCATTGGTACCCTTCTGCCTTAGTCTGCGTTCCAGTACTTAAGCAGGTAAGGGACTCCCTGCTGAGTGGCATGACACGTGCCATGCAAGGAGACAGGTGACAAGCAATGTGCCACACAGAGATATGCAGGGGGTGTGCAGCTTGCAGTGTGTGTGGCTCGTCCACCCGTGAACAAAGGCGTGTCAAGCATCCCCAGGGCTCTGTGCATTTTCTCCCATCTGCCTGAATCTAGAGTGGACCTGCCAGGCCTTGACAGGCTGCAACACAGTGTATTTACATTTACTTTAGATTTTCCATGTTAGTTTTTCATAGTAGTATTTCCAGGTGTTCCATCACATAAAATTGTGAGAAATATTGCCCCTAATGTGTGACCTGTTGGAAATTACAGGAAACATTAAAACAAGCAGGATATTTTCCTGGGCCTTTATTGTGGTGGGATTTTGCTTAAAGCAATACATTGTACTAGCAGTGGCCTTCTTATTAGAATTAAAGTATTGATTTAAAAAATTTCCTTTTGCAGGAATTCATTAGCCACTCTGTGTTTTACTCAGTCAGTAAACTGGAAAGTGCAAGAGCTTTGAAGTCAGACGAACAGGAATCGAATTATGACTGTTATTTACCAGAGGGAGCGCTTGCTTCTCCCTGCCTCAGACTCCTTATAAAACAGCCGATCACACAGGACTGCTGCAAGTATTAATTAAACAAGATTATGTGAGCAAAGTTTCTAGTACATTGTAGGTGCTTAGTAAACAAGGAGAAAAAGAAGGTCAGAAGGACCAGAATCTGACAAGTTTGGGAAAGTTGTCTTTGATTTTACTGTATTGGGTTCCTGGCATTCCACCTTCTTCCTCCTTTTCCCCGATCTGCTTCCCGCAGTTCTGTTTCTTCCTTCATAATTTGGCTCCACCACCTTTACCATCCTCTGGCTGTTCTGTGCCCCAGAGAGAGCCCAGCGGCAAGATTTGGCCAGGTGTGGTCTGCTCTCCTCCTTTTTATGGGTTGAATTGTGTCCCCTCCCCCAAATTTCATATGTTGAAGTTCCAACTCTCAGTGCCTCAGAATGGGATCTGACTTAGAAATAGCCACTGCAGATGTAGTTAGTTGAGATGAGGTGATATTGGAATAGGGTGGGCACCGATTCTAAAATGATTGGAGTCTTTAAAAAAGGGGGAAATTTGGATGAATGCATATATTCAGGAAGGATGCCACACAAACATGAAGACAGTCATTTCTAAGGCAAGGAGAAGTGCCTGGAACAGATTCTTCCCTCTGAGGCCTTAGCAGCAACCAACCCTGTTAACACCTTGATTTCAGACTTCTAGCTTCCAGAATGGTGAGATAATGCATTTATGTTGTTTAAATCACCCAATTTGTCATACTTCCTTACAGTAGCCCAGACAAACTAATGTACTCCCCAGGTGAAACAAAAACTCCGACTTAGCAGGCCAGCTTCAAGGGACCCATGTCCTACTTCATTTTTATAAAATCAGTTACCTAGGGATTCTTAATCTTAGGAAACACTGTTTTCCCCAGTATTACCCAAAAAGACTCTGTCACAATAGTCTTACAAGTCCCTTTGATGATCTTCAGATACATATGTAACTGTGCGATAAAACCAACACAAAGAAAGTGGAGTAACCAGGCAATGCTTTGCGAGGTGGACGTGATTCACGGTTTCCACTACCCAGTGCCCTCTCATTCTTGGCTAGTGTGACATGTGGGCGGAAGCATTACCTATGTCCACTCTAACCTCTGTAGGCAGTCATGAGCACACAGCAAGCTGTGAAGGGACAGGTAACAAAGAAAACCAAGCACAGTCATGAGGAGGCTGCTTAGCTGGGTGGAAGCCAACGTACTCTTTCTTCCGGGCAGACTTCCGCTTCTCTTCATTGACTTCGTGGTTGGCGTCCCTCAGCTTGACCTCTCGATCTGAAAGGCTTGCTGGGATGATGTCCAGCTCCAAGTCCTTGTTATCCTGCACACAGAGAGATCACAGAGGTCACCTCGGAGACGCTATGGGAAAACAACTAAGCAGAGTAGGGGAGGGGGGCAGAGGCAAAAAAAATAGGGAAAGATATAATGAAGAAGGATGAGAAGATGGGGAGTCCCACAGACTGCCACCCACCAGCACCTTCTTCACGTGATGACTTTTTCTCAAATGAGAGATGAAATGTTCAGGTCAAATGTTTAGGGCTGACATCCATTGCAGGGAAACACAATGAACATACTTGATAATTAGTGTCATATTTCCTCCAGGACTTTGTCCTGATTAAATCTAAATACATACGCACCACATTAGTCCAAGATTGGTGATTACCCTTTAAAATATATGTGGAACAGAAACACACAAAGACATAAGAACTAACTTTCATTTGCCAAGGGAAAATAATAAAAGCAAATATTTAAACAAGCAAATTCCTTGGAAATAGAAAACAATTACTGAATTTTCTAATTGCCCACCACTGCTTATTTCAACTCTGTTTGGTATTTACATAGGATGGAAACCTCTAGGAAAAAATCTCACAGGTTAAAGCCTAGTTTCAGTGGCTTGACCACTGTACTCTCTAGTCTGCTGTGCTTTAGAGCATGAGACTATTTAAAGATTTAAGAATTAGAAATCCTAGGCTTGAATTGCCAGCCTGTGTTTAGTTCTTAATTCATAGGTCGCTGACCCCTATTATAAAGAAAAGATTAAAAGTCAGTCTTTCCCACCTTCATGGTAAAATAGTACCTCTCTTCAGCTGAAATGTCAAATGACCTTTGTACAAATTGCATTCTTTATTCTTGAAAGAGCACTGTTATACATACTGACGACTCTAATCATTTGCTGATTAACATAATTGGGTAGAAGATGGTACTGATGAAGCCAAAATAAAGGGTTTAGTCCTCAAAGTCAACAGTTAGCTTCACACAGCAAAACTCTGTTCTGTAGCCACAGACCCCAACTGTAGCCTGCCAATTTTGCTATACATATTGAATGTATATGGCTAATCATGCAAGGCTAGAGGCCAATGGCTAGATGGCTCGGGAAGATCCACCCCTCTCTAGAAAACCATACAAGGCAAGTGCGGTAAGAGCTCAGAAAGACTGGTCCGGAAACCATGCTTCCTTCCGTGGCAACGCAAGCAGCAGCACGAGGGAGACAAGAAAGGAGGCTGTCCCAGCTGGGCAGCTCCCACACCCACCTCCGTGTTGACTCCCAAGGCTTTCTCCAGGGAGTACTGGTACTTCCCCATCCTCAAGGAGAAGTCTCTGTAGTGCTTGTCCACCGTGGTCACCCATTTCCTGATCTCTGTGGCATGAATGTGGCCTTTTTCCACAAAGCTATCGGCCAGCTGAATCAGAAGTTTCACCTTCTCCTTTGTTTGCTGCCCCAAAAGATGGTTTTAAGTTATCAGATTACATTTAAACTCAAGGCCCGCACCCCCACCTCCTTTTTCTTTCCTCACAGCAGCCATAGAGAGCTCACAGACAGACTGTCTGGGTTTATATCCGAGTTCTGTCACTTATTGGCTGGGGGGTCCTGAGCAAGTTACTTAAACCCTCTGTGCCCCAGTTCCTTCATCTGCAAAATAGGGATCATAACAGTGTCTCAGTCATACGGTTGCTGTGAGCACTATGTGAAGTGAGGTGTAGAACGCTCAGAACGGTGCCTGAAACACAGGCTCACAGTAGGAACTCAGTGAGCAATACATGTCAGTCACTATGATCATTAATGCAAGAATCCCTTACATTACAGCACTTCACCAGCTACAGACTATGTTACTGCCACATCTAAGGCTCATCTGAGTCTTAAAGCATCCCTAAGAGCTGGGTAGAGGAAGGTGGTATGGGTCTCTTTAAAACCACAGGTTAAAAAAACAAAAACTCAGGCCGAAAGACTCAGGTCTTGTCCAGGTTCATAACCACCTGCGAGTAACAGCCTAGACGCCTCTGTTCCATAATTGCAAGTTCTCTCCCTTCACTGTACTGGCCTGAAGTAGGCTTTCTACGCATCAGGTAAGGTGGCACATGCCAGGATATAAAGAAATCCAGTCAGCAGATTTACGAGTAAACCATGCCCCTTTCACCCCCAGGGTCTGTCTTTAGCTTCCACAGAGAAAGAGAGGAAAGAATTAATGAAGCTGGTGTCCATGGCAGAGCTAAGTAAGGTGGAGCCCCGATGTCATGCGTTACTATCATTTTGAGCAAGAGTTTGCCCAACACCTACTCTGAGTGTAGAGGGCTGTGGGAGAAGCTAGGGGCAGAAACAAAAGAAGAAAAAAAAGATATTCATTTTCCTCTTTATATCTCTACCGGGGACCAGATTTTCACAGAGGGTAGTTAAACAACTGAGGGCACCATGTCACCGAATGCCAAAAAGAGAAGTATGCAGAGTTAACACTGCAGAAATTTTAGGACAGAAGAATCAAGGTGTGTTGGCATGAGCAGAAAAGGTCTCATAGGTGGGACTTAAGATACGGAAATGGGAGGGATGTTCAAACAAGTAACACTTGCTCATCTTTTATCTTAAGTTTGGATTTTGAAGCTCTAATATCAATCAGGGAAGCCTAATAGCTTTAAGAAAGAATACTGAAATAATACTCTGAGGGGCAAAACTATCTTTTGGACTGGAGGACAGTAAGTCCAAAGTTTGGATCATGCTGCAATCTAGATAACTGAGGGAAACAGGCAGAAAATCACTAGAGGAAGAGGAGAAAAGACAGAAGAGCCTTTCTCACCCTCCCTTTCCTCCCCAGGCTCATCATAACCCCTCCCACATCACTGACCCTCCCAAGAAATGCCAGTGACGCCAGCAGAGAGGACTTTGCCTGCGGCATGGCGGAGGGAGGAGAGGCAGGCTTCAGCTCTGCAGCAGCTCAGTCAACACGTCTGAGTCCCTCCTGTCCCAGGACAGGGGGCCGGCACCCAGGGCTGGGAGACAAGGAGCCAGAAGCGCTTCGGTGTGAAGAAAAGAAAATGGGCATGAGGACAGGAGAAATACCTCCTTAGCCATGAAAAGACTGAGAATAGTGGTATTTGGAATTGGTTAGGAAAGGATACCTGGTATCCTAAGGACTTCGATCTTATTGCATTTAGGTTATTTTTCCTCCCTAAAAACAATTGTTTTAGGTTTGCTATTTACTTCAAATAAAGTTTAATTTTTGCAGCTATAAACAAGAAATCTGCCTTTGTGTAAATTCTTGGAAATACATGTTTATTCTCTTCTCTTGGTAAGGAGACTTCAGCATGAGATGGGGTTTTATGGAAAGCTGGTGGCAGCAGCCCCACCAGAGAGAATTTTATCCTGAAACATCAAAACTGTGATTCAGAGTCAACAAAAAGAATGGCTTGTGACCAAGAGTATTCCAAGTAAGCGTGGAATCTGGGAGAGCAAACGGACAATAAAATGTGCAGTACAGATGGGCCCTTCCCTGTGAGAACTCACCTGCATCTGCGGCCATCTCCACCCCCTTCCATGGCCCTAACCTGCAGCCATGTTGCACCTCACATGCCCCTTCTGCTGTGACGAGTGGCTTCTACTTCTCCCTGCTTTTAATCCCTTTGGCCCTTTTTCATCTTCTCTCCTCCCTACAAATTAAGTGGGCGATGCCCTTCCCAGTGTTCCCCCGGCATCACGTATATGACTCTACTTCAGCATGTATCACATTGAATCATGTATGTGCTTCCTTCATTAGACCATGAACTCCTAAAAGATGTGTTCTATTTTATTTATTTATCTCCAATGTCTAGAAGATAGTGGGCATACCATAAATGTTGAAGAAAGGAATGAGCAAAGGACTGAGTAAATCTTGTGTTTAGAGGTGTGTAAAACTAGACCAGTAAGAGCTGAGGGTTTATACCTGGAAGAATCAGATGATAAATTTGGCCCATGAGCTGGACACCAACCACACCCACAGCCCCTGCAGAGTGCGGTCTGAAGTGATTTCTCACTCACGAGTGACTCTGGTGGTACCACTGGATCTGCCATGTGCCTGGTCATATGAGGTCAGAGGTAAAAACTTGTCCCATACAGACAGCCTGTCAACATGAAGCCAGTCACTTCTGAGTTGTCCTGTCCTAAAAGCTCTGTCTAAACAGGGATAGTGGCAGTATACTGGGTCAGTTGGGGTGGTTTCTCTGGGAATATGAAGAGCAAAGACAGGACACTGGGTAGTCGGTTGCAGAGCAGAAGTGAAAACAAAGAGCAGAGAGAAGTGAAAGGAAGCTGAATGGTGGTAACGTATCCCTGATGCCCTGCGGTGAGATGACCAGATAACATGGCTGCTGGAACTGCCCGTAGTCTTTGGCACACCTGCAGAGGTGAGACTCAGCCACATTTCCCGTTTCTCCCATAAGGCCGAGCCATTCACCATTTCCTGGGTTCCTGGAGGTCCGGCACCATGGTTTCTATATTCTTCATTCCCACACGCAGCCACGTAGTACCTCCCCGCTTCATCACCTGAGCCGGTTTGAAACGCAGGTTGCAAAGGTCCTTGGATGTTAGTTTCAGAAGTATGTACATGATCTTGTGGACAAAAGGGAAACTTTGGGGGAATATAATTCATTTCGGCCCAGAAATTTGGAACTGATATCTTGCTTATCTTGGCTTCATGTGTCCTGTAATATATGTTCTGCCACTTCCACCCTGAGCTCTATGTTATCTGCTAGAAAAAATAGGTAAAAAAAAAGGGTTCAGTAGTTCTTTTTTCTTTCTTTCTTTTTCTTCCTTCCTTTGGCCAGTTCATATTATATAATCTTCCCCTAATCAGTGAACTTTATAGTGAATATAGTTTTTCAAAAGCCCTTTTGGTGTCTTCAGCACATATGATAAGTCTTTAAGATTTAGCTTTTTGGTATTATTCTTATAATTTCAGTATAAACTTCTAATTTGACTTTCCTTGATGACATTCTTTTTATTTACTGATTGACACAGTCTTTGTAGATATGAACCCATTGAGCTCCCCGTGTGCGTAAACAGTTCTGCTGAAATATATCTTCCCATTCATTCCACAGGAGAGTTTGTCATTATACACAAACCACCAAACCTTTCAACAGTGTACATCGGGCATGAGCTTTATTTCTCTTAAGAGTCTCAAAAACAGATTATGCCCGTTTTTTACCGGAACTGTTTAGAGTCCACTCTTCTTGTTCTAAAGTGCCTATCTGCCAGGCCCACAGCTCCTTCTTCCCACAGCCTGAATTCCGAGGCATAGTTCAGCTCCGCTAAGGCTCCAGTAACTTTCGTTACCCCTTAATTCTCCTCTGTTACTGAGAATTAAGTCCGGTTTATCTCATAGCTCCTTTCAGAGATAAAATTACCAGTTTGAAAAAGTATCTTCTCAACATCATTACTCACTGGGAAATGTAAGTCAAGGCCACAGCGAGGTAGCACTTCCTACTTTGTAAAGGATGACTACACAAAAAAGATGGACGGCAACAAGTGTTACAGAGCACGTAGAGACGTCTGAACTCTTACGCTTTGCTGGTGGGGGTGTAAAATCATATAGCCACTTCGGAAGACAGTTTGGCAGTTTCTCAAAAAGCTCAGCATGTGACCCTGTCATTCCACTCCCAGGTATATACCTGAGAGAGTGGAGAACATATGTCTACATCAAAACTTGTGCACGAAGGTTCCCAGTAACATTATTCATAGTAGCCAAACAGTGAACACAGCCCAAATGTCTGTCAGCACAAGAATGGATAAACAAAAATGTGGTATTTCCACATAAGGGAATACTATTTAGTCATAAAAAGGAATGAAATGCTGACATATGCCACAACATTGATGAATCTTGAAAATATTACACTGCATGAAAGAAGCCAAACACCAAAGACTATATATTATATGATTCCATTATTTTATTTCTAGGCAGTGTCCGAAGCAGGCATACCCACAGAGAGAGGCTAGTGGCTGCCAGGGCCTGCAGGGAGGGGCAGTGGGGAGTGGCTGTTCATGGGCATGGGGCTTGTTTTGGGGATGATCAAAATGTTCTGGAATTAGACAGTGACAATGACTGCACACCTTGCGACTATACTAAGAAGCAATAAATTGTAAGAAGTTAAAAACAAAAGAATTTTTTAAAAAACTTTGCTTTTAGAAGAAAGGATTTCTTCCAGATGTCAATTAAGCTTTCTTATCACCGTGTGCCTGGACTCCTTATAAATTTAAAACCTACCAGAGGAAAATCTCACATTCTTCTAACTGTCTATGGCATATATTGGTGGATTGCTATTAGAAAGTACATTTTTATATTCAGTGTTTCTTTTACTGAATGTGTTTCTCTAGAGCAGAATAATTCAATATGCTCTATTGCCCTGATAGTCATGATGTCCACCGTATTTACTCTCTTGTTGTTTAACATCAGTTTGGTTTTTATTTCAAATGCATTTCATTGGTTATAAAGGTTAAAACCAAAGCTGTCTGATTAAAAGAGGCTTTCCTCGGGGAAATGGGACTGGGGTGGGCAAGAGGCTGTCACCTTTCATCAGAAGCTCCTCAACTGGATTTGTTATTCTGTAGTTATTCTAATACCAAATAACCCTGAGGCTTGGATTGTGACAGATGAGAGAGTGAAGCCCCATTAACAGAAATAGCTAAGTTAAGAAAGAGAAGCAACTCAGAGAGTCAAAGTAAAGGAATCATAATAAATGTCGATATTGATATATTTAATGATTCCTTTTTTCCAAATTTCTTTTTTCCCTTATATTCGCAAATATTTGTAGCCTCTCTTCAATGCAAAAGATAAGTCAGGTAAGTGAATAAAGAGTAGTTCTTGTCCTTCAAGATCCTGCTGGTTCATACGGGGAATAACATTGTACAGAGATCACTGGAGAACAGGACAGTCCATACCAGGGGCCTCAAGGTTATGTAGACCAGGGCTGGGCCAGACCATGTCCTGGCATGGAGGCAAGATCACAGAGGAGAAGGCACTGAATTAGGAAGGTGGGCTCTTTTAAAAAGTACAAACTAGAGGGAAAGAAGGATATTCTAGGCAGAAAAATAGAATAGAAACAGTACAGAGGCAAGAAAGTACATCAGGTGTCTCTCAGAGGGCAAGAAAGTACATCTATTTGGCTAGAATTTGCATAAATGAATAATTGAAGATAAAACAGGGGTGTTGAGGTATCAGTTGTAGAAGCTGTATCAGTTGTAGAAGCCTGAGGCACTGGAGAATCATTCAAGTTCTTGAGCTGGGTGGTAATGTGACCACAGTAGTGCTTTAAAGACGAACAACAATGAAGAGAAAGATGGGCTGAAAGAAAGGAAAGTCCAAAAGCATGAAACCCAACTGGGCTGGTAGCAATGTGAGTAGAAAAAGAGGAAAGATAGGCAGATGATGGTAAAGGAAGAATGGATTAAACTGACTAAACGATTCTCCACATTTCTGCTTTGGTTATGGACAGGCTCTGACCCTAGGAAGTTCTGGGTGTCTGCTGGGATCCACCCCATGTGACCAGGAACACCGGTGGAGCTGGCACGCTTCGGTGTGTTAGCAGTTCATTACTGACACTATTCAGAGAGAGGCAGATAGATGCAAAGTGGCTAATTTAAAAACCGTTTTCATTTGGACTTGAAAAGGGTTCTGTGTACCTGCCACCTTCCTAGTGCTGTTTGTTCTGGCTGGTATTGAAATGAGCCTCTTCTCTGAACTGACAGCTTTTCACGTTAGGCAAACTCACAGAACATAGGGGAAGGCCTCCCACTATCAGGAGTTCATAGTGGAGGACTCATAAAGGGGGTGACTGCTTCTGAAATGCCAGCTCAGGAATGAGGCTAAGGGCCTAATTTTGTCACAGTGAACTAGGGGAACATTTGCCATAGTGTCAGAGGGATTGCTGGGTAGGGTGGGGCACTAGTGTGCCCCCCTTCACTCCCACAAAATCAGCTCTCAACCAGGGAAGAGCATCTGCCTTGCATGCAAGTGGTGCCAAGAAAGTTTCCTCCATGGCAGGGAGTCCAGGGAGAGGGACCAGGACCCTACCAAGAGGGCACTCACACAGATCAGATTTCTGTTCAAGCCTAAAGGTCCTCAGATCAAATCCTGGCTGTGGAAACAGATGAAAACAAGGTTTTCTCCTGCTGTAGCAGTCTCTGCCACAGTGGGAGTGGGCGTGGGGGCAGGGGTGGTGGTGCATCAGTGCATGTTTGGTCCCCAGAGAACCCAGGCCGGGTCACTTGCAGGTCTGAGGCCAGACAGAAGTACAGTTGACCCTTGAAAAACGTGGATTTAAACTGGAAATAAACTCACCTGTTTTGTGAACACACCCATAGCCATCAGCCCTTGCCATAAGGTGATGGATGTTCTAAGCCATTCAAGTTTCAAGAACACATGGATAGGCGTGGATGTTCATGCATGCAGTGTGCATTTTGCATGAATACACCCCTTTGCCTTATTTGGCCCCCAAATATAGCAGATTCCAGAACCCAGAGGATGAAGAGGAATTTTGGAAGCACAGTGTGTAGGTGCTAACTTTCTGTATACAGAGCTCTACCCTGCATCTGCAATCCTTTAGGTACTTGGGTGTCAGAGGAGATAATCCTACCTGTTCTTCACCCCCACCCTTGCCACTGTGGTTAAGCATTTTTGTGAAAGAGGCTGTTCTACCTCCCACAGTGTGAAACTGGTCAGACTGGAGAATTCCCAGGAAGGTTTGAGGAAGGCCTGGGATGCTTCCTACCTTGGCGGGCACCCTGAATTCCCCGTATTCTTTCAGTAGTTCCTGAGTCTCCTCTGCGGTCTCTCCGGTGGAGGTATGTGTTGAGAGGTAATATTCACCTGTTTCTTGGATCCAGTCAAGCGCCTGTGGGAGCAAACAACTCACCCAGTCCCCCGAAGCCAGCCATCAGTAGGAAAACAGGCCACACTACCACGAAAGTTGCACTTTGGGGCAGCGTGATGGACTCAGGAAATGCCAGCATGACTTGATCATGCAGCTTGGAAGTTGATTTATAAATGAGCCCTCCCCTGTTAGACTTGGAACCTCCCAGGGACAAAGAGGGTGTCTTGTTCCTTAGACTGACCCCATATCACCATGAATTAGGGGTAATCTTCTTCCGTAATGTCTTTCCAGCTCCTGGTACCAAACTCTAAATAGAGCTCTTGGTAAAGGCTGAGTGACTGGTAAGTGGCAGCCTGTTCCCTTTCCTCTCTTCATCCCCACCTCCCATCTTCTCCACCCTGCCTGGTGCTATGACCCTCTTCTGGATGCCCCAAGTGTTGGTCACCTTGGCCTCTGAACAGTCCCTTGAACTGAGATGAAGCCAGGGAACACTCTGAACATACCTGCTTAGCACTGCGCTCAAACACCACGTATTGCTGGCACTGGTCTAACCGCCGCTTCTTCAAGGTCCAGAAGTGCAGGACGCGGTTCTCCCTCTGTAAAAGCTCACTCAGGATGGCTGCAGGGCAGAGGAGACGAGCGCTGGTCACAGGAAGGCCCTGAACAAATCTGACCAGCCACTTTGGCCCCATGTCCTGTGTGTCAGATAACTGTGGACTTTCAGGTCTCCCCATAGGACTAACCCAGGCATCAGAAGCAAGGGAGCAAGAGCATGTTCCAGAGAAAATTTCCCAGAGGGGAACAGGATGGGGGAGGCTGGGGTGAGAGAGCCTGTTGATGAGGTTCCATCAATTAAAGACAGAAGAGTACGTCCCCAGGGTGACTTAAAAGTAACCGATTCTTTTCACACCAAAAGTTGTCCTTGAGGGTAAGAAGTCATATGAAGTGTCAGTCCCTAAAATAACAACTCAATTGGCCCCTGGAGCCTGTAAGAGTGAAGGGACCTGACCGGAATCCCAGTCATTCTTGAGGAATTCTAGGAGAGGGTGAGAAGGAACCGTGACATGAGGGCTGGTGGAACTGCACGGGGAACCTGAGGCATGTACCCCACTCTGCCCTGCTCACAAGGCTGTGCAAACAGTAGAGCCTCGATTTTAAAGCCCCCAAACCATGGGCCAAGGGAAGTTGTGTTGGAATCACATCCACCTGGAATCATGTCTCTAGGACCAAACTTCCATGTTGTCAGGCATGCGATCATCAGAAAAGCTGGAAGCTGGTCTCACGTTCCCTCTGATGACATTAAGTGTGAGGATACAAACAGGACATACAGCTCCTCAGTGGGCTGTGGGAGGTGTTTGTCCATCTCATTGCACTCCCTTCTTTTGTTTCAGGAGCAACTGGCTACAGGGATGGGTTTCCTATGTGTTTTAATAGGATGTTTTATGCTTGAAACAATCAAATTTATTTTGTATTATGTCTGCCTCCTGCTTGCTGCTAACTATATTATTTGTCGATGAAATATCCAATAGGATTCTATAAAAATTAACATTTATTAAGCCCTCACTATGTGGTAGACTTATTTTCACAATACCTCATGATGCATGCACCATTGTTGTCTCCATTCTACGATGAAGACATTGAGGTTTAGAGAGCAAAGGTTACTTGCTCCCGGTCATTGAGGCAGGAAGGGGTAGAGCTGCTTGACTTCAGACCCAAGTCCTTAGCCCCCTGGTCTGCAGGCTTATTGGGGCTGTAAAGCACACGTTACTATGCTCTACAATACAGGACACAACCCAAATTGCAGTGCTTATACTTATACTTAAAAGTTTCTGGTTGATTTTGTGAATTTTTAACGCTCCATGGAAGTCTGGTTCTCTAAATACAAAATCTGTCTTCTCTCAGGCTGAGAGCTTTTATAGGCCCCAATTATTCAGTTCTCCCTACATCTATGCATTTGCCATGTAACTTTTTAGTTTCTCCCCAAGGAGACAAAGTGTGTTTTCTCACCCCTGACCTCAGGCTCGGCCATGTGACTTCCTCTGGCAAACAGATGACCACGTCAGGAAGGGCTAGAAGTGTGCTGCACGCTGACCTCGCCTCTTGTCTCTGCCATCAGCAGAGAACTATAAGAAGTTCTCCCGGGTAACTGCTGTCCCCTCCACCAAGGTCCCAGAATTCATACACATGAAGCAGACAAGAACCTAATTTGCAGCGAAGGGGCCAAACCAGCCAGCCTTGCAGCCTGAAGCAGAACTGCCGTGCTGAGCCCAGCCAAGACAGCAGATGCCCAGCTAACACACAGTCACTTGAACAGTAAATGTTTACAACAGTATACCACTGAATTTGTTGGTTGTCTTTACAGCAATCATTGCTCCTGTACAAAAAATTTAAATAAGCAGCACTGCGTTGGGTCCAGGCAGCCAGTGGAAAGGAAATGGATGCGGGGAAGACTGTAGATAGGTCCCTGCTGGGGCGGCAGCCTCAGCTGGGCAGATGAGTGAGAACCTGTGTTTGCTTTAGTCTCTGTCTCCTAGTCGGACTTTGCTCCTTGCAGCTCCCTCTGTGGTAGCCGACAGAATCAACCTACTTTAGGCAAAAATCCTAAAGGGTTTCAGGTTTCATTTTACTTTCTTTCTTTTCTTTTCTTTTTTTAAAAATTGTTGTTCAAGTACAATTTTCTGCCTTTTATTCCCATCCCAGCCCACCCCCCAGCCCTCCCCACCTCCCTCCCATTTCCACCCCCCCTAGTTTTTGTCCATGTGTCCTTTATACTTATTCCTGTAAACCCTTCCCCTTTACAATAGCCAAGTGTTGGAAGCAATCATTTTACTTTCTTTTAAAAAAAGCTTTCCTATGGACAACAACCTGCCCTCACCCCCACGAAGTTGTAGCATGTCCTGTTCTCTCTGGGTGCCGGTCACTCAGCACACTCAGGTGTGGGTGGTGTCTGTTCTCAGTAGGCAGCTGGTCTCACCTGCACTTGGAAATCAGATCATAGGCTCTGAAATGGGCAGGAAGGGGAGGCTGGCAGAAAGCCAGCCATGCACAGGGCTGCTGAACACACGGGGCAGCACACCTGGAAAAGGAACTCTGCTTCCCTCTTCTCTGTAGGGGACTTTGATTCCTAAAATTAATTCTTCCCATTGGTCTCTAATCTTCTCACCACGGGAGCTCCCTGAGCAGGAGGGAGGCTCTTCCTAAAGCAGATCAGCACCTCCAGGGGCCACTCGGAAGCTCTCCAAACCTGCCCCCCACCCCTCACTCCAAGTCAGTTTCGGGTCCCTCCCCAGCCTTTATGTTTAAATTGATTAATATTCAATAGAAGTAAAAGTTCAATTCTTTCTCTGTGTGTCCAGACAACAACTGTTAAATTCTATATCCACTCAAAGAAGAATTTCTGTGTGGTCCAGAGTAAGTGATTCCAATCATTTAACTTAATGTGGTCAGCTAATGAGTAGTTTATAAAGGTTCCTGATTTTTTATACAGTTATCAATTTTATAGAATTCAGAGAGATATTAAAGATTATGTAGACCGGTACTTAGCTAAAGTTTATGAACACACAGATCACCTGGTTGGAGTGGGACGGGGGAGCTCCTTCTAAAATTCAGGGCAACTCAGTAGGTGCAGGTAGGGCCTGAAACTGCGTGTTTCTCACAGATCCCAAATGATGTCACTGCTGCTGGTCTGGGGGCCACATTTTAAGCCGCAAGAATCTAGATATCTTTCTCTATTTTTAAATAAGGAAACTGAAATTTTAAAAGCTTAAGCAAGAAGTAGTAAGGCCAAGATTAGAACTTGTCTTATTCCCACGCTCTAAGATATCCTAGCATTGTGCTGTTACACACATTTGGCTCTTTATGTTTAAATTGATTAACATTCAATAGAAGTAAAACTTCAATTCTTCAGTGGCACAAGGCACATTTCAAGTGCTCAATAGCCATGTGTGACTAGTGGCTGGAAGGCTGTGTGTGGCATGGATACAAGACATTTTTTGTTATTTCAGAAAATTCTATCAGCGCTGTTCTAGGCTCTAAGACATATAAATGAAAAAGCTTTGGTGAAATTTTGTCATCATTTTTCCATTCCAAATCTTGATGTATGTTTTAAAAATGTCCCATGATTCACCACTGCCCATGCCATCCCACATCTAACTTTTTCTATCCAAGGAGAAAAACCAGGAAATCTGAGACTGCGTGAAGACCAGGTACACAGCCTCTGGTCTGTGCTTCTGAAGTGGGTGGTGGCCAGCAGGTCTCACACTGACCTTTCACTTGCTGCTCAGGTCCCCGAGTATGGCTGGCGGCACTGGGCATGCTGACGTTGTTCCTGTGGATGTACTTGAGAAATACCTCAGCATTCCGCCGGGCCAGGGTGCAGGCCTGAGGGAGACAAAGGTGTGAAGCCCCCACTCGTAGGTCCTGGTCCAGCAGGTGCGTGGGATCCAAGACATCTAGAAGGGGCTTCTGGAGCTCTGGGTGAGCAGAGCCCTGGAGGCCACTCTGGCTTATGGACACTCAGTGCTAGAGGCTCACCCTTTCATTGAGTAATTACTTTCTGTGTCTCTTCCCTTTCCATTACAGGTAAAAATCAGAAATCAGCTGTACCTTGACCAGTATAAGCTGGGTCAGTATTACTAATATTCACTCTCAGGCTGGTTTTTCTGTGCCACCAGAATGCCTCTTATACTACCACTTGTGTAAGTCACTTGAACATTAGTTTAATTTAGACTTGAGAAAGTAACTTTGCGAAACAAACCTATTAACCATGCATTCCAAATCAAAATGGCTATTATCCACATTTAAAATTTTATTTGTCCATCAAATCAATCCTCACCTCAGTAACACTAATAAATACCCTATTGCTGAGAAATATCACTCCACCTAAAGGAATAAGAGCTGTTAGATGAGCCCTTTTAAGACTCACAGTTGTGGGGTGGCAGAGAGGACAGCTGTCCCATGTTGCTGTGCCCACGGAGGGAACTGAGGCCCTGAAAGGGCTGCAGCTGTGAAGCAAGCCAGGGCTGCAACCGAGGTCTACTGACAGCATGTCTGGTTTCTCTCGAAATCACAGATGATGTGCATTTCTTTAAAAATCAGTTTTCCCCCTGATTGTACAAGTAATACATGGTAGTCCACTAATTTTTAATCCACAGTTTTCAGAGTTACATTATCTCTAGACAAAACTGTCAAATTTTAAATTGATTTATTGATTTGAGGGGGGAGGAGCGGGAAGAAGAGAGGAAGAGGTGGAGAGAGAGGAAGGGAGAGAAGGAGAGAGAGGCTTGTTGTTCCACTTACTTAGGCATTCACTGGTTCCTTCTTGTATGTGCTCTGACTGGAGATCAAACCTACGACCTCGGCGTATTGGGATGACACTGACCAATGGTGCAAGCTGGTCAGGGGCAAAACTGTCAAATTTTAAAACCTTTTATACTTAGCATCTGATTCTACAAATTATACAGTAGAAAATAGTTTAAATGTTGCCTTAGCAACAATGGCTTTTAAGAGCTTTGGGAAAGACTGTTGGTGGGTCCGTCCAGAGGCCCATGAATGTAACCGCTGGATGGCGGTCCAAAGCTAAGAAACCCGAAATGGAGTAACCAGTGTCCCACCCATTGGGTGTGTACTTCCCACGACAACGGGCAGTTTCTGGACTACCGTTTTAGGCGCATTTGGAAAACGTATAATCGGAACATTTTCTTTTTTCCTTCTTCAAAAGAAGCATTTAATCTTAT
>PVIA01000431.1:283539-452178 GCA_004024845.1 Tonatia bakeri
GGTTTTGGCCCAAACTTTCAGGAAAAAAATCTTTCATTTTAATATTTTAATTCGATTTTTTATTTATTTATATTTAGGTACTTGTTTTTTGTATTATAAAGAAATTTTAGCATTTATTTTTGAACATATTATGGTACAAGAAATTTTACATCACAAATAATTACAAAACACAAGAACAGATACCAGGTATTTCAGGTACTACCCATGTATAATGCACATCCTTATTTTTCCCTCAAAAATTTGAGCAGAAAAGTGTACATTACACACAGCAAAATATGGTCAATATTTGAAGTGTGACCTTTCAACCTTTCAAGTTAGCCAGCCAATATCTTCTCTACAAATACAGCCTTTTAGGTGAGAAGCTAGAGAAAACAGGGGTATGGAAAGCCATTATGAAGCATTGTGTGTGAGTGAGAGAGTGGGGGTGGGGTGGCAGAAGAGGAGGGGAAGAGGGAGAGAAAGAAGGTAGATGAAAGAACAGGCTAAAGCCCAGACCTTGGATGACAGTGTGCTCTGACCTTAAGAAAGGCCTCCTTTTGTTCCAAATGTTTACTGATGAGTGGAATGACGTGGTCAATCTCCGCTGCGGGCCCCAGCTTGTCTCGCCCACCACACCAGTCCTCATCTCTCCGGTACTCTTGCTCTAGGCTCTCCAGGACACTGCAAACCTAATGGATCATGGGGACAAAAAGATTCAGTAAGTCAATCGGTTGCGAAGTATTTTATGAGGACCTTCAGCAGAGAGAACCCGGTACAGCTGCAAAACTTTTCATTCAAAGTTCGGTTTGCAGGTTTCGGGGAGGCGGTGCCCTTGGGACATTTAAGAGAAGTCCAGGAAGCAGGGAGATCCAGCGTCTAGACCTTGGGAGACAGACTGAGACTGAGATATGGATTTTGGAATCATCCTCTGACAGTCAATGGGTAAAGGCTGAAGCTACAGGGACTGATGATATTATGTAATTTTTAAGGGTTTTTTATATATCATATTGATATAACTTCATGATAACTCTGTGAATTAAGTAGTAGAGGAAAGTGAGGTTTGGAAAAGATACTCAGGTTGCCCAACCATCGGTAATGGCTCTGTAGGAAGTAGTTTCAGGCAGAGATAAAGAAGGTGCCTATATATTGTGTGACGTATGGTCCATAAATGAATGCCATGTTTCCTCTCCCTGTGAAAAAATGTTCCAGCAGGAATGTCTCAAGATACCATATGGCGATGACACCTCCAGGCCTTCTACTGCGAAGTGTACATTTCCTTTAGAGGGATAGCAAATTTGGGTTAACCTAAAAAAGAGTTAAGAAGCTTTTCAGTTTGAAAAATGCTGAGAGGCCATCCTTTAATGACCTTTTAAATAAACTCACAAGAGAGCAGAAGCAAAAGCATTGAGAGTGGAGCTTGGAGGGAAAGTTAGGTTGAGTGTAACCGTAGGAAGCCCAGCGCAGCCTCGTGTCAGGGCACAGAGAAGGATGCAGGAAACAGAAATTCATATTCCTCGATTTTCTTTCAATAGGCTTGGATTACTTGCTTGACCATGGCAGCAGGCGAGAGCAGCCATAAGTACCTTTGGCCTCCTCAGACTGAGGAAGCTGTCTTGGTGGAGAGTGTGGCATTGGGTAGGACATTTATTAAGTTATGAACTGAGCTGAAAGATGCCCCAGATAGGACACCCTCATACAACATGCTTCTTGTGTAGGAGAGGCCTGTCCCTGACTCTGGATGACTTCTCTAGCACCACACATCTCTTCTCAGACAAGGCATGCAAACATGCAGGATGGCTCACATCTTCAGAGAGAACATTATAGACATTCAAAAGCTCTAAGAAAAAAAGTATTTGACAGCTGTCCCATCATAGTATTGGACTTAAAACCAACCAATTTAGAAGCTGAAAAGATTATCAAGCATAAACTCTTTAATTTAATAGGCAGAGAAACAGAAATCTTGAGCTACAAAGGGACCTTTCACAAAGTTAGTTTGGGGTCAAATTTCCTGACTCTTAATCTAGTGCTCTGTCCCCTTTAGTAGTTTGATCCATCTCAAGTTAAAATATGTGTATGACAGTAAACAGGGATTAAACCTCATTTTTATATGACTATTCAGTTATCCAGAGTCATCTGTTTAAAAAACTTTATGTATTAAGTTTCTTTGTCAAAAATTAACTGACTATGTATGTGGGTCTACTTCTGGAACCGCTACTCAGGCCCATCGACTCCACTCTCACACCCAACACCGTTCTGTCTCGATCCTGGCAGCTCCAAGGTGAGCCTCACAGTCAGGTAGGGCAACTCCTTCAACTCTGCTCTTCCTTTTCAAAGTCGTTTTTCTGCATTTCCATATAAATCTTAGGTAATCAGCATATCAATTTTTATTAAAAAATGCTTGCTGTGATTTGATTGGGATTGTGTTGCATTTTATAGATCAGTTGGGGAGCTCTTTATCATCTTTGTCTGCTGCTCCACTTCTGTGGCCATTGGAGGCATCTCCCTGAAACAGCAGGGGGTGAGAGAGGGTGTGCAGGCGAGAACACTGGCCGCAGGGCCCGCTGACAGATGTGCTGTGTTTGCTCCCGGACACTTCCCCAGGGTTCCTCCAAGCAACCTAGAAGAGAATGGTTCTCTGATCTGTTCCTATTAGGGAGCAACTGGAATGAGGAAAAGTGTTTTACGCTAAATAAAATCACTTCTGTTTTAAACCTCTATTTTACGGGAAAAGTTCCCTAACATTTAAAAAACTAAATCATTAAAAAACCCGCTTAGCTTCTGTGCATATTGCTGTACAGATGCAATAGTAATGGTTCTGCATCTGCATGGTCCTGCTGTATGTATTTCCTGCCTTCTCTCCTACAATGACACCATCCCACAAGTTAGGCTCATAGTTCTCCAATGACAGAAAACTGTGTTTCCTCCACTAGACTGGGAGCCCGATGAGTGAAAGAAGTGCATGTTTTTCAAGCAATGCATAGTACCTGGTTGTGGTAGATTAGATTATGTTCTGGAAATCGTCACTCTCCTTTCCCAGCTTCCATAGGAAGCTTAGCTAACTGACTTCTTTCGGCCCAAAGGTTGTTAGAGCATGTGACATAACAGAGACTTGAAATGTACTTTCACAATAGGTTTTGAGCTCTTGCACTCCTGCCTTTCACCCTAAATGTGCCTCAAGTAGCTGCTGGTCAAGGAGGATGAGAGACATGGGGACAGATCTAATCCCACCTGCAGCTTGGAGCCTGTTCTACCAAGTTTAGCCAAGACCACCTGAGCTCCAGATACTTAAGTAAAAAACATGAATGCTTATTGTTGTACACCACTGAGTTTCAGGTGATTTGTTACACAGCTTTACAGGGGCAATAGCTGACTGTTACACCACTCCACCCTAGCATTCAGTATATACCTACCCAATTTCTGTTTCAACAGAAAGTCTGAATACTTTCTAGTAAGTTTGATCCAGTAAGTTTGAGAAATGTATAAGACACAAATCACATGGTCCATTTCTCTAAAGGGAAGCATTATAAGGAAGCCAATCATGGTTTTTCCACAAGTCATTCTCCTCCTCTCAAAGGTCAGTACTGAGAGGACTGGCTTCTTGCTGGGTAGATACTGCAGATCAGCAGTGTCAGGCAGAAAATAATTCTCCACCAATCTCAGCCTCACACATCTCACAGTCCTTTCTCTCACCTGTTCAGAAGTTTTGTAAAAGGCCACAGAGGCATTGACCAGTTTTAGCCGGTCTTCCATCTTCAGCATGAGCTGCTGCCAATGGAGGGCCACCTTCTCGGCACATTCCCGGATGGCGTCTGCGTCGTAGTGGCCAGCCTGGAGCAGTGCCTCAGCTTTCTGCTGTACCTGCAGGGCACTCTGGTGCGTCTTCTGCAAGGAAGTGGCATGAAAGAGGGACTGGGCACAAGGGGAGGAGAGAAAGGTCCATGGGAACGACCCAGGCGTGGTATGGGAGGGGGTAAAGTGAGGCGTGAGTGGGAAGATGCAGAAAAGTTAAAGAGTTTTAAATGACTGATTCAAACATTTTGTCATGATGACTAACACATCATTGTTTTTAAAGCATATATTAAAAAAAGAATATTATACATTTTCATTAACTAATTGCTTAGGTCCATAACTCCTGTTCCCCACCCCTTTCTCTTCTACTTATACCTCTATGGGTCTTAAAGACGTTTCAGTGTCTATGGTAGAAAAATAACAATTTTGTATAATCTGATTAGTTCATACATTAGTTAAATTTCCTTTTCAAATCTAACCATAAAATTGTTCATAATAACGCATTTTCAAAGGAGGTTACTGCTGCAGTCCCATTTTACAAATCAAACAAACAGCACATAAAAAATCCCTGTAACACAAATCTGAGCCAACAATGCAATAATTTTAAATATTAACAATCAGTTGGAAGGATTCCAGTAGAAGAAATAAACTTGGCAGGTTAATATAGCAGAAGAGTAGCATCTCACGCCCTCCCTTAGTAACCTCGCCAAGGGAACAGAGCAGTGCAGTGGACATTTAGGTTAAACAGGTAGTACCCACATTACTGCGTTATTTGCATGTGCCTTTAGGAGTGAGTATGTGTACAGGGTTCAGCAGAAGTAACGCCTGCTTGAGTGCGGTCGGTAGGCTGAGTGTGGTTGGCTGTCCTGCCTTGCAGGAGATGGACAGCAATTTGAACATTTTACCTAAAATGTCATATGGTGTGCTTGAGTGTGATATGTTCCAAAAAGGTACATTTAATTTTTAAAATATTTGGGCATTTTCTACTTAATTTATTGGTACTGATTTTTAATTTGATATGTTGTGATCACAGAATATACTTTTTGTGATTTCAAGACTTTGATTTATATTGAGACATCTCATGATCCACCACTTGAAAAGAATTTTGCTGCACATTGAAGAAAAAAGAATGACATGCTTATGATTTTACAATAAGAAAGGGGCATTATTTGTGCCAGACTCTGTACACCATAGAAGGCTTATTTTCTTATCCAGGCTCGATGTGGTCTGCAGCTTCTGAGTTTACATTAACTGTAGAAGATGGGAAGAGCAGGCTGGAGGACTGGGTGGCAGGGAGAGAGCCAACTGGGATTAAAATTTATTAAAATGAAAGACTGATGTGGATGAGCCATAGGACTTTAAAGAGCTAATATCCCAGCCTCCACTGCTGGGATCATTTCAACCCAATGGCACAGTACAAATTCGGCCTTTGCACTTTTAGGAAAGAATAGCTCGGCTGGCAGTGAAAGTGGGCAGCTGGCAGCCCAGTAACTTACTCTAGAATTATTTCGTCTCTTCTCCTCAGGCAGCAGTGCCAGGACAGCTCCCAAGAGCACATCCACTCTTCACTTCCGGTGTGTGAGTACACCTCCCTCCTTCTCACCTCTCCTTCCCCCTTCGCCCTCATCCCAGACGGCAATCCACACCATCCTAGTTATTTTCCCCAGTCTCTCAACCACCTCTCGGCTTCCCTCCCCTGTCTCCTGAATCTGTACCCAGTGTTAGCTATGTTAACACCACCTCTAGCAGCTTAGACTTCTTCATTCCCTTGCTTTGCCACTGAGTCAGCCTTCAATCCCAATGGCCACATTAGCATTGGCACTCCTACACAGCTGGGAAAAGTAAACTAATGGGCAGAAACGACCCGCAGTAAGTCCCTGGTTTCTTTCTCTGGATCACTTATTGGCAGCATTTTCTTTTCCTGTCTCCTAAATGCAGGGGTACCCCAAGACCCATTCGTGGTTGTTTCTTTTTTAAAAACTTCTGCAGAGCTGCCATTATTTCCTTGACTTCTATCATTTCCTCTTTGTAAATGACTCCCCAGTCCACATCTCTCACCCAACATCTGACCCTTATCTTTAATTGCGTTTGGATGTAAGGGTAAGCTGCCTGTCACACCTCTCACGCAGGTCAGCGGCACCAGTTCAGTTCGGTCTGTCTGCCCATGCCAGTCAGCCAGACTGCTCCACAAGCTCCACATCTAAAACTAAATTCCTCTGGCCTTGGAAACAGTCTCCCCACGGCGGTTTACTGTTCCGTTGATGGTGTCTCCGCGCTGCCACTCCACATTACAGCCTCGTCATCATTCTTGCCCACTGTTCCTCGCCCTGAACCCCAGTCCAGTCCCATCACTTCCTGTCTAGACTGCTGTGCTGGTCACCCCCTAGTATTCCTGCCTTCCGTTTCTAGCCCATCCAACCCATCCCTTACATTGAGGGCAGACCAATCTTCTGTAACAGGAAGTGACTTCTAACATGCTCTCCAGCTCTAAAACTCCGACTTCATGCTATACACATCTCTCCCTTCTTTCAATCCAGAAGCCTTCAGCAGTTCCCTTATTGCTATGAAATTAAGCCCAAACTTTAGAGGATGTTATTAAAAGCCTCTCATAATAGGGTCCTAACTACTTCCATACCCTTATTACCTACTATTTACATACAAAATGCTTTGAAAACACACCAGACACTCTTTTGTTTTTGCTGCCTTCACTCTTCCTGCCTTTAGTGAACACCCTCAGCCTCTCCCCACTTACGTTCCAGTCACCCTTTGAGACTCAGCTCAAGTCCCACCTCCTTCAAAGGGGCCTTTTCAGATAGCCCGAGTCTCACTAAAAACCACACTTTTCTGAACTCATCTAACAGGCGGCGATTCTCCTTACTTGTCTGTGAAACTCTCAGGCAAGGACTACTTTTTAAAACTCACTTGAGCAGCTGTCATTTTACCAAATATATACGCTGTGCTAGGCACTGTGCCTATGCATACTTTTTTCTGGTTTTCATGATACTCCTGCAAGGTAAATGTGACTATTCCCACTTCACAGATCAAGAAACTGTGGCCGAGGCTGGTGAAGTGACTTGTCCAAAAACATACAACCAAGGAAGTGATAAAACCAAGAATGAGATTCGGGTTTGACCTATCCCCAAACCTACATCTTTTCCACTACATCACATCACATTGTTTGATGTCCAGCAATTAGAACAGGGCTTTCAGTGTCTCATTTAGAGGAAGATTTAACCAAATGAACATTTAGCGATTGCAAAAATTATCAGGATTCTCCTCAGTATATGAAACTAGTATATAACTGTCATCATAAACCCATCATAATGTCTTTTTTTCTGACAGTATAGGAGTAATTTTAATTTTCCTATAATTTATGTTGTATAATAAATCCTCTTCCTTATTTGAAAACTCACTATAATCTAATAGTCCCAGGAACCCCTTCCTCCTTTAACTTCCAAAATGATAAACCCTTACGCACATGACATATGACATAATCTTTGCATTGCTAGTTTTGAATCATTATTTTGCATTTATTTCTGCTCTTTACCTAATCCTATTGAGTGCTATATCTTTAAGATATGGATCAAAGATGCTAATATTTAGTAGCCAAACACGGAAGAAAATTGAACCAAATCAACTGAATTTATTATCCAGTTATAACTATTAGATAATATTACTTAATTATTTCTGCCATAATGTTTAAGCTTAAGATGTGTAAGAAGATTTCAAATAAATGTGGAATTTAAAATTTAATTTGTCTCTATGATGTTCTTGAAGACATATCAGCTGCAACATCAGCCACTAACAAATAATAATCTGAGTTTGGTGATAAAGCTATGCTTTTGGGTGCTGTATATTATTACTCTGCATTCTGAATGGCTCTGGGGAGTTTTCCTGAAGCCAAGCCTTCTTCAGGTAAAAATTCTGATGACCTTTTGTGAGACCAAAACCTTCACACTGATGAGGCCACCCAAGCTAGGGTGACAAATCCTGCTTTGCCATGACAGTTCTAGTATATGCCTATTTTTTGGCTTAGTTATGAATAATTCCCTCCTTTACTCTTAAAAGTTCCTCTGTTTTAGTAATAAATTATATGATCACCCTACCTATAGCTATTTTATTTTCCCTTCTGGAACCCAGGGTTCTTTCTTAGGGCCCAAGAAGTCAAATTATTTTCCCCATCAGCAATCATTGTGACGGCCTCTAGCAACACCGTCAGAATGGGTTAAGCCAAAGCAGACTAGATAGATCTGCTTTCAAATTGTGTAAGTCACCCCTGGTATATTTTCCCCCAGTGCCGAACCAGGTGTAAACTGATACATTTAGAGAGAAGCACAAGGCCACCTCACAAGGAGAAATGTATGTTGAAATTCTCGTTCTATTCTCTTCATGATTCTGGCAGACCCTGCCTACCCTGCATTCCTAAGATCTTCCAGCAGCTCTATCTGCTCTGCCATGTCCTCGTGAAACCATAGACATAAACTCTGTAGGGACCTCTGTCTCAATGTCAATTCCAAGGATATTTGATTAAGTTGCACTCAGGCAAGTAAGAGACATCGATGTTTAGTGAGCCTCTATTCTTTAAGAATGCCACAGCACCTAACACAAATTAATACATGCTGCATATGCAAGTCATGTAAAAGGTGGTCATTTTGATAGTGCTGCAAATGCATTTACCTGCTATTTTTCACTAGCTCACTGAGATACTCAAGAGCATCATGACACTTACTGATACTTTCCTAACATTTGATTATGGGACTGAAAATTTAATTACCTCCCAGGCACATAAACCTTCACATTCAAGATAAACAAGGAGGCAGTGTGGCCAAGAGCTGTCTGCTCTCTCTGCCTGGTACCCCTTGCAGTTCCATGGCC
This sequence comes from Tonatia bakeri, assembly GCA_004024845.1. Lineage (NCBI taxonomy): Eukaryota > Metazoa > Chordata > Mammalia > Chiroptera > Phyllostomidae > Tonatia > Tonatia bakeri. Next base: position 292,183 of record PVIA01000431.1, read on the forward strand.
CTCTCTGGCCTGACTGACAAACCTTAGCTCTCTCCACTGCGGCCTCCCCAGGGGGCTTTGGCCACTGTGAGCCTGTCTCTTGATTGTAACCCCACTGCTGATTTTTTCTTTATAGCAAGTGGGTCCCAACACGCTCGCTCATGTTTGAGCATGCCAGCAAAATGTAGCAGGGACAGCTAATGACAGATGACACAACTTTTCTACTCTGGTTACTTCTTCCTTGGACAGTCATTTATACTGTGTGGGTAGTATTCAGTATATTTTAAAATCTTAAATTCCAGACAGTATCCTAAGCCGTGGTTCCTTAGAAGATATCAGAAATCTTACAGAAACATGTCATTCATGTTCCTGCTATGCGCACACATACAAGATGCCTTCTGGAAAATTAAATGGTTCAAATCAACCAATACTAGTTTAAAAATGACTAGCAATCAGTTGGATTGCTGTGTTAAACATAAACTTATTGGCACAGAGAGTTAAAATTTATCATTGTTATAGAAAATTCTCATTAACAATAATTTTTTTAGTAGAAGATAACACCTCTACATTTCTTACACTCCGGAGTGGGCGGGGTTTTGCACTGAAACACAAGTAACGAATGTCTTTGAACTTTTCACTCTTTATTCTTTTCCCATTGGTACTGAACTCATTTTATTTTTACCACCACCCCATGTCCCACTTCCTACTCTCCCCCCACCTTTCTAAAGCGGTTAGCTCAAGTCTCTTTGGGGCGGACAATGTTCCGGCAGAAAAGAGAATTAAAGGTATTATTTAAAGCAAGATAAAACTTATATTAAATTATCCTGAGTGGAGTTTTATTTAAAAGAGCCTTTAAAACAGCATCATTGAACAACTATTCTCAGTGAAGCAAACCAGCTAGTGTGATCTGCTCCTGTGATTATTGTTAAAAAGCAGAATCTGACAATGGAATCTAAATCTTACCTGTAAACTAAATATTTAAAAATGGAATCCTAATTTACTAGTGACTTTTGCACTTCTTTTATCCTCAATTCTGTGTGATCTGTAAATTTCTAACATGGTGCCTAGTCCATAATAAATATAAAACTCAACAAGGCCCTGAAGGTTGAGGGTACCAATGACTAAGAAAGAAAACGCACATTTTTAGTGTGAATACTTGTCTTCTAATACCAGGCCTCCTTGGGGTGATGAAGCCTGCATTTACTTCTCCATCAGTTCCTGGGCAGTAGGAAGGCTACCTGGACCACTTCAGTAGAAAGAGTAAGGAACACCCACATCTGAAAGAATCATCCTGCTCGAACCACAGAGCAGAAAGGGGAAGGGAGGACAGTGTAGGCAGATTTGGGCGTTACCTCGATGGCCAGCTGGAACTGTTCGTGCTCCCGCTGCAGCTGCTCTGCCTCAGACAAAGAGCTGGCATTGACCAGGCTGGCGTTGAGCATTGACTCCCCATTGCGGATCCATCCCAGGACCTGGGGAATTTGAACAAAAACACAGATAAATGGCCTTTGCAGCTTCCCCAGAGCTGTTGCCTTCTCTGATGGGCCCTTTCATCACAGAGCTTGCTATCTTCTACCTACAGTTGGAGAAAGGACAGGACAGGTCTGGGTAATTAAATGGTCACCTTCCTAATCTTACCTGGCACCCTGTGCCCTAAGGTACTTACTTTGAGGACCAACCTCATTCCTAGCTTCATATATTCTTTCCCTACCCTTATCCTCTTTCTGTCCCAATGTCCTCACCCACTTAATTTAAACGTCAATTTATCTGACTGCATTCTATGTACATTTGTGAAGTTCCTTCTGCAACACAGAATAGTACAAATAAATACATTTCCTATGTTGGTACCCTTTTCTTTCCTTTTGTTTTTTAAGGCCCATTTTAAATATCAATAACTTCTTGAAATCTGCTATACCTAATCACTCCCATTAGAAACAATGTCTTTGTCATGTAGCACCATACCATTTTGCATTTACCACCTTTGCGGCACTCACCACAGACTGCCTTCGGTCAGTTGTTTTGACCTATGTTTCACTTCCTCCCTCAGATGGTAAACTCCCAGAAAAGCAGAATATTCTATTAGTCACATTTTCATCTCGTAAAGTACCTTGCATATGGTGGGTATGCAGTAATGGTTTTGGAAGAGTGAGTGATTATCTATGACGAACGTTTAGTCACACCTGAGCAGTGGGTCCAACCGCCTATGCCTGGCAAAATAGCCAAGAGAAGCGAGGCTTGAGCTTTGGTACATAAGCAACCCAAAGGCAGGAGGGAGGAGAAAGAAAATAAGCAAAATAGCATAAAAAATCCATACACTGGGTCACCAGAAAAAGGGAGAATAAGTTAAAAGTGATTTAAATTATGTAGAGGCCATGACTAGGCTGAGTAAAATTTGTAGGCGACCTTAGTCAGCACTCAGCCGGGGAGCATCAGCATAGAAGGAGGAACAGCCGACACCGCCTGAGAGTCCTAGGGGAAGCGGACATGTGGTGAGTATCCCGCTAATAGAGTTAGTGCGAATAATCAAACTAGAAGAACTAGGCCTTGAAAATCTACCTTGTGTCTGGTCACCAAAAAAATTGTCAAATATTTTCTTTATTAGTAAATCTGAGAGATATTTTGGAGAAACAAATGCTTTTGAAGTTTCAAGATCAGTAAATACCATGCATCTGTCACTTCAACATAAACAGAAGTCACCTCAATCTGTTTCAGAATTATTTTTCCCTCCTCTCAACTTCATGTTAAATAATTAGAAAAATACTAGCCCTGCACTCTTATGCCATAGCCCTTACAGGCATTTTGCAAATACCTCCCTTGGGCAGTAAAGGACTGCTGCCGTGTTGTGCATGAATGACACTGAGGCAGAAATCCCACTGAAGCTAGGCTATCTGGATCGAGATGTTGATTCATGGCCAGTCTGGCAGACTGTGGGTGAGGTACCAATCTGTTCAGTGATTAGCTGCAGGAAATAACTGCACAGAGTGTATGTGTGAAACCCCTGATGCCACTGGTGTACTGTGGCTGGCTGGCCAGGGGTGCTAATGATTTCCAAAGGGTGCCTGTAACTTTGGTACATGCGTACATGGATCAAATGCCTAAAATGCCTCATCTCTCGGCAAAATGGAACTCACAATGTATATTTTGAACTAAGTAAGTCCTTTTGCCATGATTCATTGCATTTTTCTTCAGTCTCTACTTATTTCATTAAATCATGCCAAATCCTTGACATCTTGTTCGTTTTTATTGTCCAAATGCACTGCAGGAGTTTAAAGTGGGAGATTTGATTTTAGGAAGATAAAAAATGCACGGCAGTTTATACCCATGCCTTGGGTTCAGCAGTGGGACTGATCCCTGATTGCATCAGTCCTAGAAGCAGAGCTGGGATAGTGCAGAAAGGGCACCAAATCTTCAGTCAGAACACCTGGCCTTGTTCTACTGGGCAGAACCACTTAACCCTTCTGAGCCTCAGTTTTCTCACCTGTAAATTTAAGATAACAGTACCTTCACTTTCAGTATCAGTCTTGATGCAACATATTGTAATACGTATAGCAGGAGGCTGGTGGTGGTGGTGATTTTTAGTTTTTGAGCAAAGCTAGGTAATGCTATAGTTCTTCATTTGTACCTCTCACAATGAGAAAAGATAAAGTCTAGGAATGTTAATTTTTGTCCCAGTACTTGTATTCTGGGCCTCCTGATGTTATGTAGGTACCGTAGTTATTTTGTTATCATTTTTTGTCCTCTTATTAATGACAACTCTTGTTGGTATAACTTCCTATTACTGTAGTCCTTTGTCTTCCTGGTTCATAAAGTTGGTTATTTATTCTTCATGAGCATCTACTTTGCAAATGAGTGCAAAGGAGAAGGAATACTGTAATAAAAATGAGAAAATGTTGGACCTACTAATCTTGAGGTGTTTGACTTTGGAAACATTTCATCTCTCTGAAGCCCAGTTTTCTTTTCTGTAAAATGGTAACAATTTTCTTGCCTAAGTCACAGGGTTAAGAAGATGTAATGAAATAATTAATGTAAAAGTATTTGCAAACCGTAAGTGTAACCTGTCAGATTAATATTTTATGCTGATCAGTCATTGAGAGAACAGCTTACCTATAGGTTAGATGATCATTTTGGTCCTAACATTCTATACTTCTCTCGAAATTCAGGGACATGGGATACCAGAGAAACTTAACTTTGTAGAAATAAGAAAACGAAAAATATTGCTGCTTGGGGACTTAGAGCGAGGCCACGAATTCAGCTCAGTCAGACCTGAGAGGGGGAAAGGAAAATGGAGATTTATTGCTTCTTTAGGCCAAGGAAGCTCAGATAACCCCGGGTTAGGAGAAGACTGGACTTGGTTAACTGTATGTGGGTGTCCACAAATAACTTAGGTAGATGTCCATGTAAGCAGTCTGGACCGTGTCACCATGTAGGCTGGGAAGCTGCTTGTGTATGGCTGAATTCTCTAGGTAATATCAATGACAAATCTCTAAGGTTGTACTCAAAGCCATTGAGTCTAAGGTTTATACTGCAGAAAGCATTACAAGGCACAGCCATTTCTGCCATTCCAACCACAGGAAAAACCATCAGCCCCTCAGATGGTAACTGGGAGCCTCTCATGTTTTCAGTGTCTTTGTTTTGTTTTAAGGTTTTATTTATTTATTTTTAGAGAGAGGGGAAGTGAAGGAGAGAGGGAAAGAAACATCAATGTGTGGTTGCCTTTCATTTGGCCCCCACTGGGGACCTGGCCCACAACCCAGGCATATGCCCTGACTGGAAATTGAACCAACAACCCTTTGGTTCACAGCCTGCACTCAATCCACTGAGCTACACCAGCCAGGGCCAGTGTCTTCTAGTTTTAAAAATTCAAGATTTTTGAGACTGTATGGATTCGCCCATCATAGTTTTATAAATTGTGACCATGCACCTTCTTCATTATCTCCATTTTGAAACATGGGTAGCACTTGTCCCTTTGGTTGCCTCTCCTTTGGATCTAGTCCAGCTCCTTTCTAAGTTTCGTGTACAGTGAACCCAACTGAACACCATATTCTTGACAAGAAAATGAGGACAGGGTAATATTTTCTCCTTTGTTTTGAATGTCCATCCTGATCATATGCAAATTTTGGCCAGTATTTGGTCCACAGGGCTAATTTTGTCAATATCTTTAGTAAAAAAATATGTATGATTTCTTTCACCATAGCTGAGAGCCCCAAAATCTTATAAATCCATTTTGACCTATTTTCTGCCAAATGCACTGCTCTGTAGGAATACATATGGAAATTCATTTAGTTTTATACCCATTAAATAGGTTTTTCAAATCTTTCTGAATTATCTAATAAATGTGAGGTCATCTTTACCTGAGTAGCAATTTTCCTGTGAAGCAATCAGAACATTCTATGGGATTTGGAGAATAATCTGAACTATTTTTTTCTAGGAAAAAAGGGACATCTGGGTGGTCCTGGACCATGGACTATAAAGAGAGTGGTTTCCCTTCAAGATTCAACATTTTCCTGGATGTAATTGGGCCATTTATCTTACATACAAAGTCCTAGGTCCTCACAAAGTCCTCAGAAAAAAAATCAGTTGCATCAATCAATTCCCTTTGCCCTTAATACTTGAAAATAGTTTTCAGTTTAATGTCTGCGGCATCGCCACTCCTCAGAGCTTCAGTCTCATGTAACTGCGATGTGATAGTGACTTACGGTTACGGCGGCCGAAGGTAACCCTTTAGTCTGTGAGCTCTCATGGCGCAGCTGTACGAATAACAGCCGTCGTCCTCTCCCTTTCTGTCTCCGTTACTGATATCTCAATTAAATGTCCTTCTCTTTTGTTCTTTTCTTTTTTGAGAGTATATCCAAGAGAGAAACTCTCAAGCTAGTGTCTAAATTTAGCCCTACCGATCAATACTGACATCTGAATTAACTCCCTCTTTCCAAGTGTCAACAGCTTCCAAGTCAGTATTTCCCGCTCCACCAACTTCCATCAAACACAAATGCCTTCTCTAAAACTGGATTAGACAACTCTCTACAGAAAGAGTCTTACATTGATGCGGAAAACAAGTCTGTCTAATGAGGCGTGGTGGCTTCACCGAGCAGCAGTCCCTTGTGGTCTCCAAGGGCCACTGTCCTTTGCAAAGGCCTTCACTGTTTTCCTCAAGTCTGACTCTAACAATCCAGTACCGTTTTGAACTACAAGTCCACTGTGTGGCGGGGAGAAGGAGTTTTCTCACTGCCATAGAAGAATTCCTTTTTTTGTTCTCCAACCCATGAAATACTTAATGGAAATGTGTTCAGATCATAAAGGGATGTTTTACTGTCCCATCTGACAAACTACGTATCATCATCCCAGCTCCCCATACAGAATGTATGCTTGGAGGATGACCACTCATTTCCATTTTCATGTCAGTCAAAAAAACATGATTAGTGTTGGCTCTACTATTAATGCTGGAGCAAAAATAAATAAATAAATAGATTAAATGAAAAATCAGGAACAGAAGCAAAAGCATACATTCACTTCAAAGTCAAACAGGGGTAATTTTCACGTTATCCACTTTGTTCAGATCACTATCCATGCCGCTGTCCACTGGCAGAAACAGCTGAATATGAAGAGTGGAGGAGAACTCCCATGACCTGGGGGAGCCCGCTGACCATGGGGCAGGCACCACCCTCACTGCCAGGTATAAACTGCGCCTGCCTGTCTACTCAGATGTACTACTACAGAAGCCAAGAAAATCCCGGACTGAGTTGTACTGGAAGGCTTCTTTCTCTTTCTCCCCAAACCCCAGGGTGGGAGTGGGACTTTGAAGAGGCAGATTATAGGACCTTGGATTTAGGAGTCCTGGGCTCAAATCTCAGCTTGAGTTAGTCAAGGCCCAGCAAGCATTGGTCCTCTGGTACCTTAGTTTCCTCATTTGTAAAGTAAACACACCCCACTCCCTGCCCCTTGCTTGTTCTAAAATGAGATCACAAATGAGGAAGTACTTCTCCTATGAAAAGAAAGTACTATCATTACTGCCAAGAGTTTCAGATTTGTATGCTCATCACGGCTCTGGGCCTGCCAGGATTTGTACTGTGTCCCCACAGACAATATTTTTCTCCAGAGATTCAGAAGTGATCCCAGTGTAATGGAACAGAAAACAATTTGGACGGCAGTGCTGTGATCTGGTCTTGCTTGGGGCTCACTGCTGAATCTTCAGCACAGCATGTCTGGGCTTCGGCCGAGCAACGATTGCTTGAGAAGTGGAGCGGAGAAGACTTTTTCCCATTATAATAAACAACAATGTAATAACTGAAAGAGGCATTAGCAAGAAATAGCCTGACAATAAGGCACTGAGCAATAATTAAATCAAATATAATGTTTTTGTTCTCTGGGGTAAATTAATATACTCAAATCTAAAAGATCTAGTGGTTACTGCACATAATAAAAAAAAAATCTGTAGCTTAAAAAAAATCTTCACCTGGGCATATGTTCATTGATTTTAGAGAGGGGCGAAGGGGTTAGGAGAGACATACAGAGAGAGAGAGAGAGACAGAGAGAGAGAGAAAAACATTGATTGGTTGCCTCCCGTACACACTCCAACTGGGGATCGAACTTGCAGTCTGGGCAAGTGCCCTGACCAGGAATAGAACCCACAATCTTTTAGTGCATGCGGTGACACTCCAAACAACTGAGCCACCTGTCCAGGGCTGTAATATTTTTTTGTTGTACCATTGGTCATTGCTATGTCCCTAGAGATTCCTAAAGATCTTGGTATGTCTTTAGAAAAATAACTAGTATAATGTCTCACAGATAACTTTTTTCCTTTTTAAAGTTTACTTTAATATGATAAGAAAAATGTATCCGAACCACACATACACTGAAAAGAATGACAGCAACTGCTACTATGTACTGACTATCAGCTATGTGTCAGGTACTGTACTAGACACACAGATGCCTCAAATTAATCAACCCAGCTCTGAAGGCTTAATGTATCTGTTGATAAAGGATATGTATTTCCCATGACCCATATGCCAGGATTGAGGGCACAAAGGAAAATAAAACACTGGGGATAACTTGGGAATGTTCTGCTTAACTTGTTGTTTGAGCCATTGTACCATTACGTCTATTTGTTAGGTCCAATAGATGGCAGCCTAGCTTTCAGAAACAAATGCCATTCCTTAACTTACTTATTTCCTAAGGTCTGTGTACACCTGTGGCTGACCCAGCCAAGTGGGAAGCCCGAGTTGAAGGTGGAAGAGCCAGGCTCACCTGTTTGACCTCGGCCTGGAGGTGCCGCAGTTGGAGGCACTGCTCCAGCCGCTTATGAGTCTGCTCTGCGTTGAGCTCCAGTTCGTGCTGCTTCTCGTGCAGAAACTCCAGCAGCTCTTGCACCTGGGCTGCCAGATCAATGTCCTTCTCACAGATTAACTCAATTCCTGATTTAGAAAAATAAACAATTAAAAACCAGGTAGTACTGCAAAGACTACAATTTGTTCACTCTGCATATGAAAACTGGAATTTACAAATAGCCATTCCAGTACTCTCCCAACCTCTATGATATTTCTCCGTGAAATTGGACAGATTGCCATAACTGGCTTTTTGGGGGATGCTCAAACATGTCATCTCTTTTGCCTGGGAATAACTTCCCAATAGATGGTCAGCTCCTTATGATCAACTGGATTTAGGGAGAGGTGATCTCTGAAAGCCCGTCCCCAGACAAGACAGCACTCAGCAGTCTCTATAGGACATTTGCCAACACCCAGAACATTCACAAACCAGCCTCTGGATAATATTGGAAAATACAAAACGAGGCCAAAAAAGACTCTGTCTCAGGAACTTCTGCCCAAGGCACACTCTCATTAGCTGATCAGGTGGGGAGACCACCCATCTCAAGGTATGGCCACCTGAAAAAGAAATCCTCTTTGGGAGACTTCCCCACTGCTCTTACTGAACCATCAGAAGTTCATCACTGCCTCCACCGATACACCTGCGGAATACAGTTAGGACATCTGTACATACTAAAGGAAATTCATTTCTATAGAGGCAAAAATAGTGCTTTACATAAGGACAATATGGGAGAGTAGGAAAAAAAATTTCTAGTGTTACATGGTAATAATTTCAGTATCTTTTCATGTTTATTTTTTGTCAGTTTCATAATTCCAAGTCCTAGCTCCTGAAATATCTGTGGGAAACAGAAAAGAACAGTTTGTTCTTTTGGCAGTCGACTCCTTCCACTTACTATTTTCAGTTACCAAGAGGATGAGGTAGAACATCTCCTTGACTGAAATAAAAAATAAGAAGGAATACAAAAATTTCTACCTCTGCCATGCTCAGCAAAGTGGAATGACCCTCAACCCCCATGTTTACTTTTACTTTCTAAAAATCTAATTAAAATCCATCTGCAGCCCTGGCCGGGTGGCTCGGTTGGTTGGAGCATCATCTGTGCACCCAGAGGTTGCGGGTTTGATCTCCAGCCAGAGCACACACCTAGGTTGCACCATCAGTCCCCAGTCAGGGCGCAGACTGGAGGCAACACATCCCTGTTTCTCTCTTTCGCTTTCTCTCTCTCCTTCCCCTTCCTCTCTCCATAAAATCAATTAACATAGCTTTGGGTATTAAAAAAAATCCATCTGCAGAAGTAGATGCTCTTCCCTTCCAGCCACAATGCAGATGCTTTTCCAGCTCATTTTCATTCTGCACATGTCTCTGGTGTTTAGTATGCTGGGCTTGGGCAAAGTGTCTTCCTATGGAAAGCTTATGGCTCACTGCATGTAAATAGGCTCTCTAAGCCCAGTAGCTCATCAAAGAGGCCATCTCCCTGCTTAGGGCATCATCCAGAAGAGGCTTGCAGGCTGCCCTGAGGCAAGCCCTATCTATATTTTCATCTACCTTGCTTGAGACTGTATTACAAGACAAACACAGAAAACAGAGTGGGTGAAGATGATGCCTATGACACCTCTGCAGCCCTCAACAGCATATCTTGTTGTGGATGGAGAATGGGAAAAGCATGGAGACCTACTCCAGCTACACCTAGAAGAATACAAACTCACTCCTCTCTCCCACTGCCCCCTACACATTGACACGAGTCCCAGTTAAAACCCATCAATTGGTACATGCCCACCGATCAACGGCAAATAAAGCTTTCTTATGTTGACATTACTCCTCTTGATCTAATCTCATGGGCTTAACTATTATCCTCAGAGGATCTCAGAAATGCAACAAGAATGTTTGTTCAACCCTGGTTGGTATGGCTCAGTTGGTTGGATCATCATTGCCTATACCAAAAGGTTGGGGGTTCGATTCCCAGTCAGGGTGTATATGGGAGGTGACCAATCAATGCTTCTCTCTCACATCCATGTTTCTCTCTCTAAAATCAATAAATATTTTTTATAAAAGAATGTTCTTTGCATCAAGTAGTGCAATATATTTGTAATAAAATAGTTTGTTAGTCTCCTTAATAAAATGTGGTACTGAAGTTTCTTTCTGATGTGCTCCCACAATGTTCTGTACCCATCCCTCCATCAGGACACTTCCACTGACGTTGGTCCCTTATAACTTGTGTGTTCTCTCAGGAATGCATACACACGGACACTAGGTTCATGTCTGTCTTATGCTTCCCTGTATCTTTAGGATCCAGCACAGTGCTTGACTCACAACACTCCATAAATACCTGTACAGTGAACACACGGGCCACTTTAGGGAGGAGCTCAGGTCACGTGCTGTGGTGGAAAGTACCTGAGAGCTTTGGCGAAGGACATGTGTTAACTTTGAATCCATGGTCTGCAACCTGTTAATGGTGAGTCTCTGGGCTCAATATCCTCTCAGAGATGAGGTAAAATGGGAATCTACAGAAAGACTTTTGGGGTGTCATGAAGACTAGAAGATAAAGTATATATAGTACGTGGCATTTTGCTGGCTAAAATGTATACTTTTTCCCACTTTTTCTTTCCCTTGGGAAAATAATATAATCACTATTGATTACTGACTGATGGGACTATTGAATGCCTTATATAAAATGTAAATACAAAATATTATTATCAGGTGTTTATATATTGGGTTGACTAAAAAGTCTGTTTAGTTTTTTCCATAAAATGAAAGATGCATTTTTCATTTCACCAATAACTTTATTAATTTGGATATTTTGAACAGGTCAGTTATCTCCCACATGGTATAACATTGATTGTTCTCAATTAATGTCTTGATTTGATCACTATCAACTTCAACTGGTCTACCTGACCATGGAACATAATCCAGGGAGAAATCTCCAGCACGAAACTTTGCAAACTACTTTTGATATGTTTGGTCAGTCACAGCACCTTCTCCATACACTGCACAAATCTTTTTTTTTTTGCATTTCAGTTGTGTTTTTTAACCTTTCTTGAGATAATAAAACATAATATGCCAAAAATGTTTCTTATTTTCTTTTCTCTTCAATATTAATATGGCTGTACAATTCACCAAGTTTGATAAGTTCTAAAAAAAATTAATGCTGATATGACAACTGTCACAAAATAATATAACAAAATTGTTTTGAATGAAGTTAAAGACAGCTACAGCCATCTTATGGAAAAAACCAAATGAACTTTTTGGCGAACTCAATCCTTGCTCAAGGTGTCTCATTAGAAACTGGTGGTTGGAATTCTGTTTGACCCGTGCTCTCAAACTTGGCTCACATTAGATTCATCTGGAAAACTTTAAAAAAATCACTGTGTCCTGGCTACAGCCCAGACCAAGAACACCAGAATCTCTGGAGGTGGGTCCCAGACGTCAGTAAGTCTTAAAGCTCCCAGGGTGATTCCAACATGAAAACAAGACTGGGAATCACTGGATAAGATGGTACAACTGCCAACAATCCAGGGGACAGAGATATTCCTTCAGCTACACTCAGTTACTAGAATGTTTGGCACTGTATTTATTTGGGGCTCAAGGCCACAGCTAAAAATAAAATCTTGCTTTTCTTTCCTTTGCTATCTGGTTGAGGGAACCACTTTAATTTCCTCAAGGAGAGGTGACTATGGTCTAGGATGAGCAGTATTTCTGGCTACAATGCCCATACTTGTAATGTGTTTCTTTTTTTTTTTTTAAGAATTTATTTATTTTTCAGGGAGGGGAAGGGAGAGAGAAAAAGAGGGAGAGAAACATCAGTGTATGTTTGCTTCTTGCACACCCCCTACTAGGGATCTGGCCCACAACCCAGGCATGTGCCCTGACTGGGAATTGAACCAGTGACACTTTGGTTTGCAGGACAGCACTCAACTACTGAGCCACACCAGCCAGGGCCTATAATGTGTTTCTTTACTGTGTTTTTAAAATATGTATCTGCCTCAGACAGAGAACATCTTCTTTTCTCCTTTCTCCTTCCCACCCCACTCTTCTTTCTGTATTACTGCCTCAGCACAACACCAGTTCAGAAATTACAAAGTCCTTTAATCAGGTTTTTAGATCAGTATTCTCAATTTGGCCCTACGTTAAAATCACCTGGGAAGTTTAAAAGACTCTGGACCCACTCCAGACCAATTAACTAAGAATCCCTGAGGGGTGTGCCCCCAACCTGGGTATTTTAAGTTCTCCTTGTATTTTCTAAATGTGCAGCCAGGTCTTCAGAACTATTGTTTTACCTCAAGTTCTCATCTGTCCTCCCCTCAGCCCCAACCAGATCCACATTCCCATTGAGCCCAGAGTAGCTTCCATTTTGGAAAAACACAGGTCTTTCCTTCCTTTTATGACGTAAGTAAAATTATTTATGGCTCATTATTTTTGTCTACATTTGTTTCACCCACACTATGTTTAGTCTTCATGACTCAGCAGATATTATTATTAGAACTTGCTATATGCAAGACATAACCACTCTGCTAGATGCTGGGAATATAAAGAGAAGGAAGAAAGAGTCCTGCCCTCATGCTGCTGAAGATGCTACAGGAACAAAAGTAACCCCAACCAAATACCCTATGTGCTAGAATACCAGTGTAATACACAATCATTATCAAGCTTTACGGAGCCCTTGGCACCCTTGTGTATTATCCCACTGCATCGTCACAATGACTCTCTCTGGTTTTATTCTCATGAGCACCATTTTCCAGAGGAAAGTGAGGCTTGGGGAGTGAGTCATATGCTCAAGGACACCCAGATAGTAAGAGATGTGGTAGAATGCCAAGCCAAGCGATCTTCCTCTCCTACCTGTACTCTTAACCTCTGTGCTCAAGAAGAAGAGTGATCCCCCAAAACTTATTTAAAACATTTATTAATTTTCAAATGCTGTGGCTGGAATCTTCTCAAGCATAGTATATTTGAAGCATCACTGCCACAGACTCCAGAGTCTTCAAAGCCTTGCATAAAGAGAGAACTTGAAGCTTTGATTAAACCACCAAAGGAATATATCCATAGGATATATAGCTCTTGTCTTGTTCCTAAGGTTAAGTATAACAGTCTCATTGTCAGATTACATGAAGGAGAAGACCCGTGGCATAATCAATGGAGGCAGTGAGGCTGAATCATGGAAGGTAAGAGGTGGAGAGGACTTCGGGAACCAAGGTCCACCTGCCACACTAGACAGAGAGAGAAAGTAAGGTCTAAAGAGAAAGAAAAGGCATTTCCAACTTCTTGAATTCAGCAAGCACGTTCTCTCCAACTTGATTATTACCAGCAAACACCTCCAACCTGAGGCTTACATAGGTAATGCTACAGTGAGGAAGTAACAATGAACACGTGAAGAAATTATTCCTCTTCTGCCTTCTGCCTTCTATTCCTGAGGCTGATGTTGATTTAAGTAAAGGCTTTGCTTTGGTTAGAGTTGTTAGCACCCAGAGAGATTTAGGAGAACCTGATTCAATGTTATAAACTTCATACTGGAAATTTTCTACTTCCACTTACTCCTACAAAACCAAAATATAAGCCCTGAATTAATTTATCATGAAGAGCTAAATACCAACCAAACTCTTAATTTTGCTTATTGTCCTTTTTTAACACAGCAATTTATTTTACTCCTAGTCCAAATATAGTTCATTAGATGTACATAATAAATGATCATCTTTATTGCCTCAGTCCTGAGTCTCTGAAGTCCTGCATTCTTCGGCCACAGGGGTGCAAGTTCCATTTGGGTCCCTCCCAACCTCCACCCCCACTCCCCAGCTCTGATGTGACTTTGTCCTCCCCTCCTCTAAGCCAGGGATGAGACATATGCCTCCACTGAGGACCAGGCACTCAGCAGCACAGTGAGCATCCCTGAAACCCCTGGATTCATTCCCTTTGAAGCCTGAGGGGCTATGCCAGACTGAGCAGCTAAATGTGGCAGAAGCAGGGGAACAACCAGTCCCAGCGGAGAGGGCTGAGGAGGCCAATGTAGCCTCTTTTGACAAAACTCATTTCTACAACAGGATACTGTGGGGGTGGGCAGCCCATCTGCCTGGGGAGTTTTCACCCACTCAGCCCTCATGGTTAAGGTGGCTGCCAAGTACAACTAACCCCCAGTCTTAAGCAGTCTCCAGGGAATGCAAGCTCCCAGCAGTCTTCCTGTTGCTATGGATACCTAGCTGTTGGAACAGAGGTGGGCTTTCCCCAGATCACGCCAGAACCCTCGTCCTAAGTGCCACGAGTTTTCAGGCAGACAAGCCCCTCTCTTGCCAGACACATCAATACTGAGGGAAAAGGTCTGGAATCCTGCATTTCTAACTAGCACTCAGTGATGCTGATGGTACTGGTCTAGAGCCCACACTTTGAGAAGCAAAGTCCTAGATCAGCAGTGACACACCAGAATTATCTGGAGGGCTTTGAAACACAGATTGTTGGGCCGGACCCCAAGAGACTCTGATGTGATAGGTTCTCGGGATGGGCCCTTAAACTTGCATTTCTAACAAGCCCTCCAGTGGTGATGTTGATGCTGCTGATCTGGGAACCACATTTGGGAGTCCCTGTCCTGGGGCATTCATTTCATAGGTATCAGCGATTGTGATTTAACCATTGTGATGAAAAGCAGTGGTCTCAGCCCTGGCTTCACAGTGGAATCACCTGAGGAGTTTTGCTGATGCCCAAAATTCAGATGCCCACCTGATTGAGAGGTTGTTAAATCAGGTATCTCAGAGTGGGGCCTGGGTGTCATAAAACAGACACCAGATAGACTAAGATGTGAATGGCCCTTCCTGGGGCTGTTTGGGGCATAGACCTATTCACAACACAGATGAAAATTCAAAGAAAGACTATGCTAACCAAAGTGAGTAGAATTTCCTAGCTTGTCTCTCCTCTGGTTAGAAGTAAAGTTCCTTTGCATGTCCAGGATTTAGTCACTACTTATCCTACAAATACATTAAAAGAAGCACAGTACTCTAAAGTTAAGTTTGATTGCTAAGGCTTGCCTAACAATCTCATGATTCTAAATATCCCTCATGATCAACAGGGACATGGACCACGACGGCTGTTAAGAGCAGATGCCTGGGGAGGAGCTGGAGCCAACAAAGGCCAGGTAGGTGACGAGGCGGAGGAGGACGATGGGTGGGTGTGGGTGTACAGGCCTGGGTTCCAGCTTATATGAGTGGCTTGTTTTTTCTGGGCTAGGTGGACCAGGGACTGCGGTGACACCCTCCAGTTCTGATAACAAAGGTCGACTTGAAGGTATAACAATAAGGTTTCATTTTTTTAATCTTCACCAAAGGATATGTTTACAGACTTCTTTTAGAGAGAAAGGAAGGGAGAGGGAGGGAGGTGGAGTGGGGGCGGAGAAAGAAAGAGGGGAGAGGGAGAGAGACAGAAAAGGGAGAGAAAGGGATCGAGGGAGGGAAGAAGGGAGGGAGACAGAGGGAACATCGAAGTGAGAAATATCAATCGGTTGCCTCCTCCTGTATGTGCCCTGACCGGGGATTGAACCACAACCTTTGGTACATTGGGTGATGCTCCAACCACCTGAGACACTCGGCCAGAGCTAAGGTTTCATGTATTCGTAGGACAAATAGTCAATAAATCCTGAGCAGGAAAAAAAGTCAAACCTGGGTAAAGAGACCATGTTTTTTGAGAAGTCATAAAATTATATGGCCTTGCCATAAATTTTTATCAGCACTTCTTAGCACTCATGCAGAGACCAGTGATAAAAAACAGGGCTCTGAGAGTCCAGAAGTGGAGACAAGCAGCCAGCCCTGGCGCAGGAGACAGGGCAGGAGGGTGTGTGTGTGGTAGGGTGCAAGGCGGTGTCTACACATTTGAATACAATTCACGTGCACGGCCGACTGCTTTTGGAGCCAAGCTGGTTTGTTTTCCAGGCCTCCATGTTCTTCCTTTTTCTTTTGTTTTTTGAACCTGCTAATTCCCACCATTAGTTTTCCCCATTCTCTCCATGGTGCCAGGAGAACCCAGCCCTATTTCCACCTTTACCGCAGCCTAAATGGCCAGCCTCACACAAGTTCTTTCAGCTCTCAGGCTTCAGCTTCTTTTTCTTTAAAATGAGGCCAAAAATCTGTTCCTCATAGCTGTAGAAATAAAATGAATGAACAAAGTGGAAGTGCCCATTGGAGTCAAGCTGGTGTTCTTGTTTTCATCACCTCCTGCCAGGAGAACAAGGCTAGGGCAGGTTGCCTACCTGAGGCCTGGACCTCCATGATGTACTGGTGCAAATCCTGGCCCTGCTGGATGACCTCGAAGGTCATGTTGTTCATGGCTAGCTTCCGCTCCGTATGGCGCTGGAGCCGCTGCTCGGCTAGTGTCAGGTCCTCCGTGTTGAAGTCATTCATCTGCCGGAGCAAATCTTCGTTCCAGGCATCTAGCTCTGCTGTCACCTGTGAGGGAACAACCATCAGTCCAGGCTCGCTGGTCCATGAGAGACTGCTAAACTCAGGGATTCCAAGCCTTCTTAACTGACCTGACTCTCAGATCAATCTCTGCTTTGCATCTCTTGAACTTGCCCCACACTCAGGTATACATGCCTTTGAAAGTGTTTTGTGTGTGTTTCAATGTCTATAGCAACAACAGTGGAATAGCAAGCAGGAAACATTTATATGATGAATTATGGTTTATGAAGTTTTTGCACACTCCTTCAGTTTGACCCTTGCAATGCCCTAGAGTGGCAGGCAGGGTGGACATCTCCAGGTCTGTCTTGCAGAAAGAGAAGCTGCCGCTCACTCAGATGGATGGAATACTTCTCCCAGAGTTAACCCTGCTTGCAAGGGGTGGACCTGAGGCCATAGTTCAGGTCTTCTACAGACCACAAAGATTTTGCCTGCTATGCCACAACTGTTACTCTAGGAAAATCTCATAATTGGAGAGGTCCTCAGAACTTAAGTGCTGAATCTAACTCTTTTCAAGAAACAGAAAATGAGGGCTGGAGAAGCCCAGTAAATGGGCTGAGGTTACACAGTCTGTGAGAGCTGGTACACACAAACCCTGCGTCTCGGTCTGGTCCCCGTGTTCTATTGCACAGGTTCCCCTATTACAAAGGCTGACACCTGGAGATGGTCACTAAACACGGGGTAAATATGTAGTATTGAGACAGGAGAGTAAGAAGATAGGAAAACTCCTGGGCAAGTGGAATGGAGAAACTGAGACAAGAAAATTAAACGAGGCCAAACAGTTTGAGCAATTTACAGTCAGCTGGTGAATCACAAGACCTTATTTCCTCTAACCAGACACTTGAGAGCAAATGGTTTATACCTCCCCTCTCTAGCCAGAGAAGGCAGAACCTCCCTGGCTCTAAACCACAGGTGTCTGGGGAAGAACAGAATGCTACAGCAATCGGGAGAGATAACACAGGACAAAGAGACCAGCTTGGGAAGAAGCTGCCCCGACTTCTCTTTCAGCCCTCTTCCAAGAAAAACAGCATCTCTGCACTCCCCCTCCCAAATTCCCACATTTCCCCTACACAAACTTAACTTCTGAAAGCTCAAGGGAAGGTGGGTGTTAGGGTTTTTACCCACCACCTTCTCAGATGCTGGCCTCTGATATTAAAAGCCAAATTATGATCCAATCCGTTTCTGCTTTGTGGCTGTGCAGGGACAGGCAGCCCGAGCCCTGGACTTGGTCACCCTCTGGTTTTAGTACAGGTGTAGAAATCCAAGCAGATTATATTCTACTGAGAGGCACTAATGATTCTAATAAAGACTGAAGCACGTAATAAATGGAAACTTTGCCTTGGTATGAATTTGCTAATTAGTTATTGCTTTACACCTTTGCTCATGTGGCTTCCCCTCATCTACTCTCAAATATGTGACTGCCCAGAGAGTCTGAATCCTCCACTTCCTTCATGAATGCTGCCACCCTTCACAGGGTAGGGACTCAGAAGCACTGAACTGGGTAATAATTCCACCTGAGAAGTGAATCAGATAAAAATGCTTCTAATGTGGTCTGCAGGTCTGTTATCTCGTGCTACCCCCACAGCAGCCCTGTGGGGGCAACGGCACACGGACTGTCGCCCCCTTTCCTGAGAAGATAAAATGAAAGCCTCACCCCAGATCAAACAGCCACAAGGTGGCCCAGCAGCCTGAGCATATATCCAGGGCCCCAGCTTAGCGATGTTCACTGCTGGGTGGGCTTCACAGCAGCTGACATGTAGCAGAACCTTCCCAGTCACCAAGACCTGCTGCTCCAAGAACATCAGGGAACAAAGGGAAGGGGAAGGCCAGCTGCGGGCAGCTGGGAGGTGGCGCTTTATCTCCTGTGCTGGGGCCATATAGATTGTGAGGGGAGAGGCAAGCAATAAGAGACGAGGGGCTGTTGTCTGGGACACAGGATTCCATATTTCTGTCTAAAAGTAAGAACTTCCTTCATTGAAAGTATAGCTACTCTTGTTGGTGCAGAGATGGGGGAACAGGAGATACCACCTTCACAGTCCTGGCTCTCCACCTCACATGCACACATCTTTTCAGGTCAATTAAGGGACCCCCTGAGCTCAGCAGGAAAACCTAGTGTCTACGGTACTTATTGTGGGCAGGCCATGGGGGTCAGGTCGGCAGGCAAAACTGGTTTGTGTTGTGTCCACCTTTGAAAAGTACTTCATTCTGTAACTAAAGAAGGAGTCAAACTGAGGAGAGAGATAAATGATTTATAATTCATTAGATAATTTATAGGATGACTAGGCCTATATAGACTTAGCTTATAAATATGTTTTCTTTCTTGTTTTGAAAAAATTAAAATATATACAATAAGATACACATACAGAATAGGGTGAAAGTAGGTTTACAGTTGTTCATATGGAATATAGTGCAATACTTAATAAATAGTAATACAAGAATAATCTTTGTGTTTTACATAATCACCACTGTAAACCTACTTTTGCCCCACCCTCCATTAGTTCTAGGAGTTTTGACAATTTTATACACCCACGTAGCCTTTCCATCACCCTAGGGAGTCCACTTGTGCCCCCTTCCTGGCCTTCCTCCCCCACTCAGGTACCACTTTCTAATTTCATCACAGATATAGTTTAGCCTATTCTTGGATTTTCAATGAAATTACAGAATGTACTCTTTCAGGGCTGGCTTTTTGTGTTCAGCACACTATATTCCCGATTCATCCCTGTTGTGTGTACCAGTAGTTCATTCCTTGCAACTGCTATCCATTGTGCAGACATGCCACAGTTGGTTTATTGATTCTCTAGCTGATGAATTTCCGAGTTGTTTCCAGTGTGTGGCTATATTACGAATAAGGCTAATGTAAAAGCTCTTATGCGAGTCCTTCTGTGGGCACAGATGTCCATTTCCCTGCCTAGGGGTGCGACTGGCACACCCAAGGGTGTGTGTGTGTTGAGCACTTCCAACATGGGCTTCGCATTCCCTGCACGCATGCACTGGGTGGGCCGAAAAGTCCGTTTAGTTTTTCCCGTACAGTAAAAGACACGTTTTTCATTTTCACCAATAACTTTATTGATTTGGATATTTTGAGTATGTCAGCTATCTCCCACATGGTGTAATGTTGATTGTTCTCAATTGATGTCTTGATTTGATGGCTATCAACTTCAACTGGTCCACCCAATCATGGAGCAACATCCTCGAGAAATCTCTCGCCCAAAGCTTCGCAAACCACTTTGGATATGTTTCATTAGTCACGGCACCTTCTCCATACACTGCACAAATCATTTTCTGTGCTTTAATTCCATTTTTACCTTTCTTGAAATAATAAAGCATAATGTGCTGAAAATGTTGCTTATTTTCTTCTATCGTCAATATTAAAACAGCTACACACAGATTCACTCATTTTTATGTGTTTGTAAAAAATGCACACTGACACCTGTCACGAAACAATCTACAAAATTGTTTCAAATGAAGTTAAAGACAGCTAGGCACTGCCAGAGCCACCTTAGAGCAAAAGCCAAATGAGCCTGTGGTGCAACCCAGCGTGAAAGTTCCAGTTGTTCTACATCCTGACCGCCATTCGGTATCATGAGCCCATTTAAATTTAGTCATCCTGGTGGGCGTGAAGTGAGAGCTCGTGGTTTTACGATGACTAACGATGGTGAGCACATTTTCATATGCTACTGGCCATTTGTGTCTGCTTTTTAAGTGTTTTGCCCATTTTTCAAAAACTAGGTTGATTATAGGTTTGTGAGAGTTCTTCATGTATGCTAGATATAAGCCTTTGATCAGATAATATATAGAAAAGAGCCCAAGCAAAATTATCTGTTCATTTCCTTGCCTACAAACTAAAAGAAATTAAAATAAACTAACACGACAAGCATGAAAGGAAGAGCCAACCTTTCTTTCAATATTGGTTTCTGTTTTGTTTCTATAAAACTGAGTCCGTGAAGAGTCTGTTTGTTGCAGGAAGACCCCAGAGGGATCCCAGGGCCAGGGATCTGGGGAGTGGGAAGCGCGAGGGTCCTGGTGAGGAGGAGCAAAGAAAGTTGAGGTGCTTAAGTTAAGACAGAGAGGCGCAGAGGTCTGAAATCTTGGGAATTTGAATCTAAACCAAACGTGAACTGTGTCTGGGCGTCTATGTCCAGTGTTTCTGTATTCTTTCTTGTGCCTTCCCTACCACACTCACTAGCCGACACATTAGGGTATAGGGCCCAAATCTGTTATGAAGCCTGAAGAACGTGAATTTCAAGGAGCTACTCAGCGGAAAAGCCTGACTCCTGAGGCTGCCCTCCCTGTACTTAAATGCTCTTCACTCTGACTCTCTCTTCTCATTCCACCCATGCACTGAGGCCCAGAGCCTTATAATAGTCTCGTTTGTGTATTTTTTCTGATTGATCTGTGTATTTCTAGCATTTGCTGGAATTTAAATTTATTCTCTTTTCTATTTCCTCAAAGACTGATCTTTCATGGGGTTTCTCCTCTCTACCTTCTTTTGGGGGGTATAAGGCTGGCATACAACAGATGCTCACTTTTTTTTAAGAAAAAAACTTTGTTTCCAAACCTGAAGCTTACCTACTGCTAATGAACAAACCTAGCTCTCCAGCTGCATCTCATGCACTTCTGTCACCTGAACCAGTCAGCTGCTTTCCTCATGGACCCTGAGAGTCAGCTTTGCCCTCTCCAGCCTCCCTCCCTGGTCCAGGAGCCTTGAAAGGCCCCTGTCCCTCCTCCCAGTCTATTCAAGTCCTCGCCACCTTCGAAGTAAACACTCGGGCAGGAAACAACCCCCTGAAACACGTTTATCTCTGGCCTAGCTCGTCACCTGCAGCGTGGGCTAATTTGCTAATACAGAGACAAAGCTCTAAAACACACACACAACCCCCAAAACAAACAAATGCAACTTGCACCAGGGAATTCATTTGGTGACTTAACTCCATTGGGAAAAGACTCCAGGGAGAATTTGTTCAGGGCAGAAACCAGGGCCTGAACCCAATAAATGCAAGAACACAAGGTGCCCACAGGAAATGCAGCTTCTCATCCACCTAATTTGCCTTCTCCTTCCACTCAATTGCCTCCGCCTCAGCTCCTGGCCCACTCACTCTCGGCTCCAGCGGCCTCTGCCTCCCTTGCTCTTCTGAATTAATTAGAGTGTTAGGGTACAAGGACATCTTTGAGAGACGTGTTGGCAACATATCCATTCTAACAATTATATACTCTAAAGCCACAGC
This sequence comes from Tonatia bakeri, assembly GCA_004024845.1. Lineage (NCBI taxonomy): Eukaryota > Metazoa > Chordata > Mammalia > Chiroptera > Phyllostomidae > Tonatia > Tonatia bakeri. The sequence continues at coordinate 314,126 of PVIA01000431.1, forward strand.
CTAAGGGAAATCAGAAAAGGAGCTAAACAGAAATTTATAAAGGATAAGAGGCAGTGGGAAATGGAAGGGCTCACTTCAAAACGAAGCCTAAGAGTTTCCTGCCAGAAGAGATGCACTGAATCCAGCATTCCGCTGCCAAAGACCGACCCTAGGGACTTGGTTTAGCAGCTGCTGGGCGCTGTTGTGTCAGGAAGTCCTCTCCACTGGCCTCTCCCGTTTTCTGGGCCTTTCCCATTATTTACAGGTAGAGAATACGTCAGCCTCCCCCTCCAAATGTTTTATTCCATACCTGCCTGAATCAAAATTCACCTGCCCCCACTCTGCCCACCTCCTGTGGTCTATTCCTATAGCTTAGCTCTTTGTTATCACCTGCATAGGTGGGAATCTCTCTGTGTAGTCTTTTCCTTCAGGTCACTTTTAGATGCTGGTCAATCATGACAAAGACGATGATCATGACTGCAGAAGGTGTTTTTCCTTGTGTATGGACCGTGGAGTAGACAGCGTGTGAGGCATTTGACTAACCTTCTTTCATTCAATCCGCATAGCAACTCTAGCAAGAAACTAAGGCACAGAGAAGTCAGATCATTTCTCCCATGGTCACAGGGCTGGCAGTAGCAGAGCTGAGCATTCAACTACAAAGTCCAGTGCTCTTAACCATGTTGGTATATCAATACGGCCAGTCCAAGTGAGGCAGGAGATGGCACAGGAAGAACTTTGAGACTGTGCTGCTATTGCTGATCAGTGTCTAGCATCCTGATTACCAGGCAATGCCTTTTAGCAGTTAGGTAGGATAGATAGTAAACTAAGGCAGGGAGGAGGAGGGAGACATGTCTCACATACTAACTCAGCAGTCCTGAGCCTGGTCTGATAATATTGCCAGGTGTTCCCACATCACAGGAAACACCATGATAGCACAGGAGGAGGGAAGTATTATTTCCACCATCTGGGAAAGAATGCTTTGAAACTGTGTATTCATCCAAAAGCCTGGAAGGGGGAAGAAGAAGGGGTCCACAGTATCCAAAGAAGAAGCCCATAATACAACTTTGGTTAATTGCCTGCTGTTGGTCATTATCTGTTTTACGAGGGAGTCCCTGATGCTTACAGAAAGAGCCCAGGAATAACTCTGGGTAGCTGACCCAACTTTAATTAACTGGCCCCTGTCACTATCTGTTTTACAACAAGATGAACAAATGGGCTCTGGAGTGAGATAAGGATTCAGGCTAACAGACCCCCACACATACCTAAGTTTGAGTAGTCAGGTCCCCTCGAGAAAGCCGGCACCACCTTTACCCATCAATCAATATGTAACTTCTTCACCTCCATCCCACCAACTATATGAGTTCTCAAAACAAAGGACCTGGTGCACACTGGCCACCCGGCCTTTGGCTGCCCTTGTGTTCGCCACCCCTATCATACTTTGCCCTGAACCTATGCCTTCCATGCCCTCCAAGCCTTGGCAAGGCCCACCAACATACCCTGCTTGCATGCTAATAGATTGGCTGATCTATAATTCTTTATGGCATCAGCAAGAAGAACGGGTCTCTCCCATTAACACAAGAACTGATTCTGAGGGTATCTTTCCTTTTATTATTCTCACTTCAGAGAAGTGCCCATTTAACCTTTCCCCTGTTTTTTTCCTCAAAAACCCCTCCGTGATAACTCCACTTTCTTTAGTTCACATGAACCTTTTAAACTAGTGTGTTCCTTGAATAGATCAATACAGTAATTGTGTGTTTCCGATCATATATAAATGCCAGGAGTAATTTACCCTGGTAAAAAAAACCACACAGCCATCCCCCAATAGGATATTTTTGTTTAAGAGTTTGGTAATTTTTTGAAGCTGACTCTGGCAGATTACTTGGTAGAAGGGTAATGCCAACCTATCTAGAATTTCCTGATAGCCTAGGAACCTCTGTCATGAACAGCAGACACATCTGCACCACGATGGTAGGGTGTGAGCGGCGGGAGGAAGCTTCGGCAGAGAGTGGTGTGGCCTGCCCTCCGTGTAGCATGAGCCATGCTGTGGCTTCTCACAGCAGCTTCATGAACACTCAGGGATGGCCCAACAACAAATTTAGAGAGAAACAATGGGAAAGAATAAGATGGGATATTTAACTGGTTAAAATATGGAAGCAAATATGTATGGAAATACATTGTTAATAGTAATACTAATGCCAATTACAATGTATTAAGTGTCATTAAATGCCAGGAACTTTGCTAAACATGTTCTATGTGTTAACTTATTAACCCTTAATAACCCTATGGGCCAGGGATTATTATTCTCACCCCCATTTCTCACATGAGGAAGCTGAGTAGGTAACTCACCTAAGGTCACACGATTAGTCAAGCTGGCGCAACAGGTTCCAAGAGCAGGCAGTCTAACTCACCACACTACACAGTGATGACTGTGCCTTTGGCTTTTTGGCAAATGGGGTGTGTGGGTGCACACGCCTATGATTTTGTAATAAAAGATTTTGTAATAAAAAGGGACGTTATTTGTGCTGGACCCTGTCTATAACCCCCCCAAAATGGAATTTATTTATAAAAAATTGTATATTTACTCCTACTTGTTTAAACTTCAGTCACCTTCAAAGTAGTCTCCATTTGATGCAATGCACCTATTGAGACATTTTCTCTACTGCTCAAAACACTTTTGAACTCATCGATTTCGATGCTTTGTACTGCTCCTGCTGTTTTATGTTTCACGTCTTTCACATCAGCAAAACACTTCCCTCTGAGGACTTTTTTCATCCAGGGAAACAAAAAAATTCACTGAGGGTGATATCAGGTAAATAGAGAGGGTGGGGAATGGGGGTCATGTCATTTTCGGTTAAAAATACTGAACGCTCAGTGTGGCGTGGGCAGTGCGCTCATAAATCGCCCATCACGAAATGGGCAAAGGCACTGAAAGAGTCTTCAGAAACTCACTGGAGCCCAGTTCAGCCTCTGACAGTCACGCCAGCTGGCACCCTGATACAGTGGGCTCCTAGAACACTCAGCTAGTGGGGAAGCCTGTACTACAAGGGGTCCTTCCTCCAGAAGATAATTCCATTTGTTGGTTCCCCTATACATATATATGTATATATGTATGTATGTATATGTAATATGTGTATATGTCTATATAAGGTCTGTCTAGATAAAGTCCAGACATTGTTAATACAATGAGAATGGTTTGAGTGACATCAATGTGACCTGGCAGCCAAGGAGAGTGGAATGTGCATGTGTGAACAATGACTTCACTGTACTAGTCAGTGCAGCAGTAAATGCCATTGAGTGAGCATGTGTGCTGTGTGGCCTTCGCATTCAAAATGACTGAGCAAGTAGAGCAACGAATCTGAATCAAATGTTGCATTAAGCTTGAACATTCCTCCATGGAAACTATTGGGATTATTCAGAAGGCCGCAGCTATGGGCAAATGGGGATTGGTAGCTTCATCATGACAACATGCCCACTCATGCATGATGTCTCATGCAGAGGGTTTTTTTTTGTGTGAAACATCAAATCACCCAGGTGACTCAGTCCCCCTACAGCCCAGATTTGGTGCCCCGCAACTTCTGGCTTTTCCTAAAACTAAGATCACCTTTGAAAGGGAAGAAAGCGATTTCAGACTGTGAATGAGATTCAGGAAAATACAACAGGGCAGCTGATGGTGACTGGGAGAACTGTGTGAGATCCCAAGGTGTCTACTTTGATGGGGACTGAGGCATCATTGTTCTATGTACAATGTTTCTTGTACTTGTATCTTCTTCAATAAATGTCTCTGTTTTTCATACTACATGGCTGGACACCTTCTGGACAGACCTCGTATACCACATGCGTTACACATATTATAGTCCAATCCCATTCCAACTCAGAGTGGGAGGAAGGGTCCAAGGCATTTCACTGTGGTGAGATTGCTCTGAAATACATGGACTATCAGTTGCAAAATGAACATATTTCTGTTTTATGATATCACTTTTTTACTAAGATGAGAAAAGGGAAAGCTAAATATTCTTCACTGACCTACAAGTGGTGGGTAATAAGGAAAGACATACTGCAGCAAGAGAGACCGTCCGATTGCTTTGGAAGAACTATTTTATCTGTAATGGGTTTGTATATCAAGAGGGGCTACCACTGTAAAACTGAAGTAAACTAAATTATCATAGGCATTTATTCTTCTTGTCTAAGCACATAATGTAAAGTTCTTTTCTGTTATTCAATTTGCAAAATGATAAAATGAGTGAGTGTTAATGCAGACTATTTAAAGTTATATTATAGCATTTCCCTATTTTAGAAATATAATCTGTCTAAAGAGTTAAAATATTTTTAAATTAATTATTTATTTATTTTTAGTGCGAGGGGAAGGGAGGGAGAAAGAGAGGGAGAGAAACATCAATGTGTGAGAGAAACATCAATCAGTTGCCTTTCACATGCCCTAAAATATTTCTTTATGTAGCAATATCAAGACCTTTGGGGATATAACAAGAATTTTCTGGAAAAGCAAAAGGACCTGGCAGTAAAGAAATACACTCAGTTGTTGATTTTTGGCAACATAATGTAAGGATATATTATAATATGCTGTAATTGATGAGTTCCAATGACAGTTACCTAATTTCTATTCCAATTGGATAATTTAGATAACTGAATAATTTTAGGACCAATTTCATGTACTTTTCTTCATTATTATCATGGTTAAAACTGAGATCTTTGATACAATCATGACTGATCTTAAGGAGATCATGAGTGGTTATTTTATCCTTATCTTTGCTTCTTAATCAGTTTGAGACTTCCAGGAATCTGTTCTGTTCTCCAAAGACCTCCCTTTGTTGAAGGACTCCTACAACAGCTACTGTTCACTCATTCTAGTATTCATCAATGCTTTAATGTCAGGATCTGTTTCTCCCCTGTAAGTTAAATATCGAGTGCTGGAGCTTACACCTGCTTCCTTCTGCTGACCCCCTGCATCCCTATTGGAGACAAGATGCACACAGCATTTGAACCTTGATAATATAACCTGACTTCAGGTCTCTAGCCCCAGGCCCACCCCATTACAGACTGATGTGAAAGTTTCCATCAGGGATCTTTAATAATTTACTAAAAACATGTGACTTGCGACTATAAAAAAGAAGAAAATTTTACCCTTTGCAATAGCATGAATGGACCTGGAGAACATTATGCTGAGTGAACTAAGCCAGTCAGAGAAGACAAATACCGTATGATTTCACTTATACGTGGAGTTTAATGAACAAACTGAACTAACAAGCAAAATAGAGACAGACTCATAGACGGAGAGCAGGTCGACAGCTATTGGGGGGGTTGGGGGTGGAGGGATAGAGCAATAAAGATAAAGGACTCATGGACATGCACAACAGTGTGGTGGCTTTGGGGGGAGGGGAGTAATAAGGGGGATAAACAGTAATGGAAAAAATATGATAAATGAAGAAGAAAAAAAATGTGACTTGCCAGAATAATAAAGCTGTGTGAATAATGCTTTAAAAAAAGATGGAAGAGAAAATACCCCAATGATTCTGAAAAATCAATTTGATAAAAGTCTAGGAGAGACTATCAAATAGATATTTTGTGAAGATGTTGGTTTACTTTATTGTATTTTTCTGCATTTCCTTCTCGAAGGATCACATTTGAGGCACGTTCAGGAAATGCTACAGGGAGCCCTAGGAGGAGTCCACAAAGGCCGACTCCAAAAGATTTCCTTTGCTTCCTGGATACAGTGGCTGCGTTGGCGGACTCGAGGCCCATCGCAAACACCGAGAGCAGCGGGCTTCGCAGACTCTCACTCTGCATCTACGGAAGAAAAGTTGTGAGGCTGGACTGATGACGTGGCCCTTCGATGGCCCACATCGACAGAATGCCTGTGCAGCCTGACGGCTCTGTGTCCCTGGAGAGCAGTGAAGACCTGCCTGACCTGGGCAAGGCTTCACATGGTCGCATGTTACAGCAATTATAAGTCCAGTCTATTTTGATAGGCTAAAGAACTGGGCCAACAAAAAAAGCAAAATTTGAGAGGGAAAAATATAAAAAGCTTTTGTTTAGGTTAATAAAAAAGTCAGCCTCAATAGCAGGTGATTATCAGAGAGAAAGGGGGTGAGTGGAGTTAGAAGAGGGTAAAGCGGGGTGATGGAAGGAGACTTGACTTGGGGTGGTGAATACACAATACAGTGTACAGATGATGTGTGATAGAATTGTACACCTGAAATCAATGTCACCCCAATAAATTCAGTTTTAAAAAAGCATATATGAAGCAATTACTTTGAAAGAGCAACCAGGAGCTTTTAAAAGAGCATAATCCCAGACAAGACAGGTGAGGAAGTCACTGAAAAGACTCCTAACTCCTGGGCCGCACTGGGAGAGCACCAGTGTCCTGGACAAGCCCATCCAGGTGTGCATCTAGTAAGGCACGGCTAATAGAGGCCCCCCAGCAACAGCTGACCGAGGGAGTTAGGTGTCTGGGAACCACGTCACATCCAGAAACAGGTGACTAAATTGGAAATATGTAGCACAGAGAAAGGCTGATGATGAAGAGAAATACTCACTAAATTTTTTGAGTCAGAAAGGACTGCAGAAATAACTCACCACAGTCTCAACATTTATCAGGTAAGGGGAAAGAGGCCTGTGATGACCATTTTGAAGTATTTTACAGGCTGACAAATAAAGGGGGGAGCAGATTCGTCCTGTTTTTCCGGAGGGTGAATCCAGGACCAAAGTGTAGGAAGGTAAAGAAATCTTGAGCTCGCTCTTGTCTCTCCCCTCCTCCCTACCCCCTGCTTCTGGGCTCTGGAAGTACTCTGGTGGAGGCTGGGTGGCATCGTCCAGGGATGCTGAGTTGAACGCTCACAGGGAAACCTTCTGGGGGCAGCCTGACAAAGGTAGGCATTTCTGCCTTTGCGTCCCCATCAAACCATGTTGTCACATAGTATGACGGTTCTGTTTCTGTGTTTCTCCCCAACTAGCCCCCTAATGCCAGGGACTGTATCCTCAATACCCAAAATAACTTTTGGCTCATAGTAGGCACTCACTAAATGTTTATTGAGTTGAATTTCTAACAGGTAAAAGGTTGACTGAGTGATCTCTTTCAAATATAAAATGCTAAGGGCCTCTGCATACAAACAATTTGAGTTGAAACCACCAGTAAGTCACGATCGGTTTTCTCTCCTGCAGGTGGCATTTTCTTTCTTGAAGGCCATTTGTCCCAGCTTCAGCCTGGCCCATCTTGCCCTAACGTGGATCCCACGAATTTATAGTTGACTATTCCATTCCTTACTCAGGTACTGCACATATTAATTTTCAGGTACATTGAGCAAACTTTGGTTGTTATAGAGGCAGAGATTTAAAAGAAAGATCGTAACTGTGACCCATTTTTCATAAAGAGTCCCTTGTTTAGAGTATCTTTCTTGGTGTTATTTCTAGTGTTCTCCAACACGGGTATGCCCACCACAGGATGCTCAAGATTACACATTGATAACAGAGGGAAAAACTCTTATCTACAAATATGCATACATGTGTATATATGTTATATTACATGCATACATATTAGATCAAACCAATAAAAAAGACAGGAAGTGCCCCTGAACTTTCCCTGTCAGACCACACAGCAGATGGTGCGGTGTGAGTGGGCTCACCGCGATGGCAGAGCACCCCAGTGCAGGGGGCTGGCTGTGGTGCATTTGCTCCGTTGCTTTCATCAGATTTCCAAGTATTGCTCTTTTCATGTGCGCAGTTAAGTGGACTTACCTATTATCTAGTTTTAACTAAACCTTTACAAAAATATACATGGCTTAACAAGATTCCTCAAAGACTGCAGCTTGAAGACAACACTACTCAAGAAAGCACAAGAGAACCTTGAACTCTTTGTCAGACACATTATGGGGTAAAGAAACAGTGACAATCTCATCAGATCTGTCCAGAAAACAGGCCAAAAGAATAACTAGAAATGATCCATAAGCTTATTTGAAGTATGGAACCACAACTTTTAATAAAAAAGTGAAACTTCACCCTAAGGGCACATTGAGTTTTGAGATTAGTCAGTGATGGTAAAACATGTACAATTGATACACTTGTGTGTGTGTGTGTGTGTGTGTGTGTGTGTGTGTGCATACAGACATACACACACACACACATAGGAGGTTGCAAGTTCAAAAGTAATTTATTGAGAGGGTGCATAATCAAAAGAGCTCAGAGGCCATGGGCATGTTCTTGCTTCTAAAAATATTTTTTATTTCTTTATAATCATTCTGATTAATTGTAGAAAAAATGTATGGAAGCATCAAAAACAAGAAAAAATTATCTATATTCCTACCATTACAAAATAAACATTATTTGCATTTGGTGAAGCATCTCTTTTATCATAACTATTTTTTAAAGATTTTTATTTATTTATTTTTAGAGAGAGGAGAAAGGAGGAAGACAGAGAGGGGGAGAAACATTGATGTGAAAGAGAAACATCAATAGGTTGCCTCTCTTACATGCTCCCACTGGGAACTGAACCCGCAACCTAGGCTTGTGCCCTGACTGGGAACTGAACTGGTGACCTTTTGCTTTGTGTGAGGATGCCCAACAAACTGAGCCACACTGGTCAGGGCTATCACAACCATTTTATGTAAAATGTTCCCCATGGAGGAGGCTGACCTTACAGAAAAACATTTCGTAGAACATCTATAGGTCACTTTGTCTAGTCTCCACGGCATCTGAAAATGTATGTCAGGAATGCAGGTGTAGTCTTGGATTTTGAACATCTGCCTAATCCATTTGGGATACATTTCACTCTTATTGGGGGTGGTCTGTGACCTCACCCCAGGTTTCATTGTGGGAGCCCTATATACCATTCCTACTCAGTAAAAGGAAACTGCAGAAGCAATTCCTATATTATCTTAATTCTTAAGTTAATTAGCCCATTTCAGCCATCAGTGATATGGTTAAGGAGCCATGCTTAGACCTCCAGATGTCAGGGGAGAAGGCCTGCCCTGGTTTTTGGTAATCCCCGGGAATTCCAAATATGTCTACCAGACCCCTTCCTTCAGGGAAGAAGCCTGTGGCTGTAGGTCCAGCAGTGACAGCCCCTGCCTGCCTTATGTCAGCTCTAACATGTCTCTCCTTACAAAAACCACCCTCAGGCTCACATTCTGAAGCTTCTTTAGATGTTTGCTCTTCATCCCCACAGTGAAACACTAGCTGGTATTTGAAATAATCGCATCGCTCTTAAAAATAACTTCTGACAATCTGACTCGAAGCAGAACTTTTCCATAGGTTTGGCAAGATTTCCATTTTAATCTAAAATGAAATGTAGCATTTCCTCAAGGTCTGGCCACACCCAAAAGAAGGAACAAAACCCCTTCACTGCCTAAACCAGAGGGTGCACGGCCAAATCACTATTTTTATCTTACTCATTTTATTAGACCCTCACACTTCCCCCCACTTTTTCTCTACTGCATCTGTAATCAGCTGCCCATGTTATTGTCCAGAAATCAGGGTGAGGGGGGAATTTTTGTACAGACAAAAGCTAAAAAGTGCAAATTTACAATTTAAATATCAAGTTCCCTTATTGCAACATTTAAATAAGATCCATTTGATTTACAGTTAGCTTTCTTTTTTAAAGGATTTTTCTAACATATACTTTGAATTCTTGTTCAGAACTGAAAATGGATTTCCCAGAATCACTGCAGCACATATGCCCTAGTGACACCCCCAGCTGCCACCAGGGGTGCAGTCCACAGCGAAGTGAAGCTAACAGTCACATTCCAGAAACACACCAGCAACCCTGACCTCCAAACCACAGCCATCTAATGAAATAACATTTAAACATCCAACTCTCAGATCATTTCCTTTCCCTAGTCATTCTTTTATGTGGACCCAGAATGACCGGAGAGTAGGTAAAGAGTACAACGGCAAACTCACCACACCTGCTAACATAATTTCCCTCTGGATGTATTCACGCTCTGGGGGCAAAATGGAGCTGAGGAAGGATGGTGGGAGAGCCTGGGGCCAACATCACTGCCATCGGATGTAACCTCTATTTATGTCTGTGAGTTTTACTCCCAATTACCAAAGAATAATAACTCACAGCCCCTCTACCCTTTCTTTATTGCCTTTGTTGCCCTGCCTTTATGAAGCTCGCCATATTCATTCTTTGCTGTATGCCGATATCTTTAATTTTCCACTGGCATTTAAAGCGTTCTTTCAATATATGTTTAGTACTATTTGACACCTGAAATCCTTTGAGCACAGATTCAAAATAAACTAAAAATAAAAAAGCATAAATCAATTCATCTAAAGTTACGGAATAAGTTAGAAGGATAGTCATATCTAGACATATCTTTCCCTTTGTCCCATAAACTGTCCAGAAGGAACCTTTTAGAACACGAAATCTTGAAGCAAGAAACTGCAGTGGCTTCCAGGGAGGTGGGGTGGTGGTGTGCAATGAGGAGAGAAAGGTGGTCTGAGAGGAAGCGACCGGAAGGACTGCTTTTCTTTCACAGTTTTGATTCTAAATGTAAACATCGTTGGTCTCAGGACTGAAACAAAGGGCAGCCGTTGCCAAGACAGGACAGTTTTCTCCTCCTGTGTGGGACTGGGATATGGGAGCTTTCAACATTAAAAAAACAAAACAAAAAACAAACACCGCCCCCTCCCAGACATTTCCCTTCCGAACCAGTTTCAAAAAAGTTTCCAAGGTTACGGTTGGAAAGATAAGTCCCAGACACGCAGAAGTCCCAACTCAGCGAAGATGGTTGAAATGCAAAACAAAGTTTTAAAACATGGTAGATAGAGAACTGGATTTCCCTTATACCACACTAGCTGGGAACAAAGAGAGGACAGTGCTTTTAATTTAACCCTTTGCAATCCCTGAGAAAAACAAGGCACATAAGTGTCTGATACTCTTCACACATCAGAAACCCTACTGCCCTGGTGTTAGTTAATGTTTCAATGCAAAAAATAATAAGAAGAGGATATTATTTGAGGCAGACATTATGAATAGGTGTCACAAAGGGGACATAATTATACCCGAACACTCAATTCTGACCTTTTCAGAATGAACTGAGGAGGTTATGACATGACCACCAAATGGCCTTATCACAGACTTTCTTTCTTTCTTCTTTTAGAGGATATGCTTATTGATTTTAGAAGTAAGAGGAAGAGAAGCATCTATGGGGGAGAGAAATATGGATCGGTTGCCCCTCATACATGCCCCAAACAGGGACTGAACCCACAACCCAGGCATGTGCCCTGACTGGAGTCAACCCGTGACCTGTCTGTTTACAGGACGACATAAGTCACTACAAGTGAGCCACACTGGCCAGGGCACAGACTTACTTTCTTAAGAAGCAGAAAGCAAACTCAGGGTACACACAGGTCTTCCTCCCCGTGGCTCCTGACTTCCTGGCTACTGTGTGATGCATCTAATCCCTGATCTATAGTCATCATCGGAGGAGACCCGAATTTAACACCTACCTACTCTTGAAGATACAGAATTCAAGGACTCTGCCTCAGTCCCCAAAGAGCCAACTCCATGGTCTTTCAGGAACCAAAATACCAAGAGTCCAAAGCACACCAACAAAAACCATCTCACTGAAGTTATCCCTAGACAGACAGTAAAACAGAGAAACTCTACTTGGCAGTGAAAGTGAGAGGGATGGAGGAATATAACAAGGTGGAATGTGAATTTATAGATTTCTGTAAATGTACCCTTAAGCTTCAGTCAATTTTCCCTTGCCAGACCCTGGGGCAGCCCCCTTGGCCAGGCAGCAGCCCATTCTGCAGGCCTCGCCAGCACTCTCCAGGAACGCCCCTCCTCAGCACTCCCCTCCGCCATCTCTACCTCAATGGTGTACTGCTCAAAGATGCGCAGCTGCAGGAAGATGTCCAGCTTGATCTTCCGCTCGTGGAAGAGCTCTTCCATCTGCACCTGGGCATCGTCCAGCTGCTGCAGGACCGACTCGATGTGGCTGATGGAGCTACTGTGGGGTGTCTTGTTGTTGGACACAGCTGAGTCCCTGTGGCAGAGTGGGAGAGAAGAAGGGAGGGGCCTCGCCATGTTAAAAGCAATACAGGAGCAGGGGGCCTTCCTCTTCTGAACAAGGTGGATGTGAATCAGTTGAATCACTCAACTGACAGACATCTGTCAAAGTCCTACTGCGAGCCAGGCACTGTCTGCTCAGTGGGTGAACCAGAGATAGACATGTATCCCCTTTGGGGTTCACAGTACAGTAGCTGCAAGACTAGCTGCTCTCCTATTCCTTAGACAGAATTGTGAAAAGGATCAAATGAGGTAATGTAGAGGAAGGGCTCCACAAAGCACAAAATGTTGCTTTGGAATGGTTCCATGCAGATATGTGAAGTTTCAACACACACATACACATGCGTAAGAGTAGACACATTAAACACATACAATAAAAAACTCTTCCTAGTTTTACTTCACAGGATTGTTGTTAAAATAAACTAAGACCATGGTACTAAAATTATTCATCCACTTTGTAAAGCTATGCCAAAGTTATAGGCTAATGTGATTACACAGGCTTCAAGCTGTAGTTAGAAACGCATGGGACCTGGAGGCTGTAAGCCTGGATTGAGTCCCCACTCTGCTGCACATGGGCTGATGGCCCTGGGAAATGACCTCCCTGAGCCCCAGTTGCCTCCTGTAAAGTAGACTTAATAATCCCTGCCCTGCTCACTTCACAGTTTGCTAGTAAGACAGTGTGTGTGATGTGCTCTGTGACTAGGAACGTGCCGCACAAACACTTTATTAATCCTGAAAGGACGCGAGAAAAATCTCAAGTGCTGATCGGGGCACAGGCCCAATTGGTGGAGAGTAGAGGGTAGGGCACAAGAGTCTGGGGCAGCAACAAAGTTTCAAGGAGAATGAGTTCTGAATGTGCTTGCCCACATTAGAAGAAAAGGATGAATCCGGCCAGGAAGATGGGGCAGGGGTGTGCCTTCTGAGAGCGAGAGTCTGTACCAAAGTACCAGGGGGAAGGTGACACATTGTAGAGGGAACCAAGAGATAAACATACTGACCTGCTCAGAAATGAGGTGGTGGTGAGACCTCCAAAGAGATCATTATAGTAGAAAAACTGGAGGTTAAGAAGTTAACGTTCCATAGAGTCCTGAGTAGGCTAGAGTCCTAAAACTTGAACTAAATGGGCACACTCACTCTCTTGTGACATCGATTTTTTATACGATTTAAGATGTCAGAGGACAAGAGGGAGATCATTAGTTTTGAATCCTCGCATCAGCAAGCTTTCTGAGAACCAGTCTTTTTAGCTAGCCTGTGTTCATCTCAGAAGCAATGGTGTCTGAGCTCAGGCTGTTTCTGAAGGGAGCATGAGACCAGTTTGTCAAGAGCGTCTCCTTCTATCATTCAGAGAGCTCCCAGTTCTACTTCCTAACCCTGGCCTATTTGACATGAAACCCCACCATGGCAAGGACCCCCAATCATGAAGCATAGAAGAGATGTGGTCAACACTATGCATGATGCATTTGTTGAGGACTTTGCTTTGGGGAGGATATGATTGTTTTTCTGATTGCTTCTCTCAGTCTTTCTCCATCACACATCTTCCGGAAGGAAGAGAGTAATTTCAGACCATGTTTCACAGCACCCACATCAGTGTCACACTCACTAGGAGTCACACAGATGACAGGAAGCCAGACCTAAAGGAGAAACATGCCCCAATGTGTGGGAGGCATCCTGCCAAGGTCCCCTGGGCACATTTTCTTGGACTGGTCTTGATGTCAGGGAGGAAAGCACAGGCCAGAGTCAGGCTAGGAAGGAAACAATGGTCACCAGTGGGTCTTGGTCACAGACCTACGGTTCTCTCTGAAATCCATGCAACTTAAACTTGTGGAACTGGCATCAGCCACATCACTGTCTTCACCATCTCTGAGCAGCCTTCTGCCTTTAAGCATTGTGCCAGGCTGGCAGTTGCTAAGAGCAAGTGGCATCTCCATAGACCCAGCCCCAGAAACTTGTGAAAAGTATTTGGAGAGAAAACATAAAGCCATCACAAAATTCCAGAGCTGACAGATCTCCTAGAGCGAGCCCCTGATTACACGGGTGAAACTGCTGAGACCCAGAGAGGTTAAGTGACTGCTCACTATTTGGAATTTTATTGAGAAAAAAATAACAGTGGAGTTTCCTAGGTAGGCAGACAAAATTGTCACATGTTATATATTCATGAAGATGAATCGGGCGACCACGGGAAAGAGGCTGTCTTGTTAGTATGCAACAGGAAGATTCAGAATGTCTCATGTGCATATTTAGAATAGAAATAATTAGTTTCCAGCAGAAAAACATGCCTGGGCCATTCATTGAAAGGTAAGTTCTCACTGTTTATTTAATTAAAACTGATAGGGGGGCGAGAAAGCCCTCTCAACTGAAGTAATTCCCTCAGGCTCCAGGGTTTGCCTGGGACTCGTTGAAGAGATTGTTTCTGTCCAGAGCTGCCAGGGGTCCCAACGCTGAGTGATTTTGGGATAGGAACAAGTCCCTGTGGGCAGGCATCATCAGCACCATCAGATCCTATTTAGACAGCACCTGGGCACGGGGCTGGCTGCCAAGGGCTTGCTCAAGGCCTCATGAGACTTAATCTGAGGAGTCAGTGCCCTTGACAGGAACAGGAGACTGGATATTAATATCAACAGAAAGGAGGCAATGGTGTGGATGATTCTAGATGAATGTAAGGTTTTAGACAGGAATTCCCTCATTAGTTATGTTTGTTTATGCTGATGCAGAAGGATTTTCATTTTCTAGGCAGCAAGGAATGGTGGAAAAGTCGTAAGTGGGTAATGAAGAACAGAGGGGGACATCACGCACTCTGCCTTCTCGTAGGCCAAAAGCTAACCATTTCGGTCACATTTTGCAACTGGGGCAATGGAGTTCGGAGTTCAGCCTGAGATCAGGTGCCAAAGAACACTGTATTCCATAATGGTCTTTCTCCATATGACTAAATATGCTATACTCCTTCACGAAGCTATTATTTATTTTTCTGTTCATTGTTAATTTTTGTTGTAATTATGTTATTTATTGATTGCTGAATAACATCATGAATGACAAATAATGCTTTGGAACATTAGAACTTTTCTGTTTACTTTTGCATTTTTGCATTTTAAACTCAAGTTGAATATGGTACAGGCATTTTTATAACTGACAGATGGAGGAACTGAAGATCACACAAGACCACAAAGCTGGCTGTGGCTGAGCCAAGACCAGGACATGACTTATCTCGCGTCCAGTTCGAGGCATTTCACACTGGAAAGCACTGCCCATGCTGACCTGGCCTCGCTGGGCTCCCCCAGGGAGGGAGGCGCTGACCTGAGCTGCTGGATAAGGTCTTCGCCTTCCTTGATGACGTTGAGCGTGGCATCTAGAGTGGCAGTCTGCTGCTGCTGGAACTGCTTGATCAGTTCCTGGACCGCATCCACCGAGTCTGCACAGACGTCTTCCAGCATCTCCTTCTGAAGGTCTTCCATCCATGTCCACAGCTGTGGGGAGAGAACAGAGACTCCACTCAGGGCAGACAGGAGAGACCAGGGCTGGGGCAGAGGCAAGGAAGGGCAAGAAAGTCTGGATGGGGTTCATGCAACCTACCTTCAACCAGTCAGTGCAATGTCAGACTAGCCTTCTCATCAGCGGCTTATGGGTCAGTATATTTCTACATGTTTACTCATTATCCATCTTTGCTAAGTTTACTCCATCAGTGTTGCATTCCCTAAGGATGGGAAGCACCCTTGGCTTAGCTTCCTTGTGGTTCAGGAAAACTTGTAATCTTAGAGCAGGAAGATCACTCAACTTTGAGAGAATGGGAAGAACAGGAGGCTGAGATGAACAAATATTATTTCATCTTTCAGAAAGGAGGAAAGGGAGGGCTCTGCACACTTCCTTCAGGCAGCCAGATGTCAAATTCCTAGCAACTTAGCATCATTTTGCAAGTAAGTAAAAAAAGAATGTGATGTTCAATAAGAATCAAATGAAGATTAATTAAGGAAATACATGCTACGTTAAATCATTTTGTTCTTTGTAGGATTGCTAGGTTGGTTAGAAATCTGAGTGCTAAGTATGCAGTTTATCTTAACTTCTGTATGGGTACATTTCCCCCATGATATCTGGAATGATGAAGACAGGGTGACAGTACTATTCAGACAACTTGGAAGTAGCTAAGTGTAGTGTTTTGAACAGAATAAGCACCAAAAATGACGAAGAGTTTAGCTGAATTACTGAGAACTCCTTTATCGATAGCTCTTCCTCATGCTATTGGTAAAACTAGGTCCCCAGTGGCCTGCCGCAGTACTCCACTTCTAACTGCTCTTACTGAGCACTTTCACAAGTGATGGAAGAAAGATGAGGCTGATGTTTTCTTGGAAACAAGGAATCTTCACCTGGCTAGAAAGGTAAGTTCAGGGCTTTACCAGGAAAACACCCAGTAGAGAGAAAAAACTAATAGATGAAGTCAGAAGATAGGGATTTTGGCTCCTATTCTTCCTATAACTTGTGGTGCCTTTGAGAAAAATCACTATACCCTGTTATCACCATGGCTTCAGGTATAAAATAGGTTGGGGAAAGCATAAAATAAAATTGCTAGTTACTTTCTGATTCTAAAATTCTGTAAGTTAAAAACATGAGTAAATATCCTCCTTGAGAATATTATTTCATCTGTTTGGTTTAGTATGGTAAATCATGGTATAACCTTTGTAACAAAGGGTGAGAAAAGAAATAATAAAGAGAAAAAAAATAGTCTTTAGATTTTGGACAAGTTATTATTTGTACTTTAGTCAGCAGAGGCCCTAGATGTGGCAGAAGAGGTTGAGGTAGCATGATGAATAAGCCCTGAGGTAGAGAATGAGTGTCCTTCTCAGACAGGTGAGAACCTCTCTGAGCCTCAGTTTCCTAACCTACCAAATAGGACGAATAGGAACCACCCTGCTTACTTCAGCGATTATGAAGGTTGAATGATTTGCTTATTATTAATGCTTTAAACAAACATAAAGCCTTATGAATAAGCCCATAGCATTGCGATGACACCTATAACCAAATTATTATTCAGTGTTCCCATCATTTAGCAGATTGCAATTTGGTTGTAATTCCATTTATTTTCTTTAGAAATAAGCTTTTCGTTATGAAAGCACAAAATTTTTTCAGACCACATAAGCTGGGATATATAGTCCTACAAATGTGAATGTACTTATTTAAAATCAGGAAGTTCAGTATATTGGTCACTATAGTTTAATGCTACTTTATACTTTCTGGCTGTCATTTTAACTAGAAAGCAAAACCATTTTCCCGTTGTGCTGAAGTCTTTGGGTAAGAGGTAATGAGTTCTCTGAAAAAAAAATATTGTATACAGAAGCAATATAGCATAGTGGTTAAAAGATTCAAACTCCAGTTCTATTATACATTAGCTATATAACCTCTGTATCTCAGTTTCCCTTATCAGTATAATGGGATAATAATAGTGCTGAACCTCACTAAGCTGTAAAGATTACTAAGTTGATATACACAAGTATGTGTGTTGTATGTGTTTGTATATACACACATAAATGAGATCTATATCTATTTATCACTTAGAAACAGTGGCTGGCATATAGTAAATGCTAGATATCATCATGTTCAAAAGATGTTTTTGATACAAGCCTTCTCTAGCTCCCACCAGCAGGCAGAGGGGAAATTTGAATCTGGTAGGAGATCAACCACGGATTTGGTCCTTCAATAGGCTGGGTTGAGCTGGGCCTCTCTTTCCTGTTTTTGCTGCTTTGTCCTAGGATGTCTAAGGAAAGCCTAGAGACTGGAAAGTTCAGATGTTTCAAAGGAAGGGGCAAGAGAGATGTGATGAGAGATGCAAACTGTGCGTATGAAGCAGGTTCTTTAAGAGGAGAACAATAAACTGGATGTCTCCATGGAGCACAGGCAATGAGACTGAAGACTGACTAGGATGAGTCTGGCACTCACTGATACAGGAATGAGATAGAAAAGAGGCTTATAGGTATCTTGAGGATTTTATGTTAATTTAAGATCATCTTGTTCTCAGTACCACCCTTAAGCTGTATTAATGGCTTCACCACTTGGATGTCCTCCCTGCCCCTTGAACACCTCTGGTGTAGGTCTAGGGAAGAAAGCATCATTCTTTTCTGGGGAAATCCACCATGACTCATGATACTCCCTCCTCCTGGAGGTAATGCAGTTACATTGTAGGGAAAGCCACACATAAAAACTGTCAAAAAAAAAAAATGAAGTGGCACAGTTATCAACAAAAGGACCAGGGACATCTGAGAATACACACTGCCCTCTGAAGTCAATATCAGAAATATGTGTCCTCCCTACACATATTCTTTGATGAGTGAATTGAAACTGACTTCTCAGAGTTCCTATATTGTATTATATTATAAAGAAACCCTTGTCTAAGGTAGAGCTAAAACCTACTGCTGAGGAAAACTAGCTAAGAGACACACAACCAAGTGTAAGACTGGATGCAGCTCAGACCACGGTCAGCGGACTGGAAAGGAAGGAAGGTTGATCTGCAAGAGAACAAAGCACCCAAACCGCTGGTTATAGAACAGAAGTTGACTCAGAAACAGGGAAGGAGATCCATGCACTAGAGACAAAAAGGTCAGTGATATCTTTCTCTATTTTTCCTTTTATAAACAAAACAATCAGAAAGCCCAGAGGGAAAGGAGTTCTCAAATATAACTGATATTTACTGAGGATAGTTTTTGATCCTGCCCTTGTCTGGCTAGTTCTGCGATCAGGGGAAAACTACTTTACTTCAGTGACCTCACATTTAAAATGAAGCGAGTGTGTGTGCACGTGCGTGGTTCCTCTTGCTTGTCTCTGAAATCTCTTCCAGCTCTACCATGCTATGGCTTCTCTTCAAAACCGATAGAAAGAAGGAGGCGGTAATGAAGTGCCTCTCTAAACTGAAAACCACAGTCACAGCTTTGACACCAAGACATCTGAGGTTCAGACAGTGGAGCACCAGTCTGAGGATAAGTGTGATACCAAGTTAAGATACTATTGCAACCTGGAAAGCTTGAGTAGAAAGCTACTTGAAATTCCGCAAAACCACATGCACACAGTCACCCCCTGGTGGCAGCAAACTTAAATTGCAGAATCTAAGGCCTAAAGTGGACAGGAATAAACATCATTGCCACTAAACTATGATTAAAGGTCAATATTCCATTTCTTAGGCTGTGATTTTTCTACTGTCTGAATGTCATGTAGGTTTCCTTCTGTACTTTTCCCTGAAGAACATTTCTGCATTGCTTTGAAAAGAATCCAAATTAGAGAGCCACTTCATTAATAATTTACTAATTATCAGGCAGCCAATGAGACCCAGTCCGAGTGATCTCTCAGTTGAAGCCACCACAAGCCAACAAGTGCCAGAACCAGGTAAAAGTATGGAGCGAGGGGGCCTGAGAGCAGCGAGCACACGCCCTTTCCTCCTGTTCTCCGTTTTGGTTCCTCTTCACTCTGGTTATCTGGAGTCTAACACAGCAATTTTCAACCATTTTCTTATCAGGGCACACATAAACTAATTGCTAAAATTCTGTGGCACACCAAAAAATGTATTTTCCAATCTGACAAAAAATAGGTATAATTTTGATTCATTCACACTGGATGCCTATTGTTGTGTTGGCTGTTGTCATTTTCTATTTGATGAACTGAGGGAAAAGAGGTCAGTGCCCCTGACTGTATTGCATGTTCTAAAACTTCTTGTGGCACACTGGTTGAAAATCGCTGGTCTAACATGTTAGCACTGCACCTTCTCCATCAGCCCATCTGCTCCCCAGAAAGAATTTCATGTTTCAGCCACTTCCGGACTCTCTCTTCTTGATCAAATGCACCTGCGCTGTGACCCATTTGTGCCGAGTTCTGCACTCTGCTTGGCAATGGCTGCTTGGTTCATGCCGATACATGCACTCAGATGGCTTTATGTGTTGTTTCTCTCAGAGAACACATGGTCGTGGCCAGAAATACCTACGTCCAGAAGAATGGGCCTAATTTGAGAATTTCCAGAAACTTGGCAGGGGTAGAGTTAAGGGAGCATTTCAATGCCCTACATATTAGCTCTAATAGTGAAACCAGTGATCTCAGGAGGGTCTAGCCCATGTACCCTATTCTGCTTGCACAGTGAGACAGCCTGGGAAAAGGGCAACTGGAAAGGCAGGAAGCGGGGGACAAAGGAGGGAGAAACTAGGAAGGGTAGGGAAATCATAAGGCTTCTGGTGATTGCCTGCTGCATTTGTGCAGCTCAGGCTGCCACTGTTCTGGACACCTGATCGACTCCTAGAGGTGTCAAAAGGAGCACCAACGCCACAGGGCAAACCACCCTTCCCTCGTTTTGAAGAGATTGTTTTTCTTTGGCATTGACTAACAGCTTTTATTTCTTAAATATACACCATGACAGTCTGACAACTGAAACAGTAAATGAAGCTGTCTGAGGCCATCAATCCCGTTTAAGGACTGATCTAGTTTTGGTTCTAGACTGGGTGGTTAGGGGAGCATGTGCATGTGTGAGTGTCCAGTATTTGTGGTGTGCGCATGCATGGATGTGTGTGAGCCTATTTGAGCAGGAAATAACTGGAAGAATGATTTATCAAGTTTACGAACTGATGGAAATGGGCATTTAATTAAGCCATTTAATAAAGGGCTAATGTTGATTGTCTTGGCCACATTCCTTTGGTAACTTGACTTTCACATTATTAGTACAAAAATATCTAAAAATTAATATTTTGAAAGCCCAGCAATTATAGCATTTCCATGGACACCCAGTAAGGAGGAAAGAGAATTCTGACTGGAAAATCTCTGAAGAGCAGATGATACTTGCTACAAATGTCTTTTCATTGAATGAAAACAAAGGGGGAACTAGGGTAAATGCTTCTCCTTTGTCCTCTCTACCCTCCAGACCAGCCGACAGCCAGCTGCCTTCTTGTCCCTGGACAAAAGAAGATATCTGAAAGTTCAGCACGATGTGCACTAACAGCTGAGGCTCTGGACACATAAGAAGATCCCAAGCACATGTTTGTCACCATTTTTTAAAAAATCACGTTGCTTTTCTAAGTGTAGACAAAGTTTTATTTTTATAAAATAATACCTACTGGGTCTGTTTCCAATTTTCAATTGAAAATATCACTGAAGAATAGGGGATAATAGGAGAAAGGCCATTGAGAAACAGGTATAAAGGACACATCGACAAAGCCAAAGGGGGAGATGATCAAAGGTGGGAGGTGGGGATGGGTGGGACGGGGGTTGTGGGGGTTGAAAATGAAGACAACTGTACTTGAACAACAATTAAAATAAATAAATAAATGTACAAAACAAAAAAATGTGAAGAAAAATCACCCAAAACATTCTTAACCTCTTTGTACATTTTTTTCTAGTCTTTATTCTATATTTGTGATCGAAATTGTGGTCATGCTGGAAATAGTTTTTTATATGTATTATGATCTTTGACAAGGTAATTCATAACAACTGTATAATATTTCACTATATAGAATTTGCTTAATGAATCACCCAACATGGCAAATTAAGATGGTTTCTAATCACTCAAAACTATGAACAACACTGCAATGAAATGTTTATACGGTGTTAGCCCTCCATCCACACTCCTCTGGTCACCAAGAATTCACAGAGCAGGGCCAGCAGGATTAAGCAGACTCTTCAATCTGCAGAAGAAACGAGCCTGGATGATATCTTTTTCATATCTTTCTTCTGTCTTCTTTTTGATCCTAATTAGAGTAAATCTTTTGATACAGGAAGTGGGAAAAAGTAAAATCATGAACTTCAGCCTGGGGAGCAATAGGAAGTCCAGGTTAAATCATTTATGAAGATGGACACTCGGTTCCTGCTCAGAAATCCCCTATAAAGGGGCTTTAATTCCTTCAAAGTTACATTCTACAATGACATTCTATTACACATTGGCGCTCATGCAAAAACTCAGCAAATAACTGTAGGTAGGTAGGTAGGTAGGAAGGAAGAAAAGAAGGGAGGAAAGCAGGAAGGAGTTAACCATATCTAGGCAGGAAGCGTATACAACAATATTTACCAGCAACCCCAATAGCACCCATGGCCGCTAATGAAACTGAGCAGAAGACCATCCATTCACTCCACTTATTGTAAGAAGAAAAACCAACCATAGCAACTTAAAATACCCTAACAGATTTGTGGATTAGGCTACTGACCTTATCTTGAATAAAAAAGCCAGAAGTTTGTCTATAGATGCAGGGGTGTCCAACCTGTGGCCCGTGGATGGCTGCGAATGCAGCCCAACACAAAATTGTAAGTTTATTTAAAAACATTATGAAATATTTTTGTGATTATGTGTCGTAATGTATTTAATGTGTGGCCCAGAGATGCCAAAAGGTTGGACACAACTGCATGCAGTCAAGAGGAAGGAGCCCAAAGTCATTAGGCCAAGGATCAAATAGGACTCACACTTACTAGGGTTTGAGAGGTGGTGCATCTTGAGAGGTACCAAGTGGAATATGGAAAGATCACACCACAGGGGTTCCTTCTTCATGAGACTACCCAAGGATGCTCATTTCTGCCTACCCAATAATTCATTCCTGCTTACTATGCAGGTCCTAGAAAAAACCTCCCATATGTAACTCAGATTCCCCACCCCACTCCCTTTTATGTACATTGTCCACAGAGGTAAAGTCAAAGAACTAGAGTAAATAAAACATCTTATTGAGTGGGCTTCTCCTCTTTTGTCCCCCCATTTTTTCTTTCCTTTTATAATGAAATGACAGCTTCCCATTGTCAAGAAAACCTGTTCAGTATTTACTCAGCATCTCTGTGCATCAGACATAGTGACAGAAATGTACAGTAGAATCTGCATCTACACATCTAAACCCGTGTGCATACTCCACATACGAGCACTTCAAATTTGATGAAGAAGAAAGAGCTCAGCACGATCCCTGCACCATCGAAGAAGGTATGGACATGGTAGGAAGTTAGGAGCACCAGGGAAGAACTTCAAGGAAAAATGATGCCTGAGTTGAGTCCTCAAGTTCCTTATTAACCCTACTGCAGAGATGCTCTAAAGATAAATTTGGGAGGAAGTTTTCTACCAGGAAAAAAAGTGGTGCTAGTATTGTACTACTCAATTTTGAAATAATCACTATGACGATTATCACAAAGTAACAGATGAAGTAATTTTCCCAAGCGCACATAACATGTCCAGCGAAGATGTAGATCTGGAAATCAGATCTCCCTAACATCCAAGACCTTGCTGTGCTTAATGTGTGGGAAACCTATGAGTGCACTATTAAGAGAATGCAAGTGTGCACACACACACGCAAGTCTCCGTCTCTACTCTGCCTGACAGTGGCCTCAGACATCTAGTTTTGGGGTGGGAAGGTGATCGGGAGGGAGCATACAGATATAAAGTCCTGTTTGGCCCTTATAAACAGCTCTTTCCTGACAGCCACTCAAAATGATGCTTTTCTTTCCATCCTGAAAAAAAAAGTCAGCATTTGCTGACCGGTGAGTTACAGATCTCGTGAAGAGAAGGGTCCTCACAGTTGCACAGCCCTTTGCATCCAGGCAGGACTGCTCCTAATTTCTCCCTACTTTGGGATCCTGATAGAGACTGTGTTACTTCCTGACACCCTCCTGTTTTCTCCTGTGGGGAAAGCCCCTCCCAGTCTCTATTTTCTGGCCTTCATGTAAAAGTCTGTGTAGCAAAGGAGAAAAAGCGTGGGCCTTGGAATCAGAAAGATTTAGGGTCAATTCCTACATTTACCACATCCTAGGTACAAGACCCCGGGCAGATTATTAATTTCTCTGATCTATAAAATTGGAATAAAATGATAATTCTTATGGCTATTGATTAAATAGATAATAACACAGGTGTTAAATATACTTTAGTTCCTGTTCTCTTTCTTTACCTTCCCCCAGTATTATGCCACTCCCTTTAGAACTATTTCATATGAAATGTGATTTTATGAGCTGAGCCTCAGTGTGGAAACAAGTCACAGTTTCAAAGAGGACTAACCTTCACAAGGTTTAAGAGATACGTGGGGAAACAACAGTCAATGACTATTCCTAGCTCCCACACCGCAACCCTGGCAACACTGTACATTTCTCAGCTACTGTCTACCCTCCCCACCAAGCAAGCCCCTGCTTTGGGGTTTGAAAATGTAAGGAGGAAAAAGAAGAGTAAGATGAAGGAAGGAGAGCAGAGGAGATATGAGAGGAAAAAGGAGGACTGTAGGGTGTGGGATAGCAGTCCAGAAAAAGGGCACAGAATTTAGAAAGACAGGTAAAATCTCTGTACTACTGAGAAGCTCTGTAACCTTACACAAATTCTTTTCTGAGCCTTAGTTTCCCCACTTGAAAATGTGTTTAATAAACTCTATCATAAGATTACCATGAGGATTGAATGTAATAATATGTATCTGGCAAGCATTAGGTACTCAATTAAAAAAATACTCGCTGATATATACTGCGTGCTTACAATGGACCAAATCTTAGGCTAAGTAGATCACCCCTAATACTTCAGGTTTAATTACTACTATTATTAATTACTGTAATTGTCAATATCAAATAAAGAAAAAAAGAAAGAAGTCTTTAAAAAATTTTACTATTTATGCTGTACAGTCATTCCTGCTTTTTCTTCCTTTCCCCACCTTCACCCAGCCCCACCCAAGAAAGAAATTTTGAATTCACATTAGAGCCACAGGAGTTTCAGGGCCACCGAGTCTAGCTGCATGATGTTACAGATATGGCTACCTAGGGCCAGAGACATAGTGATTTGCACAAAATCACAGAGCTCCAGAGCAGCAGAATCTGAACTAGAAGCTGAGCCTCCTAGATCCAAGTACACAAGGTGGGACATGTAGCTAGAAAGGGCTCCTGGAAGCCATGGTCACCCTTTCAGCAATGGTACTTCCATGGAGACTGACCTAGTCCACCCCTCCCCGGACAGCCAGTACCCTGACAGCCCTCACAAGGAACACGACTGCTGTTCATTCACGCTCCATTCTACCATCAGCAGGCTCATAATTAAAGGAGAATACACATGCCTTCGGTTGCTGAGACCATTGTTAAGAACAGGGTGAGCCACAAGCAAGCAGACAACCGGGCAGGAAAACCTGGATTAAAACTAATCCCCTTGCTTCACAGACACTCGTCAGAGAGTGGCTGTGGGTCGCAGGGAGAGGAAGCACAGCCAGCTTTGGCGGGCTCGCCAGCGCTTCATCTGCCTGGGGAATCTCAGTTTAGAAAACATTATCTTTTCATGGTTTTTTTTCCTGATAGGCAGTGCAATGATTTATTTGCATTCATTCCCACAAAGTGTCAGAAAGCCTGTGAAGTAGTAATATCCAGACTTCTTAATGCATTTCCAATTTCAAAAATCAACTTAATTAAGTAGGGTTAATTTTTTTCCTGTGCAGCAATCAAACTTTAATTAATACTCCATTAAAATGAATTCCTGCGGGAACACAAGCATGCAAGTAGCTAATGAGTTTATCTGCCAAGGGTGTTGTTAGGGAGGATGCTAAATGTGCCTCCTCACTGGCCACTTATCCAATTTCAGAACGCTGTGTTAATGAAAAATGAAAAGCAATTGCAGGTTTGCAACCCTCCTCTCTGTGGGCACCCCTGCCCTGCCAGCAACATAACATAATCCATCCTCTCCTCTCCTGTCTCCACTTCTTGAATAACTCGTTCAGATTTAAGCCCAACTAACTTTCTCCTCTCTGGAGGGCAACTCAGTGCCCATACCCCTTCCTTCACAGGCTGTCACTCCGCAATAAGGCAAGGTGAGGACAAACTCACTTTAATATCACTCTGTAGCAGAGCTCCTGATGAAGATTTAATCTTGTCTTCTTTTTAAAATACAATAACACTGGACACACTTGCAAACTCTGTATGATTCTTGTTGGCAACAAAGAAGATCCAAGTTGTGCAGGACCCAGATCTCTGACAGGAAACAGCAACCAAGAGCAAGAGGGTGTGTGGTGGAATGGGAGTCTCTGGTCCTCATTTCCTCTTATAGTGACTATTTCCACACCAGGGATTCCTAAATTTCTCCAGCTGAGGACTGAATGCTCTTGGAGACTCCAGAAACCACCTGCCTCTGTGGCGCCCTCCTCACCAGAGATGAGGAGGAAATTTTACCCCGCATTGTTTGAGACTTAAATACAGGCTATCAGGAGCAAATTGTTAGTATCATCAACCTTAGGTGGCTAGTAACCCCTAGATCACACAGGACCCTGGGCATACCTTGTGGGTCACTATACTAGGAAACCGACCTAACCCTTGCCAGAACAACTCGATCCAACCAATGCCCCTTTTCCACTAGCTGCTCTTACCTCTTTGGTGTGTGTGTGGAAGGAAACAGACATGTCCAGGAGAAGCTTCCGCTGCTCCACCCTGCGCACGAAGTCTTGGATGCGCACCTCCAGGTGTCGAGCTGCCTTGTAGATCTCCTCTGGGTCACATTCCCCAGTCTGCGCCAGCTGTTCCGCTGCTTCTAGGAGCTTGTCGGCATTGGTGTACGTATTCTGCCGGCAACAACAGTGAAAGAAAGTCAACTTGCAGTCACAAACCAAGCTTCTCGCCTTTCTCTAGCCCACCAGGGGCTGCCCAGAGCTGGAGCGCAAGGCGTGGGCGCTGAGCCGACAGCTCCCTGATCTGGCACAGAGGAGCTGAGTGCTGAGCTGCCTGCTGCCTCCTAGCAAGCTAGCAGCCTGCCTGGCAGCTTGGCACATAGAGGACACTATCTGAGTGCCTCCTCAGTCCCTGGGATTTCTCAGAGGTGGGGTGCCCTGGAAAGAAGGGAGGAGACATGTGAGAGTCCCCAGACCTCATCAGCTCCTTGACCCACCCTGACCCTTATGAAGATCCATCATTGCCCTCACATCTCAGGCTGTAACTGCCAGAGTTGGAAATACCTCATGCACAAAAATCGTCTGGGAAACAATAACTGGGAGGCTTGCTTGACTTTTTTGCTCAAGTTCCTTGTAACTACTAGTGTTTATCTTTTGAAACAGCTATCTCTTAGGAGGGGAAGGGGTCAGCAACTCAGGGAGCTGAAAGAAGGAGGTGGCCACAGCCAGAGTGAGGATATGCAGGCTATTCCCTGCGTTCCCAAGGGAAGGCTTAATCCCTGCAGCAAGGCTGGGGAGGAGGCTGGTGATTTTTGTTTATTATAAGCTACTGCATGCATATGTACATTCACACACACGTTCCTCCAACCCCTGTCTGTACTGTCCATGGTATTCTCCAGAGCATTTTAAAAGTCAACCAACTTATAGTTCTTATTCATCAGGATGTAATAGTTATTACATGTAATACCATGTAATAACATGTAATACCATGTAATAACTATTACATGTAAGTCATGGATACAACTTTTCCTTAGCAGGCTTCACTTTTAAAAAATATCTAATATTCACCAATTTAGAGCTAATGAATCAGTTGCACATATTTCTTAATCATTCCCACAGTCACAAAATGCCCTAAAGAATGGTGAACAAGTGGTTACTGGTGACAGTGTGAATCTGGCAGCAGAAACAGTCAGTATCAAGCATGAAGTGAATGGAGAACTGAAATGGATTTATGAGCAATGACGGACTGTGTGGTGCTTTACTTTGCTCATGGAAAAGGGGCCTCCAGATTCTATGAAGTTTTTTGGTCTCACCCAAAGACACCTGAATGTTGAAAGTTGAACTGCGTGTCCTCCAAACTCACATGTTAAAGTTCTAAACTGCCAGTACCTCAGAATGTGACCTTGTTTGGAAACAGAATCATTTCAGATGTAATCAGTTAAGATCAATTCGTAGGATGGGCCTCTAATTCAATATGACTGGTGTCCTTATAAAAAGAATGCCATGTGAAGAGTCAGGACATACTGAGGAGGCAGAATGCCAAGTCGAGCTGAAAGCAGAGATCTGCGGATGTGTCTACAAGGAGGGAATAGCAAAGACTGCCAAAAAACTACCACGAGTTAAGCCAGACATGGAACAGATTCTTCCTCATATCCCTCAGAAAGAACCAACCTTCCTAACACCTTAATCTTGAACTTCCAGTTTGTGGGACTTTGTTAATGCCGCCCTAGCAAACTAATATACTGGGGCGGAAACTGTCAGAGGCTGCTGAAACACTAGTTTGTCATGGCTTTAAGGAATACCAAGAGTGGCCTCAGGGGATCCTTAATACATACTGTCTGAAAAGCAACTGCCCAAAGCAAGCACTGTCCCAAAGCAGGTGAGATGGGAGTAGGGCCAGGATTAAAAAGGAGGATACATCCTTTGGATCATGGGAAAACAGATGATCCTTGTGTGAAGAGGCTTTGTCAATGAGTTAAATAAGGGTATGTCGATACTGAAAGCAAATGAAGGCTATACTCAGAGTTATGGAAATTCCTGGAGAGACAGAAAATGACAAGCCGCAGAAGACCTCTGGGGCTGTGGGCCACGCTAAGGAAGGCTGCCACAATTTCTAGGAAATATGCCCAGAGCTGGTGGAAGAGAGTTGTTTTTTTCTCTCCCCCCACCCCAGGAATTCTTCAGATCTTCCACTTTAAACTTAAAGGAATCTCAGGAAACCCCAAAGAAACACAGAGGTTGTAATTTTGTATTTTCTGGCCAACAAATAAAAATTTGTAGCAAAGCCTAAGGAAGCTTGCTTTTAAGTCGAGTTTGGGATCAAAAGATAAATAAAAAGCAAAACTGAAGTGCCCACTGTTTATAAGGTGGACAACTTTGTCCCAGTTTGCCCAGGACTTTTCTGGTTTTAGCATCCTGGAAAGCCTGTTGGTCCTGGGCAAATGGGATGGCTGGTCACCCTAGCACACACCCAACACTGTACATATTTCAGGAGTACAGATTATATTTACACACACACACACACACACACACACACACACAATGTATGCTGCCTCAGGAGCAATAAAATTACTCTTGAGAAAAATAATATGAAAACGCATCAACAGGGCATGCAACACAATAATAATAGATAATTAGGGATTTAAGTTTCTCAACACAATGGGCGCTAAAAAGAAAATGACTCAAAACTGAGAATAATAATAGCTAATAAATATTAAACATTTTTTAAATTCCAAGGACCATTCTAAAGATTCATATGCATATTAACTCATTTAGTCTTTGCAATAACACTATGAAGTTGATAAAGACACCAGCCCAATTTTACAGATGAAGAAACTAAGGCACCAAGAATTTCTGACCAAGGTCACATGTCTTATAAGTGGCAGAACAAAGATTGAAATCTTGTTGTCTAGCTTCAGGGCCCAAGCTCCAAACCATTACACTCTTGTGTCAGATGAAGAAGGGCCTTGAATGCCATGCTCAGGCATTTTACTCCAAAGTCATGGGAAGCCAGTAAATGGTTTCAAGTAGAAGAGGGATATAGTATATAGAGACACCACCCTGCCTATATACAGAGTGAAGGCAGAAGCCTGAGTATGGGCAGGATTTAGCGGAGGAGGAGGGCTTCTCATAAACAGAACTCTTTCTCTCCTTGCCCATAGTACTCAGTTTATCCCATACCATAGCCACTTTCATGCTCACAGTAACAATGCGCTTCCAGGGGCACCTCCCTACTGGCTTGTCTGCTCTTGAAAGAGAGGTTCCATGTCTCATTCATCTGTGGTTCTCCAAGCCAGGCACTGTACACAATAGGCACTTTCTAAATACTGAACAAACAAGACTCAGAGATAGGAATGAGCATGGCATGTTTGAATAAGTTGAATCAATGTGACTAAAATTGGAGAGTGGCAATATATCACATTATGTAAGAAGAAAAAAGCTAGGTAATGGCTTTTATAGAAAGAAAGGCACAATAAAGACAGGTGGGAGGGCAATGGGATCTGCACTAAAACCTGGGCTCCCTGCTCTATCCTGTGCAGTGCTCCTCCCCATCACAACCAGAAAAAGATTCTACAATTCAGATCCAGTCATACCTCTGTTCTCTTTAAAACTGTCCAGTGGCTTCTTGTTGACTTTGGGGTAAAATTTCATGCAAGGCCGTTCTTCATCTGACATCGGTTTTCTTCCTTCACCTTCAACTAACATCGCTCCCCTACCAATAGCCTGTGTAAGAAATTGCTTACACTCTCAGAAACTCATTGCACTGAATTTGCCTCTGTGCTTCTGTTTGGGATGTCCTTCCTCTACTTTTCTACTTGACCGATGCTTACTAGCCTTTCAAGGCCAAGCACAGGCACCACTCCCTCAGGAGTCCGCCTTCATATCCCCTTTCCTCCCGAGGCCGGCTGAGGTGTGCTTCTCTGCATTCTCAGAGTGAGCTGTTTTGACCCTTTCCATGCTACCTGTCATATTCTAAAGCAAAAGTTTGCGTGTCTTACCTGCTTTCGGGCAGAAAATGTCCTTTTCCTCTTTCCTTTAGTGCCTAGCATCAAGTAAGTGCTCCGAGAATATTATAGACTACATCAATCCCAACCAATCCTAGTATTCAGTCGCTGACCTTCACCAAATATCTGGCACCAGGCCTTCCACACTGGGAATCATGTTCAGTGTTCAATCCCATCTGGTTTCTCCCACCTCCTGGCCCAGTCCTGAAATGAACAGGCTTAGAGAATACCAACCAGAGCAGCATCCAAGCACTACACTGATGCCTGCCATCGCCCCAAATTGGGGCCAAGACCACAACACGCTTCAGTTCACCTTCTGACCAAAATAACAACAGTTTCTGCTCCAGGGCCAGAGTTCGACCTCAATTATGAATGTAGTTCCTAGGCATTCTTTGGTTTCCCAGTTTCTTAGCCTCTGCCTTGGATTCAATCCCTTATTAATATTTCCCAACTGATGTGCCAGAAATGGATTATGAGTGCTGGGATATCAATCCCTCTGCCCTTGAGACTTTCAAGCAGTGCCTGCAGGAGCCAGAGCCCCGAGTCAGAGTTTTGGGTTGCAGCTCCTGCTCCTCACTCCCCAACCTCCTTCCCTGTGTCACTCAGGCAAACGCCCTGGAGTCTACCTTTCATTCCCTGTGGTGCAGCTTTGGCCCATTAGTTTTTTGCTTTTTCTTCATGAAAGAAACAGAACATACTAGAATAACTTGTCTCTAAAAATACAGGCATCCCAACAACACAGGTATGCTTTTAGATGCCCTGTGCTGAAGCAGAGGGGCGGGGAGTTTTAAAGGCAAGGGGTGGAAGAGCCAGCGAATGAAAACTAGTCTAGAGTCAAGAACTGACTTCCTTGATAATATAGAGTTAGCACTCTCGGCTATGCTCTGGGGATGAAGAAGGAGGAGGCTGAGCAGCCCCTCTGCTTATTCAAAAGAGGCAATGTGGACTGGAGAATGTGACTACCAGAGGACCAGGAAGGAACTCCTTTCCTAACAATTATTTTTCCAGGCTGGCATGGCCAGAACCAATGGGCAGTGAGAAGAAAACAGCAAAAGTACACAAACATTAACTAAAAAGTACATGGAAGCACAGGTATTGGGGAGGGTACAGACTTGTCTCTGGATTTGGACATTAGTGAATGGTAGGCAAATCAAGGTAATGCCTCATACCTTACATCTAAAGAGTACTTTATGGGTTTGAGGAAACCACCTGAGGCTGGGGAAAGAACCACCTGAGAAGATTAGAGGTAAGAGCACCCAGCACTCACACAGGACTCGGAATGGTGCCTATGCCCACTAGTCGGACTGGAAAAACTCATGATTCAGTGGCTGTTAGGTAGAGCTCAGAAGAGTCTTGCCTCATCAGGGTAAATATAGCCCTAGACTGAGTACTGCTCTGGTCTTACCTAACAAATTTTAAAAGAAAGACCTGAAAGACCAAAAAAGTTTGAAGGAATCAAAATTTTTTCAAGTAACTTAACTGTGTCACAGAACAAAACTTAAGATATATGTACACACAACAACTGACAATGTAAAATTCACAGTGTCTACTACCTAGCAAAAAATTAAAAATTACCTGACATACAAAGACACACACACACACACACTATAATGAGGAGAAAAACCAATCAAAACTGACCCAGAACTGACATAAATGTTAACATTAACAGGTGAAAATCTAAAATGGTTATTATAACTATTTCATTTGTTCAAAAAATGGAGAAATAAAAGACATAAAAAAGATCTTGAACTTCAAGAAATTAAAAATATAGTGGATGGTATTAACAGCAGGTTAGACATCATAGAAGAAAAAATTACTGAACCTGAGAACATAACAATAGAAACTATTCAAAATAAAATTCTGAGAGAAAAATTTTATAAAGGGAAGCATCAGTGAATTGTGTGACAACTTTAAGCAGACTAATTAATACACATTAATTAAAATCCCTAAAAGAGGGGAAGGGAAGTGAAAAAAATTACCAAAAAGCTTCTAAGCTTAATGAAACAATAAATCCACAGATCCAGGAAAGTCAGCAAACCCTTATCACAAAAAACACAAGAAACACCAAGGCACATAAAAATCTAATTAAATCAAGTGAGAAAGAAAGAAAAGGAAATCTTAAAAGTGACCAAAGGAAAAATGGAAAGCTATATAGAAGGGAAAAATGATAAAGGTGACAGCAGACTTCTCATAAGAAACAATGTAAATAAGAAAAGAATAAAGCAACATCTTTAAAGAAAAAACACAACAATAAAAATTGTCAACCCAGAATTCTATGCCTGGCACAAAAATTTTTCAAAAACATACATGAAGTAAAGACATGTCAAGGCATATATAAGCTAAAAGAATTGTTAACCAGCAGACTTGAATGACAAGAAATGTTATAATAAGTCCACCAAGAAAAGAAAAATGTTAACAAATGGAAATGTGGACCCACACACAGAAATGAAAATCACTGGACATTCTAACTATATGGATAAATCTATAAGATTTTTTCCTTATTATTTAAATATATTTAAAGATAGTTGAATGTTTAAACAAAAATAACAACATAGTGCAGGGTTTATAGCATGTGTCAATAAAACATAGGACAATAGCACAAAAGCCAGGAAGAAAGAAATAGAAGTATGCTATTTAAAGTTCTTATGCTACATGGAAAGTAGCATAATATAACTTGGTAAACTGTGATAAATTAAAGACACATTCTATAAACCTTAAAGCCACTATTAAAGTAACAAAGAATTAAAGCTAATAAACCATCAAAGGAGATAAAATTAAATCATAAAAATATTAAATTCATTCAAAAATGGAAGAAAAAGAAAAAAAACAAAGAATGGATGAAACACATAGGAAAAAAACCCAAGATGATAGACTTAAACCTAAACATATCTACAATCCAATTAAATGTCAATTGTCTAAAAACCATGAAAAAAAGGGATTGTCATATTGTAAAAAAACAAACAAACTGCAAGGCCCAATTGTATGCTGTCTACAAGGAATGCACTTCAAATGTAAAGACACAAACAGGTTAAAAGTAAAATGTTAGACAAAATATAGTATGATAATACTAATCAAAATAAAGCAGGGGTAGCTAAATTAATATTAGACATAGCAGATTTCAGGAAAAAAATATTACCAGGGAAAAATAAGGCCATTTCATAATAATGAAGAGGATATAATAATCCTAAACATTTATGAACCTAATAACAAAGCTTCAAAACACATGAAGCAAAAACTCAAAAACTTGCAAGGAGAAATAGACTAATCCACACTACAAAGATTTAATGCCCCCTCTCAAAAAATTAATTGAACCAGTACATAAGACATTAGTAAGGATACAGGAGATTTAAAAACTCTCAACCAGCCCTGACCAGTGTGGCTCATTTGGTTGGGCATCATCCCACAAAGCAAAAGGTCTCCAGTTCAATTCCTGGTCAGGGTACATTCCTAGGCTGAGGGTTCGGTCCCAGTCGTGGAGCATTCAAGAGGCAACTGATTGACATTTGTCTCTCACATGGATATTTCTCTTTCTCTCTTTCTCCCTCCCTTCTCCTCTCTATATAAATAATTAAAGTTAAAAAAAAAACCCTCTCAATCAATGTAATCTAATTGACATTTACACAACACTACACCCACAACAACAGAATAAACATTTTTTTCAAGTTCTCACAGAGCATTTACCAAAATAAGCCATATTCTGGGCTATAAAACAAGTCTTAACAAATTTAAAAGGATATGAGTCATACAAAATATTTTCGGTGACCATAATGTAATTAAATTATAAATCAATAATAGAAATTTCTATGGAAAATCCCCAAAGAGTTAAAAACTAACACACTTCTACACAATCCAAGGGTTACAGAAGGCAGTATCAGTTTACCAGATGTCTACGGTGTGCTAGGCTTTGGGTTAGGCCCTTTAAATGCAGTGCCTCTAAGCTGGTGGATCAATCATAACATAGACACTATTAATTTCACTTTACAAATGAGAAAACTGAAGCTCAGGGAGGCAAAGTAGCATGTTCAAAGAATGCTACACAGCTTGACACAGAGGACCATGTCTCTGTAAACTCCAGGCACTTTGTATGGAATCATGTAGTTCTCTAAGACTCAATGTAAAATTTCCATATCCTCTGCTCCTCTGTTACTTTGCATTATATTCACTCTTATGCCTTTGATTTCTAAATTATGACATTGTAATTGTCATTAGCTTACTGCCATATTTTTTGTTTTGTAACATACTTCCAATGAGTGCGTGTTGACTCTATTTTGAGGGAATTGTATTCTCCTTGAAGGAAAGAGTCCTCTCACTCACCTTTTCTATCTCCACTACTCATCATTGTACCTACTATGCAAAGTGCTCTCCTTTCAACTGGCACTCAACCAAAAAACTGCAGCCCAGCATCTTGTCAGCAGTAAGGCTTGAAAATGGATGTTTATCTTATCTCCTAATGTAGGTAGTTCCCAGTTTAATAATCAGTAGTGACTCAAAAGTTCCTTTGTAAGCCTCTTATTTAGTGCTGAGAATGTATTATTTTCCATGTGAATAGGAGTTAGATTCCCAGGATAAAGAAAACAAATTTGGTTGAGCACATAATATCTTTAAAATATAATACTCATATAGAACATCATATACAATCAACCAAATTTACAAATAGGGTGATACAGGAAAATGTCTTTCAGTTTTCATCTGGGAGCACCAGGCACACATATGTCCCCTGTCTGCTGGCTCTTGCAAGGGAGGATGGGGCTGGACTTCAGCAATGGCAGAGTGGTCTTGGGTGAGAAGCAGTAGCAAAGAAAGGAGGAATCACTTGGTACCAGTGTTGGGTTAACCCACCACATTACATATGCTGGAAGGACATCTGAGGTTTCCTGACTAAGAGAACAAACAATATTTGCCTCTGGTAGGGCAGTTTGTAGGTCCAAACAAGGAGTGTCCACAGAGTCGTCCTAATCAGATACTCTTTAAATTGGAGACTGCGAATCTCAGTCTACTAATTGAGACTGTTACCAAAAATAATTACTGCAGATGCCAATACCTCCCAGCACGAGTAGTTTTGGTGCTCACATTCTTTCTGGGAATCTAAAAGCCAGCTCTATCACATTGGCACATGCAGTCATCACCCTGTCCCATTCTCATACACATCTCTACTTGCCAGAGAGCATTTTCCTCTCTACATCTAAAATGCTTCAGTACCTTTCCCAATTAATAATAAGTGGCATATTTTCAGAACTCCATAATTTTAAGTTTTATTTTCCTACAGCCTAAGTTTTATGTGTTTAAGACTATACCCAGACCTAGGAATTATGAGAAGAGCAGTTATTCTTTGTTAGGGTGTCCTCTCTTTTACTGAATCCTTTCCTTCCCTTCTGATCCACACTGCCTACACCTCTTCATAAAGGAAGGTCAATGTATTTCCTCTCAGCTACAGGCTGGAAGCTGAACACCTAGTCACTTGCAGGCAAGAGAGCAAAATAAATAACGAGAATCAACCGTCAGCATATTGTCTACTTACTATAATAACAATGATGGCATAGGAACATCTTGTTTCTGGACCAAAAAGCAGGGTCAGTTGTAGAGGTTGACAACATAGATTATAAGGTATGATTTGACAGAAGACACAAGGTCCAGTTTGTAAGAAAGGACCAGCCAGGTTCTAGAAAATGTGGCCACCTCTAGGGGACTGAGAAACAAAGCAAGGAGGGCTTTCTTCCTGACACTCTCCACCTACGTCAGGGCATGCAGAGCAGCTGAAGGCAGAGATTGAACTGTGAGTCAGATTTGGGAGAGCTAGGACTGGCACTTAGACTCAAACACAAATTGGAAGCTGATGTAGACAGGAAGCAGGCTGGAAGCCAGAGGTTGCCCAAAGCTGTGTCATTTATTTCTGAGACACCCAGGAGAGTGCCAGGTAGACAGAAAGCTCCAAAGCCTGCGGAGGGAAGCTTTTAATCTTCTTCTCATTGAGCAGGCCCCAGAAGCAGCCAGCTGGCATCCATACTGCTGCAGGGAAGCAACTCACCACTCTGGGAATTTGATAACACAGTCTCCACCCTGGCCCCTCTTTCCCCTGCCCTCTTCCCCTCGTTCTGCTCAAATTGACAGAATAATGAACATGTAACCACAACCAAAGTACTGATATGTGGACAAAATATTTTCAAAGTGAAGAAAATAGAGGAGACTTTCAGCCAAGATGGAGGCATAGGTAGACACACTGTGCATCCTTGCACAACCAAAATAAGGGCAACAATTTAAAAATAAAAAAACAACCAGTACTGACAGAAAACTGAACTGTATGGAAGTCCGACAACCAAAGAGTTAAAGTAGGAACATTCATCCAGACACATAGGAGGGGAGGAGCCGGGTGTGCATGGCAGCAGCAGGTGGACCTAGGGAGGTGGCAGATTGTGGAACAGTGTACAGTGCACAAGGCAGCTGGCAGACCTGGTGGTCCCACATTCATGTGCAGATAAACCAGGTGAAACTTGGGAGCAAGACAGACCACGCAACCCAGGGTCCCAGCGCAGGGAAATAAAGCCTCAAAACACTGATTGAAAACACCTGTGGGAATTGAGGTGCCGGGAGAAACCCCCATCCTCACAGTTCATTGGAGAGACCCACAGGGTCCTAGAATGTATACAAACCCACCCACATGGGAATCAGCACCAGAAGGGCCCAATTTGCTTGTGGGAAGCGGGGAAGTAACTGAAATCCGGCAGAGAGCAGAGCAAGCACCATTGTTCCCTCTTGGACCACTCCCCCACATACAGTGTCACAACACAGTGACGTGGATTGCCCTGCCCTGGTGAACACCTAAGGCTCTACCCCTCACTACGTAAAAAAAAAAAAAAAAAAAAAAAAATGGCCCAAATGAAAGAACAGATAAAAGCTCCAGAAAAAAATACAACTAAGTGATGAAGAGGTAGCCAACCTAACAGATGCACAGTTCAAAACACTGGTAATCAGGATGCTCACAGAAATGGTTGAATTTGGTTGCAAATTAGATGAAAAAATGAAGGCTATGCTAAGTGAAATGAAGGAAAATGTACAGAGAACCAATAGTGATGGGAAGGAAACTGGGACTCAAACCAACGTAGTGAACCAGAAGGAAGGAATAAATATCCAATCAGAAAAGAATGAAGAAACAAGAATTCAAAAAAATGAAGAGAAGTTTAGGAATCAGGACATCTTTAAACATTCCAACATCCGAATTATAGGGGTACCAGAAGGAGAAGAGGAAGAGCAACAAGTGGAAAAGTTATTTGAACAAATAATAAAGAAGAACTTCCCCAATCTGGCAAAGGAAACAGACTTCCAGGAGGTCCAGGAAGCTCAGAGAGTCCCAAAAAAGTTGGATCCAAGGAAGAACACACCAAGACACATCATAATTACATTACCCAAGATTAAAGCGAAGGAGAGAAATCTTAAAAGCAGTTTGACAAAAGGAGAGAGTAACCTACAAAGGAGTTCCCATCAGACTGTCAGCTGATTTCTCAAAAGAGACCTTACAGGCAAGAAGGGACTGGAAAGAAGTATTCCAAGTCATGAAAGGCAAGGACCTACATCCAAGATTGCTCTATCCAGCAAAGCTTCCATTTAGAATGGAGGGGCAGACAAAGTGCTTCTCAGATAAGGTCAAGGTAAAGGAGTTCATCATCACCAAGCCCTTATTATATGAAATGTTAAAGGGACTTATCTAAGAAAAAGAAGATGAAAATATGTATAGTAAAATGACAGCAAACTCACAATTATTAACAACCACACCTAAAACAAAAACAAAAGCAAACTAAACAAACAACTAGAACAGGAACAGAGCCACAGAAATGGAGATCACATGGAGGGTTAGCAACAGGGGAGTGGGAGGAGGAGAGAGGGGGAAAAGGTACAGAGAATAAGTAGCATAGATGGTAGGCAGAAAATAGACAGGGGGAGGGCAAGAACAGTATGGGAAATGTAGAAGCTAAAGAATTTATGACACATGGACATGAACTAAAGGGGGAATGTGGGTGGGAGGAGGTGTGCAGGGTGGAGGGGAGTGAAGGGGGAGAAATGGGACGTCTGTAATAGCATAATCAATAAAATATATTTTAAAAAATAAAGAAAATATACCTAAGTGTTCAGATGGGGACACATGGGTTGACCCATCGCCCTGGCTCTGTAGAAGTTCATTCTCATTTGGGATTCTCAAAGCCAAAGAAACAAGCAGTTGGTGAGACAGAATCCCCATGGAACCAAGACGAATAAGGACAGCTGCTGCAGGGTCTGGCAAGTCAAGAGATACAGGGGGGACGTACCCAAAGCAATGTTCTCTCCCCAAAGATGTAACTTGGTGGTGGTGCTGTTTTCCCTGTTTTCTGTATTCTATGTTTGGCTGTCAGTGGGAGGCAGTGGGCGAGAGAGGGAGAGGCAGGGCTTTAGAGAAACAAGGCAGTTGGCTTGAAAATACTGCTGAAAACCTTGGGACTTGTAAATTTATTTTTTCTGTGTTTCACCCCTGACTGGGGACAGACAGGGAAATGGTGGGCCAGATGATGTGGTGAACATAGCTCTGGCCCACACTTTTCTTTCTGCCCCTGTCAACGTAGTGCTCCTCAAGTCCTTTCGCCTTTCTGAGTCCTATTTAGCCCTGTAGGTCCAGGGCTGCCCATACCCTGATAGATCCATAGGGAGCCTGCCCTCTCTGGTCTAAGAACCGGGGTCACTGACGCTCTTTGCTGATAGTGTCCCTGCTCAAGGTCCATCTCTGAAGAAACTGGAGTCCTCCTACCTTCACCGTTCTTATCTTAGCTAACTGCCCTGGGGTTGATCCAGATTTTTGTGGACCAAGGTTTAATATTTTGGGTTGAATAATTCTTTGTTTAGGAGCTGTTATGGGTTGAATTCTGACTCTCCAAAAAGGTATGTTGAAGTTTTAACCCCTAACACCTGTGAATGTGACCTGTTTGGGAAATAATGCCATTGCAGGTGTAATTAGTTAAAATGAGGTCATGCTGAGACTGGGTGGACCTTAATCCAACATGACGGAGGGCCTTATAAAAAGACGGCCAAGTGAGGATATAGATGTAGAGAGAGCAGCATGTAATACAAAGGCCGAGATTAGAGTAATGCAAAAGGATGCCAAAGATTGCCAGCTAACAACCAGAAGTCAGGAGAGAAGCCTGGAACAGATTGTTCCTCACAGTCCTCAGAAGGAACTAATTGCTGACACCTAGATCTCACACTTGCATCATCCAGCACTATGAGATAATACATTTCTGCTGTTTCCAGCCTCCCAGTTTCTGATACTTTGTCATAGTAGTCCTAGGAAAGTGATACAGGGGCTGTCCTAGGTACTGTGGGATGTTCAGCAGCACTTCTGGCTTTTACTCACAGGATGTCAATAGCAACCCCTTCCCCAGATGTAATAACCTAAAATGTCCCCAGACATGGCTATATGTATCCTGGGAGCAAAACTGCCTTCCACTGCTTTAGACCACAACACTATAGAGGAAGCCCAGTGAAGGAGACTATTCAACTTCCTCAGCTACACTGCATTTCTGATAATCCTTCAGGTGGTACAAGCCTTAAGGAACCAACCAATCTATGGTTCTTGTAGGACAGGATGAGAGGGTAGATAGAGGAGCCTGAGGGAAAAAGTGGTGCCCAGGCCCGCCCCCAGGATAAACAGAACTGTGGCTCTGATTCTACTGATTGATCGATGGACCAAAAACAACTACTAGTGATAATGACGGCTGTCGGTTTTGAATCCACTTATAAATATTACAACATACTGTAGATTATGCTATTCCATCATCTTATAGGTAAGAAAACTGAGGCTTAGAAGAGTGAAAAATCATGAGTAAACTCACAGAGGCGATGAATGGCAGATGCCGATCTGGAATTCACATTTGTTTGACCCCAAGCAAAACATTTTTTTTTCATTTAAATTATTTTGTTGTCAATTACAGTTGTCCGTATTTTCTCCCCACCCCTCCCCTCCTCCCCCTCCAAACCCACCTCCCTCCCTTGCTTCTACCTCCCCCTTGGTTTTGTCCTTGTGTCCTTTATAGTAGTTCCTGAAAACGCTTCTTCCCAGTGTCCCCTCCCCCTCTCCTCTGGCTATTGTTGATTGGTCTTAATTTCAATGACTCTGGTTATATTTTGTTTGCTTTTTTTCTTTTGTTGATTATGTTCCAGTTAAAGGTGAGATCATATGGTATTTGTCCCTCACCACCTGGCTTATTTCGCTTTGCAGTCTGCTGTATTAAATGGAATTTGCCAGTAAATATCAATGGTTTATATACAGGGTCTGGCACAAATAACACCTCTTTTTATTACAAAATCATAAGCATGTAATTCTGTAACATAACAATATCACATTCAAGCACACCATATGACATTTTAGATGAAATGTTCGAATTAAAACTATAAATTATTACACCCACATTATTGCCCTACCAACCACACTCAAGCAGAAATTACTCCTGCTAGACCCTGTATAATTATCTCTGAGTGATATGAGGGATGATTTTCCCCCCACTATTTTCTTGTTTTCCAAATGTTCTATAGTGAACATGCTTTAATTTTATAATCAGAAAAAATGAAAAAAGAATTTGAAGTATAAAAATTATATTCAAGTCACTGTTTAGAAGTTATTTAGAAAAATAAACAGAATTTTTATATTTACATATGGTTGCTTATTTTTAGATTTGTAAGAAGAAAGGTAGACAAGATAACTGATTATCCAGAGAGATAGAGAGAAAGAGAGAGAGACTGGGAAGTGGGAGTGCAGGGATAATTAGCATTTTTATTTACATATCTCTGCAGTGTTTTACTTGTTATTACAACTACAGGAATCTCTTTCAAAATTTGAAAAATACCCAGTAAAAGAAATTTTAAAGGAAAAGAATCTAATATATTTTTGTCAATTGAGTACATTTAGAAACACAAATAAATTTCACTACAAGTATATCAATATTTAGCTTACAGATGGATGCATTTCCTAGTTCTGGGTTCTTGAACCAACTAATGCTTGACCAACCACAGTAAAATATACAATAAAAATACATAAAACTTATGTCACCCATGTCAGGTATTTCACCTTTCTCAGTTTGAACTTCATGACATTGCTTAGCATAGCTTAGAAGAAACATAATTTTGGTGTGACATATAAATGCAAAAAATTCCAGTTAAAAAAAATAATTACCCCTGAAATCCTAAAAATCATTCCCCTGGGCACAATGCTATCAACCATGACCCTGAGTTGTTTTGTGCAGCAGTCAGAAGTAACAGACATGCTAAATTGGAAAATTCTTAAAAGTGAGACAGTTTCTTGGATAACACCCAAGAGCCTCTGTCTAGAAAGGGCTGTATGGTTTGCTTGAAAGGCTTCCCTAGCCACATCACATAAATATCAAAGTCCTAATGCCCATAGCTTGGAGCTGACAGCAGCAGAGTGACAGGCAGGGACCACTCCTTGTGTGCTTCTGTGTATGAAACTGACAAGCTGATGTGGATCGAAATGGTTAGGACCCTTTAAATAAAAATCAACAAAATAAAGATGGACTGATGTACAAATGAAAGGGGCAATAGGAGATGTCTAGTTCAAGAAGAATCAGCCT
Source organism: Tonatia bakeri (assembly GCA_004024845.1). NCBI lineage: Eukaryota > Metazoa > Chordata > Mammalia > Chiroptera > Phyllostomidae > Tonatia > Tonatia bakeri. Next base: position 356,049 of record PVIA01000431.1, read on the forward strand.
CCCTCTTTCAATCTCACTGGTCTACTCTATGACTGAGGCTTCAGTGGCTTTAGAAAGCCTAGGTTACTTAGATCTCACCTTCCCTAGGTATACCATTAAATTCCTCCTCCTCCTCCTCCTCCTCCTCATCATCATCATGGTTCAAGAGAAATGTGGCTCTTGGCCACAGAACTGCTCCAGGGCCTGCAGAGAGTGACACATACTGCTCTAGGGGCTGTATTCCCTGATCAGTCTCCCTGGAATGCAGGCAAGCCCTAAAAGGACACTGCTGTGTAGGGAGGGACCCTCAGTGAAGAGAAAAGGAAAGCCTTTGCCTCTGCAGTGGCCCTGGAGGTGTCCCTACTCCTCACTGGAATTAGTGAACACTGCCATGCACCCTGAGTCATGAAAAAAAGGGGTGACTTGTGTTCAGACTACTCTGTGTACAAGGCATAGGAAATTTAAACTGTATTTCAGAAAGTTTACCATCAGTACAAATTAAATTTGAGAAGTTTTGGCATAAAGTGCTTAGGGTTAAGTCTTGGTTCTGTTTGAAACTGAATTATGTCAAGCAGTTCATCCTCCAAGGAGCAGAAGGAAATGAGGTGTGACAGTAGTATGAAGCGGTGATGTAATGCTGAGGGCACAGCAGGTCACAGAGAGGTCAGGTAAGATGGATAAGCCTGAAGTTTTCAGGAGGCAAATTTTTGAGCCAACTTTAAAGAATCTAAAATGGAAAGGGAAAGAAGGAAGCTGCTAGGCCAAACAATGGCTTGGGCAAAGGTCCAGATTGGGAAATCAGGAAGATGTAAGGGGCCTTGGCAACGAACTAAGAGGTATAGTCCCAGGGCGTTTCTTCTTCAAGTCGGGTTGATGATGGAAAGCTTGTTGGGGGAACACAGCAGAGGCAGCTAATGGCCCTTCAGGAAGAAAAGCCCAGTTTGGGAGTCAGAGAGTCCAGCTCTGGCCCTCACCACAGGAAAGCCCCACACAGTGGCCGTGTGGTGTGGAAGAATGGTGGGGAAGTGTGTGAGAGAGGCAGGAGACACAGACGAAGGAGACCTACACTAAGAATGAGGCCTCCTGCACACTCTTCACAAACAGGGTGGGATTCAGAGCGTCACCCTAGGGCAGGAGAGACGCCATTTCTATACCAAGGACTGTTCACCACAGACCACTGACCAAGAACCAGAGCTGAGTCCTCAGGATCTCCACTTTCAACAAGGAAACATATTCTTCCTGTTTTCTTTCCTTAGGAGATTGGGTGAAGAGACTCACCCATTGGAGCATTTCCTCAGAGCAGAGAAGCTGTGGAAGGTCAAAGTCCCACATATGGGGCCCTGAAGGGAAAGAAGAGAATCTGAATACCTGGAGATTGGATCATGAGACCAGGAAGGGCCATGAGGTTCAGGTTCACACCTCATCATTCACCTTGTTATCTGGAGCTCTTGAATGTTCCTGACTTTCACAGGCCAAGAGCTATCTTCCATGACCACAGATTGTACCTATAATCCTCAGTCATGAAAGCCTTGGCAAAGACGCTGAGTATAGTACAAACCCACCCTCAACCCTACAAAGGGAACACTAAGCAGTGGGGTTATGTGAAAGGTGACACGATGAATAGAAACAAACTGGCTAAAATGAGGGTCTGAAGAATTTCAGAGAGCGCCAGGATTCTCTGGAAGGGTTAAGTACAACTGACAATACTTGCTGCTGGGCAGGCCACTGTGAGCAGGGCTTCCCTGTCCTCTCTGGTCAGAATGACATGTAAGATAAGTGGTCAGAGTGGTCTATGTACAAAGCATTGCGTTCTTCCCACTTCCATTTCCAAGTCTACTTTTGACCCCAAAGCCTCACTGATCTACCCTTATGTAAACATCAGAACAAGGCTCATTAAATCACTAGGTTTAGCGTTAGCCGTAGAATGTGAAAAGTTTCCCCAGCTAATCCTGCTCTGCATGGGAACCTGGCCCTCCAAGAACATAAGAAGCCCAGGGCATGAAGAGTTCAGTTAGACAGAGATGGGTCAGTGCATTCTCTTTCTTGGGAAATACCCCGTTTGGGGCAATGTCATCAGTCTTCTCTACATCTTTAGCTGCTCTTTCCTGAGCACGTGCCAGACATGATCTCACCGCTGTCCCTATACCCTGAATAATAATGATGGTAATTTGCATTTGCTCTGTGCTCTAGACTTAGAGTGCTTTTAAGTACATTATCTTATTGGTTGCCTACTTCAGTTATGATGAAATATTTTTCCCATTTTACAAATGTACAAATGAGGCTTGGCAAGGTCAGGTGATCTGTGCATACCGCTAGAGTAGCTCCGGGCCTCCTTCCCAGGCGTTCCAATCCCTGCATCCTTCTCACTGGATAAGGAAGAAGGGAGGAAGAATCTGTAATTCCTGTTTTGTTGATGGGGAGATTGTGGCACTAATTGTTGAGGTGGCCTTCATGTGAGGCGGAGGGTAAAAAAACAGCCAGTCTAGAATATTACGCTGTGACAAGGTTATCTGGTACCAAATCATCTGGCCACCAGAAGTCATGATGGAATATAATTTCTTGGAGTAAACCACAGACTTTTCTAACTTTATAAGCTTGCAAAAGTTTTACAAGTTTATAAAGTGACAGCTATGTCAGGTGGGTCAGAGCCAAGGTTTGCATCCAGATAGCCCTATCTTATTTAGCTGCATTTCTTAAAGCAAATGAGACTGATCTTGTGAATTCCAAAACACTAAAGAGTCCATAATTTTAGGCAGAGTTCAAGTATTGTGAAAACAAATCCTGAAATATGTCAATCACATGGATTTGGAGTTCCCTTTTTAGCCCCCATCCCTTGCTGTTATTTTCAGATTCTAGGCATGTGATGGACTCAGGTCTATCAGAGACATTTCAATCCATACTTGGCATGATTGAGGCTCTGATTTATTGTATTAAATAGCTCACAGTGTGAAACACCATGGAGATACGTAATTACAGCTGAAATTGCCAGTACTTAGTGTGTCGGCTCCTATAATGTTGTAGAACAGCTGCACTCGTCTCCACGGAAACCCACAGGACAGTGCCTTATGCTGGCTGGGTATTTGCCTTGTGCATGCCAAGGTGAACGAAGGTATCCATTCCGATGAATCTTGGATGTCGCCTGGTATTGCAAGAGGCCACGAGAGCTCAGCTCCCTCTGCCCCGAACCTAGCTTCCTTTTCAGGTGGAATAAATCAGATGCAAGGCTTTGTTCCTGTCAGAATTTGGCAGTGGGCTTTTCTCCTGTTAAAAATTTATTCCAAACAAAATTGGTTCATAAAAATGCCTCCAGCTGCTCATTGGCAGAGAGAGAAAAAGACACATGATCTGCTTGGTGAGTTATTCTTGTTGATGATGTGTGTTTGTTTTTTAGTTTACATAATCTACAGCCTAAAGCCCTTTCACTCAGGGCTCTTAGGTGCTGGTTGCTGGCACGCATCATCTGTCCCAGCTGCTTTATCTACCACAAATTCTCAAAAGCCCTTACCCTTCAGCTCAGACACACCTGATTTGTTACATCGCCCTGAATGCCACAAGGGAGCACTGGGATCCTGGAAAACACTGCCCACCTAGAAAACCACACTTGGACCAGAGCCAAGGGCTGTGTTCTAGAACCTGACTGGAGCCCCTATTTCAGGAAAGGATCTTCCAGGAGAAGATGGGGCAGACATGAAGGAAAAAGAGGAGGAGGAGAAGGAGAGAAAGCAGAAGGAAGAAAGAGGAGGAGGAAAGAGGTTACAAAAATTACTGTTTTGAAGCACTCACCACCGCCAGCGCCATGACCACCATCACTGCACCCCACCAGAGCCAGGCTTAGGGGCCCAGAAGGTCCTCACAGTCCTCTAATGTACATGCCCCTACAATGGGGAGCTAGAATGGTCCACTGGAAGGGCACTTATAAACTGCCATCTTCTGAAGGTTTCTCTTGGGAAAAGATCTTGAATGCTTTGCTTAAATACAGCCCTGTTTTCAATGCTTATTTTGCTTCTTCTTACCCACTTATAATTGTACCTTCTTTTAATAGCCTATAATTATAAGTTACTAGAATCTGGAAAAGAGTAAGAAGTCTTAATATTAAAGACTTCACAAGCAAAGAAAAATAACATTGTAGATATATCTCTATTACCATAGATATATCATTAAAAAGCTGGTAAATAATATACATACCCATATTTGGGAAAATAAACACCCAAGTATTGGCAACTGTTATACAGACAACTGAGTGGGTGGATTGTTTTCGGTCTGTTTTGTTCATCTGTACTTCTATATTGAAAATGTGTAGTTTTCAATTAAAAATTTAAAAATAAAGATAAAAACTTCATCTGGAAAAAATCAAAAGGGGGGAGTGAATAGGCTCCATTTTTTTCCATTTCTCTGGAATGTAAGTGTGGGCTCTGGGGTCAGATGGCCTGGGTTCAAGTCTTGCTTTCTTCACTTGAATGATCCTCTCTAGGCCTGACTTTCCATCTGAAAATGAGGATAATATTAAAACCTACTCTATAGAGTTATTTCAAGGATTAAAGGAGATATTTCTTATAAAGATATGTCTAAATAAATGGCAGTTATTATTACTTATTCTTATGTTTTTCTTTAGAGCATAGGTTTAAAACCTTGCAAATACTTTCTGAAATATTTTTACCCTGGAGAAGTATTTTCAGTGTGGAGTTTGCATAAGGTCCCCTGTATGCAAGTCTCTCACCTGCTCCCTCTTGCTTTCTTCTTAGATAGTGTTGGCTTCCACAGCAGCAAGCACACTCCTGAGGCCACCCTGCTTCCAAAGTGTCACAGAAACGAAAAAAGAGATAGGAAGCCGATTTGGTTTCTCTTAATCTAGGCAGGTTGAGCTGTGTTGAAACTAATCATTGGAAGACATGGTAATAGAGGTCTGCTTTCAGAGTCAATACTGGGCAGACGGAGAAAGCTTTCCTGTGGAATAGCTTTCCCCATTTCCTTTCTAAACCATGCCAGTGCTCTCTGAGAGTAACTTTATTTTTCCTATCTGAATGTTATTCTCACGGTGCAAGGTAAGCATGTCGTCACCTTGTAAAACTAGTGGTTAGGCAGTTGGTACCTTCCTATGGAGGCCCACTGTGTTGGAGAATCCTTTAGAAGGGAGAGTGCTCTCACTTGGTGCCCAGACTCTCCATCGTCCTCTTTTCTGGGGCCCCACTGCAGGCTCAGCTCCAGTTTAGCTACAGAAATCAAATGGATTCACACATCTTACCAACAGATTGGTTCCCCCATATTGGGTCGCATGGGATCCACTCCCATCTTGCCCTGGTGCCCAGGTTTGATTACAAGACCTTTGTCCTGTCCCTCAGGGCCAGCCCTTCCTTACCTGATGCCCCAGCAACCCAGCCTCTGATTTGCAGCCCAGTGACTAGAGCCCTGTTATCTATTAAGACCTTCCCCAATGTAAACTGCCTACCCTCTCCCTTGAATCTCTGAACACACTGGCTCCTGGATGCCCAGGACTGGGTACCTCCTACCCACTCACCCACCAGGTAGGACAAACCATTACTTTGTTTGCTTCTGACTAGTCAGACTGAGTGGCCACCTCTCCCATCATGCTTAACCTTAGAGCCAAACTTGTCAGTGCCTATAGCTGATCTGTCTCCTTGGCACATGACCCATCTCAAAGGACAGGCCTACTCTTTCCAACATACAAACAGACCACACCAAGCTGGCTCTTGAGATATGATACCATGGTACTTGATAACCTAGTCTGGAAGGGAATGAGGCTTAGATGTGTTCTGTCACCACCACCATGGTCACCACTGCTGTCGTAGAGCCTACCATTCACCAAGCACCTCCTATGAACCAAAAGCTCTATTAGGCACTTTCCATATGTTATTTCTAATCCTTGTATCACTCTTCAGAATAGTTGCCACTATCTCCATTTTATTATTATTTTTTATTTTTTAAAGATTTTATTTATTCATTTAGAGAGAGTGGAAGGGAGAGAGAAAGAGAGGACGAGAAACATCAATGTGTGGTTGTCTCTCACATGGCCCCCACTGGGGACCTAGCCTGCAACCAGGCATGTGCCCTGACTGGGAATTGAACCGGTGACCCTTTGGTTCACAGCCTGAGCACAATCCACTGAGCTACACCAGCCAGGGCACTATCTCCATTTTAGAGTGGACATTGAAGCTCAGGGAAATTAAGTGATTGTCACAAGGCCCAAGGCCAGTAAAAGGAAAGAACAGACTGACTGCAAATGCTACCCTTTTCTTCACTAGACTATATGTCCCAATAGACGGGAAATCAGAACTGAGAAGAATGTCTCAAATAGGTTTGTGGAGCTATTAAGAGGGTTGTATTTTGGAAATTAGGGTGTTCATCAAATGATAGCCTGACCTCAGCAAAAGGTAAAAGGAAAGAGACAAAAATAATGTTCTGGGCTGGGCCAAATATAGTCTACTGGTTTGTGCTAGAAAATGGAAATAAAAACTATTGGCCAAGTTAATTGTTAAATAGGCTGAGCTCCAGCAGAGAACAGAGCCAGGTGTCACCAACTGTGGGCATATATCTCAGATAAGCCAGAGGACAGGTAGAGAAAGATAAAGAGCAGTCATCCTGGGGTCACATAGATCTTGTGGATTAAAAAGCTGTCATAAAGGATCATGAAGGGGACATTTGAGTCTACCAAGGGCAATCTTAAACAGAAGGAGGGAAAGTGTCACTTAATGGTAACATGTAGCTGTCTGAGGGAATACTCAGATCCACACACAGAAGGAGAACTAGAAACTGGCTCTGGGTGGAAATGAAGACCCCACCAGACCTGATAACAGAGACATCCAGAGTTCTTGTGAATCAAGAGGCTAATGGCAAGGTGGTTGAGTGCCTAGGCTCTGGAGCCAGACTCCTAGGGTTCAATCCCAGATCCAGCACTTACGACTCTGCCAACTTGAGTTATTTAATAGTTATTTTCTTATCTGTATATGAAAATTGGAAATATCTAACTCATGGGATGTTATGAGAATCGAATTAACATAAGAATAGAAAGTACTTACTGAGTACTTTATTGCTATTGTTATTATCATTATCACTACTATTATTAGGGCCTCCTCAACAGGGAGAAGGAAAAAAGTCCATCAATGAACATGACATACTGAATAACAAGTATGACTAAATGAGTTGTCTTGGCCTCGAACCAATATAACAAACATAAAACCAATATGCTTCTTTTGTCTAATTTACTTTTTGTTTTGTTGTGGCCTTTAAGATTCCCTTTAAAAGGGCCAATCTTATTCACCTTAACAAAGGAGAATTTTTGAAAGGGAAAAAGGACTTCACCACATTTCTGCTGCAGAGGAAGAGAATTAAACCTCCCCTGAGAGTCAGGCACAGCATGATGGTAATGATCCCAGCTGGAAATAACATGGAAACTTAGTGGGACTGGGAATATGGACAGAGTAAGGAATATGATGTCCTTTTCTCAAAATTGGTTTCCTATGGCTTCATCTGAAATAATTATTTAGGTTTTTTTTTCATTAAAAATACAAAAGAGTCCAAAGAACTCACTCAAAATTTGACTCAAAGATGCTTCTTCCCAAGTGCAGTGCAGTCTAACTAATTCTGTCTAGAAGGATGACTCTTACTCAGGTCCCAGGTTATATGATTCTGGGGCCTGTGTTCTTATGAACATCCATCTCTCTTCCACTTACCATTTGTAGAGCTGGAAAGGACCATAGAGATCATCTGGCCTGACATACTCCCAACAAAGGAATCTCCACTATACCATTCATTCATTTATTTTTCAAATGCCAATTACATGTTAGACTCATCATGCTAGACACTGGCATAGAAAGACTAAAAAAATATCTTCCTGCTCTAAGGAAGGTCACAGTCCAGCTGGGTAGTGAGGCTAGCTTAAAATTGATGACACTGTGATAATTACTACCCCGTCAGGAATGTGACCTAGAAAAGTGGCATTTGGTATAAACCATGCAAGCCACTGAAGGCTTCCTGGAAGAGGTGATACTTGAGATGAATGTTTAAAGATGAACAGAAGTTGGTCAGGAGTGGTCTGAGTTAAACAGGTGGGAAAGATGAAAGAGGACACAGCACTGATACTGGAGAGCATGGCACGCTCAGGTAAACTCTGGAACAGCAGGACTATAGGCTGGGGTAGAGGGAACACAGGAGAAATAAAAGTTAAAACCAGAGAAGGCAATTCTCAGACCATAAAAGGTATAGAATATCAAGAGTTTGAACTTTGTCCAGATGGGAAGCCATCTGTGGGTTCCAAAACCAACAGAGTAGCATGATGAGAAGTGCATTTTAGGAAAACCACTCTTGGAGCGGTGTGTGGTGAATTTAAGACCAGGGCTGGAGTCAGGGAACACAGGAGGCTATTGTGATAATTCAAGCAGGAGGCAAATCAAACTCTGATCTAAGGCCATGACAATGGCGATGGAAGGAAAAGAACATATTAAAGAGGTCGAATCTGTAGGACTTTGTGATGGTAGTTAGGAACGACTTCCAAGTTTCTGGCTGGAGCAGCCGGGTGGTTTGTGTCCTTTACCGGCATGGGGAATACAAGAGGAGGAGCATGCTGGGAAAGTGTGTAAGATAATAAAATAAAATTTGGACACACTGGATTTGAGAACCTTCTGAGAAATCTAGGTGGAGGTATTCAGAAAGCCAGTAAGTTTATGAACAGGTTGCTCAGGGGTAATGTCAGAGATGAAACATGGATTTGGGAGCCATCGGACCCTTGAGCCTGGGAAAGAATATAAAATCATGCAGGGAGTGTGAAGTGAGAAGAGACGATCTGAGTAACAAATCCTGGGGAAAAGGGAGAAGAGTCTAAGAAGGACCAGCCAGAAAAACAAGGAAATCACAAGAGCATGGTATCATGGAAGTCTTCTTGGTAGAAGAGAACTTAAAAATAAAAAAGACAGAGATGGTCGTCAGGGTCAACTGCTTCAGAAAGACCAATTCATATCTGAAGAGTGTCCTTTGGATTTAGCAAAAATGTTCAAGTGGAGCCTTTGGTAAGATTAACCTCAGGCAGCCAGAGGAAACAGAAGCCCAGTAGCAGGGGTCAAGGGCATCTAGGTGGTGAGATAATACAAGTGCAAATATAGACTCCTCTCAAGAATTTGGACTATGGAAGGAAGGAGAAATGAGAAAGTGGGGCCCCAAAAAGTTAGTCTTGGTTTCTTTTTATTTATTCGTTTGTTTTTAAGACAGAAAAGGCTTGTGGATGTTTATATTCTAAGGAATAAGGGTCGTCTCTACTGGAAAACCTCCTGTGATAAGAAGCACACACATCGCAAGACATTTCATTCTAGTTCTAGACAGATCATAAGAAAGGAACTGTGGGTTAGAGTGATACCTAATATAGGCTAAAAGTGGCTTAACTATACCTTCCACCCTTATCTCTTCTACAGGAAGCCTACAACTATTAAACCCACTTCCCTGCCTTTCATTAAAAAAAAATTATTTACTTAAAACTGAACATATCCAGTTACTTCCCAATTTCACTATCCTGGCAACCTAACAATCATAGCTAGCTTGTCAATATCCTTTTGAAAATATGTTTTCTAGAATTAGGCACAATATTCCATATGTGATCTAAACAGTCAGTGAATAGAGAAATTCTTATCCCTCTGGTTTAGAGGTTATATTTTAATTTATCTCATCACTCAGAAGACTTTAATATTCCTTTTTGTTCTAAGAGTGAAGTCTAAACTCTTTCATCTAAAGGTCAAGGTTATTGAGAGTTTAGATAACCTATACTCTTTCAAGCATTTCTACAATGATTTGCTCTTACCAGGTAGAACCCTTTGCTCTCATCAACTTATTGATGTTTTATTTACAGTGTCATAAAATTTACAGGAGGTGCCAGGAAATTTGAGGACTCTCATCACCATCATAGTTTTCCTTGAGCCAGAACTGAACTCACATGAGAGCATTTTCCATGTCCTCCATCGGATGGACCAGACTGTGGTCCTCTCCAGTAACAACCACGGCTTCCTTTTTGCTCTCCTTTAATCTCTGTTATTTCTCCATACTGTTTACTACCCTCAGGTTTGTATATCTCACAGAGATACGAGCCTTCCTGACAGACCCTCACCCCTCCTATGAGAGAGTCCTTTCAACAAAACATACTCTTCTATTGCCATTTTCTGTTTATGAGCTCAATACCCTGAAGTCTCAGGAGCATTTGTCTTCTTGTGTTAAAGTGCCTTCCTTGCTACACATGCCTTTTGTGGATATATAGGTAAGAGAGTGCATAAATACTGTCTGCAATCTATATTCTTGTATATTTTTTAGACCTAAGGTGACAATCTAAGGGAACTTACTTCACAGTGCTTCTTTCCAAGTCCCCTGTGTGGTGCATCACATAGCTGCTTTTGGCTTTACTGGGATGATTTCCTAATTTCACTCCAAAATTCCCTTAAATCCTTCTAGATAGATCAACAACGTTTTCTACCAAAGCACATGCTCCCCAGTCTCTACAGGACGACCTCTGTCCCTTGTCAGAAGGCCATCATTCTGGTTCCGTAGGTCACAGTCCAGGAAAGTTTTAGAACACCAGCTCCACAGGCGGCCACTTGCTTCTGAAAGCATCCCTGCATCATCGCCATCGTATGGAACAGGAGATAAAAACGCCACCTGTGCCTTCGAATCTTTTACTTCGCTACCCAGAACTTTGAAGTCATTAAGAACGCATTCCCAAATTCTTCTGAGTGTGCCATTTGTTTCATACTGGAAGCAGCAAAGTTGGGCGGGGGTGGAGACAGTCCATGGTCTTGATAGGAGGTTCTCAGCCGGCTCTCTATAATATTGTGGATATTGGCTCTGATCCCCTCGTAATTTTCCACATCATATGTATACAAAGGGACCTTCAAAGCCTTTGGTTCAGAGTTACCCATGACATGTAACACCTTTCTTCTTTCTGAGAGTGTCACAAGACTGCCTCAGTAGCTCACACCAGCACCTTCTCCCCTGTGTCCGCGGAGGGAACATCCCAATCTGCCCTGATAGGAAGAGCGCTGTGCGCGATCTAAAGCCTGAGGTTGTCTGTCCGTCATTTCTCTGCGTTCCCACATTCTCTCACTTGCCCACTTTATGACATTAAATTCTCTGCATTTTCCTGGTTTTCTTCCTCGCTATTTTTTTATCTTGCTTAAGAACCTTTCATCCTTTCTAAGAAGCTGGAGTGTGAAAAAGCATCTATTTAGGCTCTTCCCCTTCTGCTTCCATTTGCAGCTGCTATAATTGGTCTTAGGCATGAAAAGAAAGATGTAACTTACTGAAAAGGTCACTACACCACCCCCTAGGCAGGTGTATTCATTGGATTGCCAAATGTTTCTCTTCCACTTTTGCCTACTTTGACCCCAAGACTCAGAACGAAAAAAATTTTAAAGTGTATTCTATTCAAGTTGGAGGGAAAAAGCAAAGGTCAGATAGAGAAATAACTAACCAAAGATTATTGAATGAAGCACTTATTTGTGACTCTGTTTTTATATTTCTTAAACATCTTTCTTTAAATGGTCTGCTTTTTCAAAAATTTTACACTAATGCTACTTACTATGCTTAGCTGCTTAAATGTAATTTGGTGCTTTGAGACATTAGATTATATATATTGGAATGTAAATGCTGATAATGTTTGACTAAGCTAGCCTAACAGAAAGTCTGGCATTTCAGATAATGAGGTTGTAAATCAGACCACTAACAGAGAACGCACAGCTGCTATGTAAACCATAGGCACTTGAGTACTAAGTAATAGCAAATATCTCAGGATGAAGTCACTGTTCTGTGTCCCATTCTATCTCCTGAGCAGATATGGACGCGCCTGTCTCCTGACAGCTGTGTTATCACAGGCAGCAACTTCATCTCACACTTGTCTACACTCTCAATGATACCTGACATGCCAAAAATATGTAAATATAAAAATATAGTAAGTATCTTTTCAAATCTCATTTACTCTGTGGCTCCCATTATTTGATGAGCTTATAGGAGACTTGAGTCAAGAATCCACCAGAACCAGGAGGGGTTCCCACTAGTAACCAGGTCTTCTATTTGAGCACAGACAGCACCAGTAGCTTGGACTAAGAAAGAGCTGTAGGAACAGACCCCCTGGTGTGTCCCAAGGCCCTGGACCCTCACCACCCGCCTGTCAGGACCTTCCTCAGTCAAGCTGTCAGGACTGGCTCCTTTGCTTCTTCCCCTCAGCTGCACTGTAGGCTATTCAAAGAGTGCCATCTGCAGGACGAACTGAGGACTCATAAAACACTCAATTCATTTCCTTCAAATGATAGTTGAAGAGTCTGTTTAAAATGTGTTCAGGAGCTAGTAAACAGAAAATTTAAAGTTTGTTATTTTAAATTTTATTTATTTTTAGAAAGAGAGGGGAAGAGAGGGAGAATGGGGGGGCATCAATGTGTGGTTGCCTCCCATATGCCCTCTACTGGGCACCTGGCCTGCAACCCAGGTATGTGCCCTGACTGGGAATCAAACCAGTGACCCTTTGGTCTGCAGGCCAGCGCTCAATCCACTGAGCCACACCAGCCAGGGCAAAATTTAAAGTTTAATGAGAGTTAATAGATTGCTACATTATTTCTTCACAGCTATCATTTATACTTATTTTAGTAACTGCCATAAATGTCTTTGGTGAGAATCACAGGTGCACCCACTATGCCAAGAGCAGAAAGGTTTTGTTTGGAGGCTTTACGCCGCCCCTCGCCCACCCCTGTGTGTAGCCATCTCTGCTTGAGGGCCGGCCCTGCAGAGGGCGAACTTCCAGGAGCCGAACGCAAGCCAACAGTTCTCTTCCTGCTTTGATTCAAGTCAATTTTTTAAACCCAAGTATAGAGAATGGGAGCTCAAAATTCCCTTCTCATATCATCCTCAGGTCAAATAATCACGCAAATTATAAAACTGAAAGTGTTTTTTTACTAAACCATGACCCTTTTTAGTACTGCTGACGAGCGATGTCCCAGCCTCCTGCTTCACACCATGTGCAACACCTTTCCTGACTGACGCATAACCAGCACCCCAAAACGAAGAGTTTGTACATTCTTATTGTCACTGATCACTAACTCAAAAATTATCCAATTCCTGATTAAACCCATTCCTCTCCTTGCAGTGGCCCTCAGCTAATTGAGAACAGAAGCAAGAGAGAAAGAGAGCACCCTCTCCTGTCAGGACCTGCCCCCTCCTCACCACCTGAGCATGATGATCACTTTGCACAGAACAAGGCAGGCTGAGCAGAAGGCTACAGACATCTGCCTTTGCCATGGTCAGAGTTGGTTTTCTTAAGTGGACTACCAATTCCAGGATGCTAGGCAGCCCCACTGCTCACTCTCTGCCCCAGAGGGGGATGAGGATTGATTTCTAGGTTACATGACCATGACCCACCCATCTCAAGCACCTCATGGCCCCTTGCTTAGGTGTTCCCTTTGTAGTCAGGCATTTCACATCTGTTGTTCCTCTTTCCAGAGGAAACATTCCTCCTAAGAGCAGAGACTTTTGGAAGGGAGAACTATCTCTTCTTTCTCACAAAGATAACAGTCTTATCAGAAAGCAGAGGCAGGGAGAAGGGATCACATGAAGAAACTGCAATGTATGTCAAACAGGATGGCCACACCAGCATCCCCACTCCCATTCTTGCTCTTTGTCCTGTACTTCCCATGAGCAAACTGGCACTCAGGAATGAGTTTTATGCCCAGTTCCTATAGCTCAAAACAGAGAGAGAGTGTGGAGCTGAATAAGAACATGACTCAAGTCAGATAGACCTGGGGTGGAACCCCAGCAGGACCACCACCGAGCCAGACAACCCATGCACACTTAATAACTCCCTGAGCCTCAGTGTCCTCTCTTACAAAATGAGACAAATACCAACTGTCATTCAGGACTGGTGGGTTATAAAATATATAATGAAAACATAAGCTTTAAAAATATGTGCATTTTTTCTTTAGTGTCAGTTTAAGTCAATATGTGTCTGGTACTAAATGAAAGGCATTGTCCCGTGTGAAAGGCTTATCAGGTGTCAGTGAGAAAAGTAAAGGAAAAATTAGGAAAAACGGGGTTAAAGTAGAGGTAGCTGCCAGGCCTGCTTAGTTGCAAAAACACATAAAACCACAGCCCCCTCATGAGCCTGTAACCAGGGCTGCATTGCCTATGAGGCTGAAGCAGAAAGACAGCAGGAGGGATGGGCTAGGTCAGGGCTGTGGGTGGCTCTAGGGACACCTTCCCTAAGTGAGGAGGGGCTGAGCCACAGTACAGCCAAAAGGCAAGAGCATCGAAGTGATGGGATGGCTCTGTTCTAACACATTATCCCAGGTAGAATAACCCCCACTCTCAGCAGACACGGTGTCCAAATGGCTCTCTCCCATCCTTTGCCTCCTAATAGCCTGGAGAGGCACCTGGAAGGCAACTGCCATTCTACTTTCTGGTTCAATGAATTTGACTGCTTCACATAAGTGGACTCATAGGTATTTGTCCTTTTGTGACTGACGCATTTCACACTGTCTTCAAGGTTCATCTATGTTGTAGGATCCTTCTTTAAGGCTAAACAATATTCCCTTGTGTGTACGTACAGACCACATTTTGCTTATCCATTCCTCCATCAGTGGACACTAGGGTTGCTTCCACCTTTTGGCAATTGTGAATAATGCTGCTATAAGCACAGGTATAGGATTACCTTTTCATATCCCACCTTTTAATTCTTTTGGGTATATACCCAGAAGTGGGATTGTTGAATCGTATGGTGATTCTATGTTTAGTTTTTTGAGAAGCCACTACACTGTTTTCCACAATGGCTGTACCATTGTACATCCTCACCGACAGTGCACAAAGATTCCATGTGAGGCTTTATTCCACAGGTTGGCTCTAATCTATCTGCAATGATCAGGTTCAAGTCACTGCTGACCCGATCTTTCTGGCCCCTGCCAGGCCTCTCACTTTTCAGCATACACGTGCAGCTCCCCTAGAGATGGAGTATGCTCCCGCTACTTTCCTGTCCTCCACCAGTTTCCTTTGGTTCTTGGCTCATATTTGTCTCGGGCTGGTGGCTTCCTTGGGTGAGAGATGGGGCTTTGCACAATGCCAAGCATGACACCCACACTGAGTGCCCACATGTGGGATCAGAGCCAGTGCTGGTTAAAGCCGGGGTGTGGAAACCCAGCTTTGTCATCCTCACTACTCCAGCAGCACCCATCCCTCCACCCGCTACTGATTCCCTTCTCAGCTGCCCCTTCCCTCCCTTATCCATAAGTCTTATTTTTCCCCTGCAACTGATCACACCTGAAGACATAACTGGACAGCAGTATTTCATCTTGAAGGTGAAGATTTTAAGAATCTGTTTGAAATACTCCCAAGGAAATTAAAATAAAACATGGGGGGTGGAGACTCAGAACTCTACCCCCCAAATTCCACCATTACATCACTGCACCATTAAGACAAATGTTTAAGCTCTCTTGTACAGGCTCTTCATGCAAATTAGAAAACAGTGCCATTTTTGGCACAGGTATGCACCTCAGCTAAAAGGCTGAATATTGTGTAAATTACAAACTAAATACTGGCCAAGGATGCAAAGGCACTTTCTCTGGGAACATTCAGACTTGTTAGTGCATGGCTCAGTGACCAAGTGCCATCTCTTCTTCAAGACCCTGGAAGGTACACAGCTTTGTGAGCAGAGTGGCCACTATTTTTAGCTCCCACTCAACTGCAGTGAAAACCATAGGGGTGGCTTTGGGCTGTTGATAGTTCTGATGTAACTGCTTCCTGTCATCACCATCATGTAGATAAGTCATTAACAGCTCATGCCAGAAGAATTATTTTCTTTGAGGACAATAAAGTGAGGGTCTATTTACCACTTGCCTAGTGACACAAGAGCAGACAAAGGTCTCCTTGCATTAGGCAGACAAGCAGCCCAGGAACCATGAGCTACCAACCCGACAGGCCCCATCACATACCACACTTAAGCCCTGGTTCTCTCACCCAGTCCCCTGCCACACACACACACACACACACACACACACACACGCACACCCAGTACCTCACCTGAGCCACCTCCTCGAAGTCATCGTGCCTCTTCTGCAGGGCTCGGGCTCGGTGCAGGGACTTCCCAACCCCTGTGTGTTTGCTGAGAAAGGCCTCACCATGGTTTTCAATCCAGTCCAACACCTGGTCAGAGGAGGAAGACAGAAACAATGACTTTTGGGCAGAAGGAATGACATGTGACAACATATATGACCCCAAGAGTCCTAGGGACCCCATCCCAATCAGAAAGCAGCAAGCAGTCCAGGTGGAAATGTTCGGTCACTAGATACAGGGGATTTCATTACTGCCATTGGCAATACAACAGTCCCATTGTTACCTGAATTCTGCTCATCTTTTTTTATCTCTGGAATATCCATCCCCTCAGTGTGTTTTCAGTTTTCTCAACCTTAATTAGTCCATTTTTTTTTTAGCCCAGTTTAACCCCTCACTACCGTTACTCCAACCACATCAAGGCGGCAGCACCAGGTCAGGGCAGTTCCTTGGCCCTCACTCTACCATGAAAATGATCACAGCAGTGACAGCCAGTGATAGACATCCTGCCTCATCATCCCCCTGGGACTCTAATCTTGGAAATAAAGTCCAGGGTAGTCAGCCCGCAGCTGGAGCTATGCACAAGATGGCTGATCACCAGGCCAACTGCCCTCTCTGGCTTCTTCCCCAATCAACACCTACCAACCAACCAAATAAAGTAAGGTCTTTGCATCTTTAAGGTGTTTAGTATCAATGATTCTCTTGGGAAGTAGTGGCAATTCCATGTTCTTCCAGGCTTAAGACCTAGTGATTTGGCCTCAGGATATTTCCCTTGGTGTTCAGGGAAGCTGGAGTAGAGGCTGCTGGAGCAGTAGAGACATGAGTGAGGGGACAGTGAGATGGTGAGAAGATATGTTGTCTTGAGAGGTCCTTGACAGAAGGGGTGGAAACCCTTAGTAAAAGTCTTGGTATGTACGGAAGACTAAAGCCTTTAACATCCATTTAAATTTCTCAGGTAGCCTGACAGAAATGTGGGAGAAGGGAAGCAGTTCGTTTTCTGGTCTCTGAGGAGTTGGTGCCCAATAAATCAGGTGGCTACGATTAAATCAGAATAGTGCAGACACACCTGTTACAAACCCTGCCAAGACAACCAAGTCCACTCTACTCCCACTACACTAAACTTTAACTGAACATTTGATTAATGATGTATTAGCCTTCTCAGATTTTAGAAGGACCCTTGGGAAAGTGATTTAGATGAACCAGGCCTGTTTGAAAGGATGAAAGCATCCATTTCTCCGTTTCTTCTACAGACTGCCCTGTGGCAAGCAGATAGATACGGTCACAGCACCGTCTGCAGGCAGGGGAGTTCTAGCTCTGCAGGATCCAGCCCTTGGCTCCACTTCCTCTGACATTTGAGACAAATTAATTCAAGTGCTTGTAATTGTGCAAAGTACAGAAGACTTCCAAGTCTTCAGTGACAGTACCATAAGGCCCACAACAAGATGGTGTTAGAGAAATGCACACATGAACGTGTTAATGAGGTTTGACAAACAGCCCTGAACAATGCCACAGGTCAGGTAATTGTCTATTAAAGTGAAGAAAAGGCTTTTTTCAGAATGACTTTATCTAAACATTGAGTGTAAAGATTTAAACAGTTTATATAACCAATTCTGGCAATATACATATGTATATTTTTTTAAACTTGGAGGCACATCTGTAAGAAGAAATCAAAGTACTAAATGAATTATATTTTTATTTTGCAAACCAATGAAAGGCAGCATTGAAAAGAGCTCCAAATGTTCCTTTCTTAGAAGAAGAGCCTACGGTTCCTTAGAATTCTGTATGCTGAAATTTCAACAAAAACAAAAAAATCAGGAGAGTGCAGTTTTACTTGATGTACCACAAGTTGATCCCACAATTCTCTGTTGCAAAATCCTACAGTTCTGTCACATGCAAGATCAAAGATAAGTGGTTCTAAGCATAAAGTTTCCCATATATTGTATACCATGGGTAGTGCAGTTTTATAATGTTCATGTATATTTAAACTCTTATTAATCCCCTTTTAAGAATGAATTGAAGCTTGGGGATAATTTTTACATATAGAAGAGCTGACTTGCAGCCTTTCATGAATGCTTTGGAATTTATGACAAGTTTTCAGATTATAGCTTTTTTTCTTAATTTAGTTTTGAACAGTTAAGTGTGACCTGCTTGTCTAGCACTGTTTTCAGAAATTGTATTTAATTCATTTCATTTTTATCTCTAGCTCTAATAAAATTGGTTATTTTAAAGCAAATTGGTTAAAGAAAAGTGCTTTTCATCCACTAGTTTGCAAATGGTTAGCTTTTATACTCCCTGGGGGTAATTTCACAACTTTTAAACTTTAAAGTGAAATAAGCCAGTCAGAGAAAGACAAAAAGCACATGATTTCACTCATATGTGGAATCTAATGAACAAACTGAACTAATAAGCAGAACGGAGACAGACTCATACATCTATGAGTGCAGATGGCAGCTCTGAGGGTAGAAGGCGGTCTAGGGCAGGGAAGGATCCAGCAGAAGGAGAGAGGATTTGTGGGCATGGACAACAGTGTGGTGACTGTGAAGGTAGGGGAGGGGGGATATAGGAGAGTAAAAGGTAATGGAAAAAACACAATAAAAAATAAGTTAAAAAATAATAAAAATAAAAAGCAAATTATTTTCTTTTTAAGCTCTTTCACTTTCTTTAAAATGTCAATTCATTTTCAATTAGTGACAGTTTACTTAATCAGCTCTACCGTAACCACTTAAAAATCTATTTCACATCTGAGAGGCTTTTACTTAATTTAAACATAACTTTGATTGCTCTGTGATGAACAATGCCTCCGTTTAGTCCAACTTCTGCCATTAGAACAATTATATATATATATAAAGGACACATGGACAATAATGGGGGCATGGAAATGGGAGGGAGGTGGGGAGGGGTGGGGGATTGGGCTGGGGTGGGGGGAGAAAGGCAGAAAACTGCACTTGAACAATTAAAAAACATTAATAAATAAATAATATAAGAACTGAAGCTGTGGGGAAAGCCTGTGCAACCTCAGTGAAGATTCAGGGACTGCATGGAAAACAACTGAACAAATGAAAAAGCAATGAGTTAGGAAGTAAACAAAACTACTTTAGTAAAACAGGGAGACCAAAAAAGTACCTGAGAATAAACACATATAAGCAACACGAGCTATTGTTTAAATGCTGTTTCTGACACTTTGGATCAGATAGTTCAGTTAGAGCCAGCATGGCTTGACACACACACTGGGACCCCATGCTTTCTCGGCCCTGAACCCACGTCTCCCAGCTTTGGGAGTGGAGCCCAGCTGCTCACACAGAGCGGCCAGCGGAGGCACGTGCCTCTGAGCAGAGAGCAGCAGTGCCGACAGTCACACACACACCATAAATGCACAGCATCAGAAGTCCGGATGTCCCGCGGTTTCTGGTGAGTCCCAGACTCTGAACACCACTGGTTAAAGAATAAACTGCATTCCTAGCCAAACCCTGGACCCTACCAAAGTGTATGCACCTATCAAGGTACTTCTCATTAGCTACCCTTGTTTAATTTCTCTCATCTATAATAGTTTTTAAATATGCAATTATCAATTATAGTTAGAATAGTACAGAGTGACAATTAATTATACCTATTAAAGGCTTTGAATTGGTATTTGTTCCCAACATAGAAGGCTTTATCTTTTTGTTTGTGTGCAAGGAGAGGTCTCTGGGAAGCAGAAAAGCAATGTGGGATGTGAACACTCACATATTCAGGTACTTATTAGCTTTGCTGCGCCTCAGCACTGGGCACAAGGACAGCCAGGGGACCAAACTGAGCAAAGCAGGTGCGGCCCCGACTCTGGAAGCCCACGCTATGTGAGTAACGAGCACTAGACCCCAGATCACACAATTCATCATTAATTACAATGGTGAAAAGTAGTAACACTCAGGAGCTCCTAGTTGGGGGGTCAGGTAAGGCCTCTCTAAAGAAGTAAGGTTTAGCTGAGACATGAGAGGGAATAGGATTTAAGTTAGGAATTAGAAAGATTAGCATGGCTTGGGTAGGAAGTAAGGAGGAAATGGGCCCAGAGAAGGCAGGAACCAGATGCCGCTAAACCCTGAGTCAGATTCCAATGTTCATCCTAAGAGCCACTAAAAGGCTGCAAGGAGAAAAAAGATATTATGGGATCTGCATTTAAAAATTATGGTCCTGACTGCTTTGCAGGGAATTAGTTGGAGGACAGCAAACACAGAGATAGGAAAACAGGAGGTTAGTGCAGAAATCCCAACAGGAGAGGATGGTGGCTTAGACAGGGCAATGGGGGTGTCTGTGGAAAGACAGGTTTGAGTAGTATTTGGGGGAAAGATGGCCAGTATTTGGTGACTGGTTATGAAGGTGGCAGAGAGGCAGGTGGAAGGCTGAGCCCAGGGGCACGGCTTGAATAACTGCATGGAAGGAGAGCCTGGCCATTGCGGAAGTGAGGAAGTTACAAGGGACCACACAGAGATGACAGCCTTCTTAAGTTTTCTTTCAATTTTCATATTTGTGTTCTGGTTTTGATAAATGACAGCTGTGCCTCTGAACTTGAGTGGGAAGTAGCACCCAATGATAGTGTCAATCTGCTTCTGGCAAAATCTGCCTTTGGTTTCAAAGAAATACTTTTATACAATATGGTTTAAAAATAAATTATATATTGTTAATATAGCTGGATCCTAATAATTAAAAAATAAGAGACAATAATCCATTTGAAGAACACAAATTTAGTCTTAAATGAAATTAACCCATGCATCCTTGAAAGGGCATTTCGCTGGGATACAGTTTTTGAGGGGCTCCTTAACCTGACAAGCAGAGTCCTCTGTGGCCGGCCCGACCCCACTTTCTACCCACTTCCAGTAAGTGTCTGCCTCACACCGAAATATCCCAAAAGCTGCTTCCCACCTCCTGAGTTTTGTTGTTGCTATATTTAACTTTACTTGAAATGTCCCCATTCCAGGCTCCTTCCTACTCATCCTTTAAGCACCACCTCAGAATCACCAGTTTGGAAAGCCTTTTTCTTGTTAATAACCTGCCCAGGCTGGGGTGGTGTCACTCTCCTCCAATTCTGTTCAAACCACAGTTATAGCCCATGGATCTGTCTCTCCCACCAGCCTCCAGCCTCCTTGTGATTTCCAGACACAGCACGGTTCTCAGCACAGAGTGCTTTGCTTAAGATACGTGGAACTTCACTCAGCTCAAACTCATGGCCCCAACACACAGCTTTGGGTTGAACGTCTCCAGCTCTAAACTCCTATCGTAACTATCTTAGCATCTCCCCCAGTCTGCATCCCCAGTTCTCTCTGTGTGTCTCCGCCCTCTCCACTGCTCCTCTTGGCAGGTAGTTAGTTCCTGATGGTGTATGGCAGGGGTCTCCTACCTTCAGGCTACAGACTGGTACTGGTCTGGGCCTGTTAGGAAGCAGGCGGAACAGGAGGAGTAAGCTTGAATGTAATGTGCTTGAAACATCCCCAAACCATATTCCACCCCCAACCCCCCACTGTGCATGGGAAAAGTGTCTTCCATGAAACCAGTCCCTTGAGCCAAAACGGCTGGGGACCACTGGTGTGTGGAGTTCTCACATTGTATATTACCCTTTCATCTTGCCCTGCCCCCATCAGTCTGGCCAACACCACACACACAGGAGATACTCAATGAATGTTCATAGCCATGAATTCTCAAGTACAAATATGGCTGAAGTTCCTGCCCCACCGTCTTGGGAGAAGTTGTGCCACTCTATTCAGCAAGAGGTCTGACCTCCACCCTGCCACTGGGGACACCAGCCCAGGTAAGCCCAGCACTGCTCACCACGATAGCACACAGTCTTGTAAACAACGTGTAAAGCTCTGCCTCTTTTTTGTGCCCCATCTTTCACCCAGAAATTACTCCTTTCCCAGAACACCCTTTTTCCAAGAGAGATACTCATCCTAAACTGGATTTGGGAGCCAATTTAACAATTTAACAATTCCCTAATCATCCCCTTTCTTCCTCATCTAATTGTGTTTATTTCAACCAGCATACAATGAAGACAATGCTTTTCAGGGGAAGAGACAGCCCTTTCTAGCTGCTAAGGAGAAGAGGAAAAGTCCTTTGGAAGAAAGCTATTGATTATTTTCTGAACGGTAGCCATGAATGCAACTGAGTTAATGGGAGAAAATCAAGGGATCCAGCTGCCTTCTGTTCCAGGGCTCTTTTTTTTTTTTATCCTTCTGACTTGACAGAATCTTAGTTTTAGAAGAGACCCAAGCACCACTCAGCCCACAGTAGGAGGCCCCTAACTTAGAGACAATCAGTCTTTAGAACAAAGTTTTAATTGGTATCTAAGGTCTACTTACATATAAAAGTGTTAGGTTCCTAAAGCATCATTAAAATGTGACACCATCATGATCATCCTAATTTAAAGACTCCATTCTCGGGGTCTCATTCCAGCTCTGCCCCTATCCAGCTGTGACCCAGCTAGGGGTGAGCCTTTTCCTCTCTGGTCCTCACTGCCTCAAATGAGCATGCTGGATCACATCATCTTCCTAAATCTCTTTCCAACTCAAACACTTCATGGTTTTATTATGTTGCACACATAGCAGCTCCCCTCCTTGGAAGAAGAGGCTATGGAGGGTTTGTTCTTTGTCAAAGAAAATGAGTCTCAGAGAGGTTAGTTAACTTGCATGAGCTTACACAGCTATCAAATAGTGGGGTCAGGATGCAAACCCAAATGGTTCTGGCAGCAATGCTACAATATAATACTCAGACCCCACTCAGGTTTTGCCATCTGTCCCAACACTGATGTCCAGAGCAAAAGAATGCAGTCCAGAAGCATGTGTTGTGTTTAGTTGACCCTTTAACCTAGAATAGTTCTTTAGGCTTCCCTTGACTTCCCTGCCTTTGACACTTTTAACAGTTACAGGGTTATTATTTTATAAAATGTCCCTCAATTTGGGTTTTTTCTGGTGCTTTCTCATGATTAGAATCACAGAAACAATTCTTGTTCTTCCTACTGCATTCTATCAGGTAGGATACGTTTGATATTTGTCCCATTACTGGTGGTGTTTGATCACTTGATTAAGTTGATGTCTTCCAGCCTTCCTCACTGCAAAAGTCATTCTAATTCCCTCTGTAATTAAGAAGTATTTGGGGAAGGTACTTTGAGACTATGTAGCTGATAGATCCTGAGATATGCCATAAAGGATATTTTACAACTGTTGGGAATGCCACCAGCAGACAGAGAGACCTCAGCTGCCAATCCCCTCTGGGGATTATTACCTTTGGCTGAAGATAGCAGCTTCTCCAAAAGCCACAACTCTTCCGAGGTTGAACTCCCGTACATAAAAGCCCAGCTTTCTTTCCACATGCCAGGATAGCTCTGACTAGTCACTCAGTCTTCAGAATGGTCTGTAGGTGGCTGAGAATTCCCTTGAGATAATATTGTAGCTCAAGTTTACCCTCTATCTAACCCTCTACCTCCTCTCCCTTCCTTAGAGATCAATTCCAAGACCACCTCCTAATAAACTTCCTGTGGCTAGCGCCCTGTGTGGACACCTCCTCACCCTGTTTGGACTTCAGTCCTCTAAGCCCGGATGCCCTCACTGCATGGGTGTGCTCCTCACTCTGCCCACGCTGTGGCATTGAACACTACAGCCCCCATCCTTTGTGGATGGCTTCTGAACCGCTCAGTCTTTGCACCTATGCTGAGCCAGCCTCTTATACAGATGCTTTGCTCACCTTGCATGGGCTCTGACCTCCTCCACCAGGCTGACCCTTCTCAGGGACTCCCTTCTCACTCACTCTGGACCATCCTTCCTTGAGGACTTCCCGTGCTTGGCTGCCCTCCCACCAAAGCCATCCTCAGCCACTTGGGCTCTGAATCAGTGACCCACTGAGGCCCTCTCACCCTGAGGAGATTCCTACCTTGCTCAGCCCCACTTAAGAGTATGAGCCTTCCCTTTCTGGAAACAGTTCTGCATTAGGTCCTCAGACACCATCCTCGCTGGGAACTTCCCCGGGCTCCCTGACACCCACTGCAGTCTTATATTTTGCATCCTCCTTGTCTACCACGCCTCTACATTTTGGAATGCCCAGGGCCTCAATTCTGGACTTCTTTCTCTTCTCTTACTCCCTGGATGATCTCATCCAGTTCCATGGCTTTCTGGTAATTTCCACAGGCACAGCTCCAGCCCTAATTTCTTTCCTCAGAATGAGACTCAACTGCCTACTCTTCCCCTCAAATTTGGCATATAATGGACACCTTATACTTAACATATCAAAAACAGAACTCTTTATTCCCTCTGCCTTACTCTCCTCCTCTCCTGCCTTCCTTGTCTTAGCACAAGACACCACAATTCAACTGACTGCTTAGCTTCAAGCCTGAGAGTCTTTCTTACTCTTTCCTGTCCACTGTTTCCACCACAGCCAACCTAGGCCAAGCCACCGTCTTTCTGCACTCACCCCCCAGCCATCTAAGTGATTTTCCTCCTTTTATTCTTGCCATGCTCATCCACATAGGAGTCAGACCTGTTTCTTTAAACACATGTCAAATCATAACACTCCCCTTATTGAAACTCTACCATTGTTTCCTATCACACTTAGAGACACCAGATTCTCTTCATAGCTTATAAAGCCTAATTTTATATGGAACCATTTCTCCAAACTTCATACCCCCTTTTCCTGCTCTCTGCTCACCAGCCACTCCAGCCATTCTCCCATTTTCATGAACACACCCAGCTCATTTAGACCTGTGGGTCCCATCACATGTATCTGTAATCTTCTCTTAAAAAAAAAGATTTTATTTATTTTTAGAGAGAGGAGAAGGGAGGGAGAAAGAGAGGGAGAGAAACATCGATGTGAAAGACAAACATCACTCGGTTGTCTTTCGCAAGTACCTGGACCAGGGGCCACACCTGCAACCCCGGCATGTGCCCTGACCGGGCACCAAACCGAGGACCTTTCGCTTTCTGGACAACATCCAACCAACTGCACCACACCAGTCAGGGCTGGAACCTCCTCTTAAACACACCCCATGGCTTATTCAACCAGCCCTCTGCTCACATGGCACTGTGTATCACTGTGTGACCTATTACATGTTTGTTTGTGGTGGTATTTCCTCTCTGCTTCCTGTGTAAGCTCCATGTGAGTAGGGCCTTTGTTTGGGTCACTGCTATGTTCTCAAAGGGCATCTGCTGAATAAATGAGTGAACTCAATCAGTCTGATCTGAGAACTTCCTGTGTGATAAAGGGCAGAAACCACTAAAGGAAATGAAAATGTTTTGCAAACAATTTGGAATCAGAATTCCAACTCTGATTCCCTCATCTGGATCTCTGATCAATCATCTTATTTGAAATTGATTACTAAATTTGTGTCATAAGTTGATCCACAGTGAAATAAGCAAGACTTTGTTGTTTTACATAAATGAAAGAACTCCCTCTCAGCTCCCACCTCCAGGTACCAAGCCTCCCACTCTTTAGAAAGTCATTTTTTTTTCCTGAGGCCAGTGAAGGAGAGTTTACAAACCATAGGGTGTCTACAAAATATTTTGTTTTATTGAAGGCTCAGGTACACACAGTGTGTAAGAGCACCCATGACAGTCCATCACGTCACTATTTCTGTCTCCTTGCACAGCACCTGAGCATCAGTTCTGAAGGGGAATGGCTCGCACACTGCCAGTACCACCCGGGGAGCATGCAGGTGCCACATAAAATGCCCAATTACCAGAAATTCATTTTCTGTTCCCTCTTTGGAACAAGTATTATCAAAATAAATGTCCTGCTATGGTGGGAGAATCCTTCATTTTTCTGAGAGGGCTCAGCTGAGGTTCATTAGCAGATATATAGACTCTCTTTCCCAGTGAACTGTGGTCCTTCCACCTGGCAGATGCTGTGCTGGGTGGAAGTGACTAAGAGGCCGGAAGACCCTAAGTTTTAGCTGCCTCCCTCCCTTAGGCTCCTCCACTCCCAGCCACCTGACACCTGACCCTTCCCAACACTGTGGAGCTGGGATGACTAGAACTTGACTTGTCTTTGGTGTCTCCCTGAGAGAATCTCCTCACCCTGGTCCCCTGATGCCTGTTTATGATGTCGCCATACTTTTCATCATGAAGGCTGGAATTTCTTAAATCAGAGGTTCTCAAACTTTAGAATGCTTAAGACTCACTGGGGTTCTTTTTAAAACATAGGCACCACCTTCCCCCCCAGATTCTGAGTCAAAAAAGTGTGGAATAGGGCCAGATAATCTGTGTTTTTAACAAGATCCCCACTCTACCCAGATGATTTTAATGCTAGGGGTCCAAGGACCACACTTGAAGGCATGTGCCCTGACTGGGAATTGAACTGGCAACTTTTTGCTTTGTGGGATGATACCCAACCAACTGAGCCACACAGGTCAGGGCCAAGGACCACACTTTGAAAAATATGGTTCTATATTCATACTTGACACCTCCCTTGTTTTCTATAACAAAATGGACAATAATGTCCAGTGATCTTTTTCATAAATGCTCTCATATCTAACCTTGCCTCACCACCCTAGTTAATGCTTTGTGGGCATACCAAGATCATGGCTCCCAGGATCTGCCTACTCCAAGCCAGCCTCTCACTGGCACCAAAATACTTCATACAATCACTCTGACCACCTGTTTCTTCTGCTCAAAATCTTTTCAATAGCTTCTCACTAGTCATAAATTTTGAGTCTTTTATTCTTTAGCCTGGCATTCAAGGCTCCAGAATAATATGTTAACCATAGTGAGCATAGGGGTTATCAAAAACAAGTGATCCTGGATGTTGACTGCCTTGTCATTTGTTAATATAATAATAAAAAGTAAAATGAGGACATTACAGGTGTTTAAAGTTACCATTGGTCAAGGATCAAGAAAGCCCTCAGGCTCAGTAACTCCTGGGAAGAGACTTCTTTCTCTCACTGCCTCCTACGTCCTACTGCCCTCCCTTCCCTGCCTGATGGAGGCACCCAGGTGCTCCTTGGGAGGTGGACATTGCAGAAGGAGCACTCTACAGTCAGAACAGAGTTTATATTTGAAAATTCAAAGTAAGTACAAATGGTGAAGGCCATGATAGAAAAGGAAAGAGAGGAAGGCAGAAAGTAGAGCAGAGAGGAATGGGGTAGGGTGTAGAGTGCGGAGGGGAACTAGAACTCCATGAAATTCCCAGGCAGCAGGGTCTGAGAATGTCAGAAGCAAGTCTCTAAAGCTCACTTCCCAAGCTGACATTCTAGCTGGGGAATACATGGAGAGGACTGGAATAGAGCCTTCAATAGCAGCCTCCCATGATGGGGAGAAGGACAGAGTGCTCCCTCTAAAACCAGTGACACCAAAGCGGCAAATGGGGAAGACTCCTTATCTTCACTCCAACCAGAAAGCAACCCTGACAAGTGATCCTCCTTTTCTCCCATCCCTATCTCCCCAATTCAGCTGAGCCTTAACCCTGCTTTCTCTGGGAATTCGCCCTGCCCAGAGAATTATCTATCATCTGCTTGAATGTATTAGAATGATTAGATTTCACCATCGAAAACTTAATTGAGAACTTTAATACTGATAAATACTACTATGGAAAAACGGCTATTTATTCAAGATATATGCTACAAAGAAAAGTGTCAGCAATGCTGAGTTATCAACATGATTGTGAAAAACAAATGAGAATGGGTAGTGTCTGTTTTGTGAAAATTTATGTGAGATAAATAACTGCAGAGGGCACTTTGTAATGGCAGAGCAGATGGAAGAGTCTTTGGATATGAGTACAACTATGTAGGTCTAACTGGACAGGCAGTTTGAAGCTGAATCTCAGATGTCAGAGGCAATACAACCTTGGGCAAGTACCATCCTTTGGGACCAAGTAATCCACCAGGGGCCTTTGAGCAATGACATTCCAGCACTGGATTACAAAGTCCTAAAGAGCAGGGGCTGTGTCCTCTGCATTCCCATCACCTAGCACAGTGCTCAGGGCATAGCAGAGAGGCTAAGCACATGGACTTAGTGGTTAGGTGGACTTGGGTTTGAATTCTTGCTCTGCCAAACTAAAGGGTGGGTTTACTTACCTTCTCTAAGCCTCAATTTTCTCATCAGTAAAATGTGGACCAAACTATTACTTGGCTTATAGTGTTGGAAAACTAAATAAGAAAAGGCACATGAAAGGATAAGATGCTCAATCATATATACTCAGAAAGATGATGAATCCTGAGCTTTAAACAATAAAACTTTTACAGACATTTAATCCTAGTAACAAAATCTCAAGGCTGGAATCCAACTATCTTTCTGATGTTTGAGTCCCCTCCTCAGTCGTGCAGGTCACCAGTTCCAAGTTCGAGTGGCTTCTCCTTTTGTGTGTCCCCCCATCCATCTGGGACTACGTACACCCTGAGCATTTTTCTTTTCAGATGCTTTGATCCTTCCTTCTTGCAGGAAGAGTTAACTTCTAAATCTATCGTCATTCTGGTCACTTTTTTTTCTTCTAACTAACCGTTCCGTGCGCAACCCAAAGCATTCATTTTTATTACACAAAGCTGTCTACTGGATTGCACTGTGCCCAAGTTGGTTTAGTATGATTAAGTGGCTAGAGTCACCAAAGTCAGTAGAAGAATGACTATCGGGAGTTTAAAAAAATTACTCTCAAATCCCCTTAACATATTCTTAGGTGGGCAAGAGCTGACACAGTAAAAGCTATAATTTTCCATATGAGGCTCCAGGAAAACTGATAGAAACAGGTGAGATTCATTTGTAATATAAGAACAATAGACTTTAATATTAATATATTCATTCAGAATATAAAGTCACTGAGCCAGATAAATTCTGCCAGTACTCTGACATTCTCAGACCCTCCTGCCTAGGAATTTCACAGACTCCTAGGACCCCTCCTCACGCTACACCTCACTAACTCACCCAACAAGACTGATTAGAAGCAAAAGACATTATTTTTAATGGAAGGTGTTGGAGCTTCACACATGTCACTGTCTCCCACACACCACCAGAACCACATCAAGCTTTTCAGCCTTACCTCTCGGTTTTACTGCAAGCAGTGGACACCCAGTTAGACTTCCTCTTCCCTTTCCCCTGGCTATAACTTAACACTCTGTTTCCTGGCCTTCCCCAGGACCACCCCCCTGCCCCCCATCTCCTCTGCTTGAGCTCCAAGGATCAGTGAAAATCTAGCCCTAAGCTCAGGGAACTTCCCTTGCTTTGAGTCCACCTGGCCACTGTTATTTTGCTTCTTTGGCCCTGAACTTATATAGCTGTGTGCCGTTCACATGTCCTTGGGTGTATATGTCTTCTCTCAGGCCAGAAATCTCCAACTCCTACCACAGAACCTTGCACAGAGCAGCTGTTCCAAAACACTTCGATTTATTCTTGTGCAAAACAGACAGAGAAGAAGAAAAAGGGGCAGTAGAACAAGGTGGCCTGCAGAGAATGCTTAACATGGTTGCTCTGGCTATGAAATAATGGAATAGAGTTTGCATCTACCAGAAAGATAAAAAAAACTCTAGCTACCCCTTGCTCTTCTCTCCACAGTCAGGTCTATCTGGGCTTGGAAGTAGTTCTTCACATCTATGGGAAACTACGGGAATTAGGGGAAAACAAGAGACAGAAGGTGGAGATCATGGAATGCCCTTTGGGTTGTGGCTTAGTACTATCCCATTTAAAACCAGAAAAACATCAGTACTGAAAATTATTCCACTAGTAGTACTACGGCAGGTGTGTCTTATTCATGCCTTTCTGCAGCTTAATGAGTCCAAGTTCCGGAGTGGTCCTTAGAGATTTATTTCCACTGTCCCCGAGCCCAGCAGGGAAGACAAAGCTGAGTACCCCTGTTGGGGCTCAAGGGAGGGCTACCCCAGAGATGATGTGTTAGGCTTATTCTGGCTGCAGGTGTTTGTTTAAATGGAATTTCATGATTACTGGCATCTGTCTTTCATTTTCATTTCTCTGCTTTTACTCTGCTTTGGGCCCTTAAAGGGCAAATGGTTTCTACTTGAGCAGAGACCACCCATACCCTGAAATGGCAATGGGGCAAGGAGTCAGACAACCACTGTCTCTTTCCCTTCTGTCTCCCCCCTCACTTTCCTGTTCTCTTTCTCCTCCCACCCCATGTGTGTCTGTTTCTCTGCTGTCTCTAAATTTCTCTCTCCCTTTCTTTCTTTGCCTCTGTTGCCTGTCTCTGTCTCTCCCTCTCCCTCCTTGCTTCGGGGCATGTGTCTGTGTCTGTCTGTCAGTCATTCTTCCCTCTACGTTATGTATGTGTGCATCCCGTCTTCCTTCCAGTTTGCCTTCTCTGTCTCCCTTCTCCCTTTCTCCTGTGGCTTTTCCGTAGTAGACCTAGCTGGGAGCCAGGACACCTAGCTTCTGGTCCTAGCACTATCGCCAACTGGCTGTGTGGTTATGACCAAGTTACTTTACATCTCTGGGCCTCAATTTCTTCAACCACAGATAGGTTAGACTGGATGCTCTTTCAGGTCCTGACAGCTCTGAGACTTTATTACTGAATGAAATGGAGCTCAGCAGACCCTTGAAACAGTTGCTCTTCTAGAAAGAGGAGAATCCTGCTGAGGGCCCAACAGCACAGGCACCAGGGGGCGCCCAAACACCACTCAAAGAGGATGTGACCAACAATCCACACGACACCAAGGGAGAATTTACTACCTGCTAGGCAGGCACTGTGCCAAACCCTGTACTTGTATACCATTCAGTCTGATGAGATAGATACTATGATTGTTCCTATTTTAGAGGTCAAGCAACTTGCTTAATGTCATACAGCCAAGATCTGTCAGAGCAGGATTGAAACCCAGGCTTTCTGCCTCCAGAGCCTACACATGCTCAGTAACTAATAATCTGTGATTCTCTATGGCCCCAGCCACTGACCCTTGCTCACAAGCTTTTCACCTAGGCTGCTAAGTAAAACATCTGTGGGCCCCAAATGTGCTCAGGAATTTCAGATCCAGACTAAAATGGTTCAGTCAATTCTCTCCTTTAAGACGCCAACTCTGCCCTGGCTGGTGTGTCTCAGTGGATTGAGCACCAGCCTGCGAACCAAAGAGTCGCTGGTTTGATTCCCAGTCAGGGCACATGCCTGGGTTGCAGGCCAGGTCCCCAGCAGGGGACACAGGAGAGGCAACCACACATTGATGTTTCTCTCCCTCTCTTTCTCCTTCCCTTCCCCTCTGTCTATAAATGAAATATTTTTTAAAAAAAGATAGCAACTCTGACTTCTCCTATCTCTGCCTACAACTATTCCATCAATACTCTATTGCCCTGCACACTGACTGCCATGCTCTCGTAGAACAGCCCTTTACTTGCAAATGTGCTTGTCCTATGTCATTCTAACTAACCAGGGATCGTGCCAGAACCTAGCGAAGTACTGGGCCAGCTGCAAAGACTCAAGCTTGCTAAGTAACCAGTGAGCACCAGGACACTCTGAATACCGAGGATGTGTTTCTGTGCCCTCCATCTGGGCTGTAATATCTGGGGCCCTTAATATTTTCTCATCACAGTTCCTGCAGGCAGACTGCAGCTATTCACTGGCAACCCTAAGTGCACTAGAAGGGAGGGCTGAGTAATGTCATTTCACAGGAGCAGAAACTGGAGTCCTCCGATGGTAATTCAGCTAACATAAGCAAAAGTGAAGAGAACCCCAGCTTCATGCCAGACACAGCTAAGAGCTGTAAGGGCACAGACAAGCAGAAGCCATGGTTCCTACTCTCAAGAAAATACTGGAATAGAAAAGATAAAACATGTAAAATGGATCAGTATATAAAATGTATATAATAAGTATATAAAAGATTAAAAATGATAAATATGTAACATTTCTGGGAGTCAGGAATGAAAGTCCAAGTCATTCCCTTTGGCCATCTGGTGTGTATGTCCAGCGCCCTTCTGAAACACCAGCTCAGACACCTGTCGGGCACTAATGGTTGTCTGGGGGTCACATAAGCCTTTGAAATCATCACCAGGTTTGGTAGCCCTTGTTTTCCACACTTTTGTTCATGCATCTGTCCCACTGTCATACATGCTGAGACAGAGAGGGAGTGGGACGACAGGTGAATGAAGTGGTGGTCCCAGAACTCACATTCACAGAACCTGAAAAGGACGATGGAATTAACCATCCCAGGGCGTTCAGTATCACGGGACATCCAACCCCCCACCACAGCCACCTCATAATCTGCTTGCTCTTCCTCAATGCCAACAATTCGATTTGCACAGTGGAGATAAATTAATGGAGTTTCATTTCCACATATGCTCTCATTTTTCAGAGTATGATACAGAACAGCCACAGATGTAGTTTCATTACACTACTCCCTAGCTTCTTTAGTGTAGATGTCACAGTGGCCACAGGACCGACTAACAGTTCCTAGACAGTCCAAGTCTGGACACCGCCCTGCGGTTGGGGAGGCCTTTTGCTTACCCTCCTCGCAGCCCCTCTGCCCCTTTCCAGGCCCATCCCAATACAACAGCCACTCAAACAGAAGGAGGCCAATGAGCACAGCAAGAAAGCTGCACCGTCCATAGACCGGATAATCTCCCAGAGTCGGTCACAATTCACTGAATAGTAACGCCCACACTGTGTGCCTTCGGAGGCTGGCGCCTCCCTCCACCTCAACCACAGACACTCTGCTCTCCTGCTCTCAGGGGTGATGTATTTCTCTGGACAGCTCCAGATGGCAGAAGCAGGCAACAGACTCATCTGCTTCTCCATTCCCAGCAGGCCTCACAAGGGTTTCTGAGCTGGGACTGCACTTCGGCAATGCTGTCTGTCCTGAGGCTGAGGCATTGCCTCTAAAGACTCAATCACTGCCCCAATTAAAGAAGAGGGACTGAAAGGAAGTTAGTGCAGCCCAGGAACGGGGACACTCCAGGAAGCCTGTTTACTCCTGGGACCCACTGCACAGCAGCTCTCCAGCCAGAGGGCATCACAGCCAAGGGTAGGAAGCCCTGCTCTCCCTCCACGCTGCCTCCCTCTCAGGGCACCCACCACCAGGCCCCTCCCAACAACAGCTGTGAAGGGAATTGGCACTCCAGAGATGTAGCCAGCTGGCTCTCAATTTTCCATGTACAGGGTGGGGCAAAAGTAGGTTTACAGTTGTTCATAGGGAAAATAATATAATAATTAGTAAATAATAATACAAGAATGAACTCTGTATTTTGTGGATTCATAGCTGTAAACTTTTGCCCTACCTTGCATATTTTGATACCCTTTTGGATTACACCTGGTCAACACCACAGAAGGGGAGGGCAATGTCATTTTATCTGTATAATCTTGAAATTATGTGGTGGTTACAGAAAAGTCTAATAACATGAGTGCCCCCACCCCCACTTCTCACAGTGGACCAGCAGGCAGGAGATGCGAAGCCTCCACCCCACTCCTCAGCTCCCAACCAGCTCTCTCCCTCGCCCGAACATTCTGGTCCTCAGAGCAAAGCCCCCGGAAACCCCCAAGGAGACAGACCAAGTATGAGAGAAGAAGAAAGGGTTATTTCATCCAATAGGGCATTTGTGGCAAGACTGTCCTTTAAAAGTCAAAAACATAACCATATCTTTATTATTTGTGGTTTAAAAAAGCCATGACTGGTATAATAATGCAAAAAAGACAGATGAAGCCAGAAATAACCTCTGACTATGGGACATACAGTCATCAACAACTCATGTTTTACATCTGGTTTCCCAAGTCCAATCTTGCCAAACAACCCCCTAAAGGCCCTATATCTCACCCCAAACCCCACTTTAACAGGCCACCTGCATGCCTGATAAAGAAATGAAGTCACGTTATGTGAGGTCCAACCCAGACAGTGCTCAGATAACCCACAGGCCCTTGAATCCCGCAGAAAGCTCATGAGTGAGGGTCAAGCTCTCCCCAAAGACAGCTATGTCATATGACTGTATGGAATTGCTATTCCTCAGGCGGAGTCTCCCTTCTCAAAACCACAGGGTGAGAAGGCTCTGTCTATTGAGCTGCTTAGGTAAGAAGGATGCAATTAACAAGTCCAGACGGTTTTCCCGGGGAGGAGCATGCAGCTGGGAGGATGAATTGCCCTCTTTTCCTAAATCAGGTGACCTCAGGCCTGATCAGCCAGGTCAGGGACTCAGCCGTCTGCCTGCCTGGGATGGATGCTGGGTATGGGGCCTGTTACCTGCTGGACGTCCTGCTGGAAAACACAGAGCTGCAGCCGCTGGTGGAGCCGCACCTTGCGGTGCTGCCAGATGCTCTCGAGTCGCCGCTGATGGTGCAGCACCTCGTGTACCACATCCAGTACCTGGTGCACTGCCTTGGAGTAGTTAGCTGTGGCTGTGAGGGACTCGGAGTTCCCAGGACTCAGGGGACGCTGAAGCACATCCAGCAGGGCCTTGCCATCCTGACTGACCTGCAGGAAGGGAAGAGGGTCACACCAGGGGAGTAGAGTGGCAGACAGGGCACAGGAAGGATACAAGAATCTGCCTGGGGTTCTGGACTAGGACTAAGGATTGCAGCCCTAACCAGACCCATGACAACCAAGGAATGGGCCAGCCAGAGCTGCCATGATGCCCAGCCCATAGTGCATGAGAGGCCAGAGCACCCCAGTATCCTGGAGCAGAGGACCTGCAGGGGCAGCACCCAGGTGTCTTCTGACACTCTTGAAGCAGTCTCTCTCCCCCTTGAATTTTAGCTCCACGCAGGCAGGGACTCTGCCTGTCTCCCAAACACCTGGCACAGTGCGTGGCACATAGTTCCTGATAGATATTTTGGTTGACTCACTGCCAGGTCGGGCAACAGAACTTCTCTTCTTCACCTTCCTCTACCTGGCTCCAAACTTCTAGATGTGTGATCAGAGACAAGGTATCTAACATCTTTGGGTCTCGGTTTCCTTGTGTAAGGAACTTGCAGGGGTAGTCATGGCACACACCTCAGGGCTGTGGTGAGGGTTAGATGAGTTAACACACGCAGGGCACTTAGACTGGAGCCCAGCACGCTGCCCCGGCTACCAGTTCTCTCTCCATCAGCAGCAGCAGCATTGCTCTCTCCTGTCGTCTTCATTTCCTGGTCATTTTCTTCTATACTGACCCTTCTTTTGCTCTCCTTCTAAACAACCCTTTCTTCCCCTCCTGAAAGTGGTCCTATCCCCATCTTTTCAGAATATGCAGAGTAAAGGAAGGACTCTAAGACTGTGGACACACCATCCAGCTCCTTGGTTACCCAACACTCACCCTCAGTGCTGAGACCAGCAAAGGAGACACTCTCTGTCATTCCTCATTGGAATCCTGGCTTAACTATGGGCACCACAAATTCTGGAAGTTGGCATCATATGATTGACACCTGTGGCTCTCCAGTGCTTGGTATTATCTTTCTAATTTAATACAGTGGTGAATAGAGGATTGATAGGAATTTTAAAACCCCAAATTAATTTGGTTAACAATAAAATCAAAGTTGTTTGCAGTGAAATGGTCTTTTCCTGTCAGCAAGGTGTGGAAGGAGACGTGCTCCCACCTGCAGACTAGTGACAACAAATGGGAAGCTGTGGGTTGGGTTTGCAGCCTTCCACCACCCAACCTTCACACTGGATAATAAAATGGGTAAGGAGGGTTCAGGAGCAAAGAGGCAACTGCAGCTCCTCCTGCTCATGTGGGCCGCAGAAAAGTCTGTGGGGCTGGAGCTGATTAAGAGGAGGGCTGGGAGGGAGTACGCCTGAGATGAGAGAGGAAACCTGGCTGGAGGGATACAGCTGATTTGGGCGACCACCACTACCCTTGCCTTCCTCTTATGGCATCTCTCCAGAGATATGAATAAGACAAATATCCTATGGCTAAACCCAGCAGAGCTGTCTTCAGGGAATTCTAAGTCCATGTTGTGTCTTGGCACTGTGATATGTCTAGGGTGGTCAGAGATGGAGGGCCAAGTCCTGAAACGAAGTCCACATGAGTTCCGTCCTTGGCCTCAGTTCACATCTGTGGGAGGCAGAGACAGCCCACTGACCTCTGAAGAGGGCTCGGAGGGTCTATGTTCCACAATGCTAGGGCCTGAGAATAAATGGGGAGAAACAGTCTATCTATATTTATAATTATACTCATACCCTATATATGTGAAATGTGAGTACAATATTAATTTCATTTGTATACTCTATTTTTGTATATTTAGTAAGTAGTAAATTTAGAGATTCTTGATCCATGGGCAGAGGCACAGTCCTGTTAAAAGAGAAAGCCTTGTGCCATTCAGGTCAAAACTGATGAGATCAAAATTGGCTCACAAGCCTTCCTCTCTGCCTCTTATAATGACAAAGCCTGTTCCCATTTTCAGCACTTACTATTACCAGGCACACTGCACCAGGTGCATTACATGCATTATCTTTATAGCTTTTAAAAGCTCCCCTGAAAGGCAGGCATTATACCTTTATTTCACAGAAGAAGAAACTGAGGCTTACAATGGTTAAGAAATTTGCTCGAGGTCACACAGCGAGCAAGGAAGCCAAGATTCAAACCCAGTTTCGACAGTGGCAAAACCTTTGGTTTCACCCAGAAGCCACTGGTTCTTTGACTTCAACGTGCATCAGACTCAATATTTAGTAAAGTGTAAGTTCCATGTCCCACCTCTTGACTTTCTGATTCAGGCTGGGGTGGAACCCGGGAATATGGGCCTCTAACAAGCACCACAGGTGAGTCTGAAGCCCATGGTCCAGGAACCCACTTTGAGAATAGTGCTCTAACGGACCTTGCCCCAGAAGGAACCCGTGAGCCAAATATGAATTCACTTTCCTCTCTTCATCCAGTTTCCTCAATCAGCCCATCTCTCTACATCCCTCAGCCCACCTCCCTCAGAATTCATGCCAGTCAGCAAACCTACTACCTGTGTATGCCCACACAGATGTAGCTATAAGCCCTTTTCCTTTTAATATACTATGCAGCAAAAGAAAGAAGGAGCTCCTACCCTTCCAGACAGCATGGATGGAACTGGAGTGAAATAAGCCAGGCAGTGAAAGACAAATACTATACTATCTCACCTGTAAGTGGAACCTAATCAACAAAACAAACAAGTGAGCAAAATATAACCAGAGACATTGAAATTAAGAACAAACTGACAGTAACCAGAGGGGAGGTGGGAAGGGATAATGGGGAAAAGAGGGAGAAGGGTTTTCAGGAACATGTATAAAGGACATAGGGACAAAACAAAAGAGGGGTAGGATCAGGGGTGGGGAGTGGGAATGGCTGGGGTGGGCGGAGTGGTGGTGGGGGAAATGGAGACAACTGTACTTGAACAACAATAAAAAGGTTTTTTTTAAGTTTTTTCTTTCCATTCTTAACTTTGACTAATGCCCCCAGGCTTAGGTTTTTCAGAGGAAGAGTCTTTTAGTTTGTCTTTCACTTCCAGGGCAACTTCTCCTACAAACACTCATGTGTACCCCGCGGTGAGTTTTCCTCTGGACCTTTTGGTGACGAGCTGCGAGCTGCGTCACAAAAGGGGAGGCAGCCTCCTGTAGAGCAGCCAGAAGCAAACTCCAGAGGAGCAGTGTTGCTTTTATATAGTCCTTCCCAGAGAGGGGAGTCCAGTCTTCACACATATCCAAGGTGGTGTCTGCTGATGGCCCTATTTTTTCTGCCTCCAGGCTGGAGACACCATCATTCATGGATCCAAGATCTTAAAGAGTCTCCAAAGACAGAAAAATAGCATCTATTCTTCTTAGTCCAACCTGGGCTTTCCCAGAGTATAGAAGCCAGTGTTCTTGCCACCCACCCATATACACACACACTCAGTACCCTTGGGTGTCCTGCTTGGTTCTCACCTCTGTGTAGGCCTGAGTCACCTGCTCATACAAAGACTGGTGGTGGTGGATTGCCAGCTCCAGGTCCTGCATCTCGGATGGCAGGCCACCTTCACTGCACATCTTGCACCAAGCGTCCACTCCCGACAGGAACTGGAAGGAAATGTCAGCTGGGTTAGTGTGGGGCATTGGGGGTGGGCAATGGACAAATTATGCAGAGACCTAGGGAAGAAGCATCATCGGGACCTCAGAGGCCACCGCAGAGGCTGGAAGTTTTTCTTTAATTGTACAAATATTAACTCCATGTAGGAAGTCAGACCCAGTACCTGTTTAAGAAATGTGGTTTCCACAAACAAAGATGACTATTATGAAACTGCTGGCAGTGCGAGTCATCTGCATGTTCATCGGATTATATCCACATATTGACTATGAAATACAGGTGTGCAAATAGCTCATTACATTACATGTATACATTAGAGCTGCTTGTCCTGTGCACACTCACAGGCACACGTGGGGCGCTACACTTAATGTAACGGAATGTTTCCATACAGGTACATTACAGTGTGTACACTGAGTTGCGAAGAGGAGCCAAGAGCATATAATACAGGTCCCTCGGGAAACTTGAGGAGACTTTCCCACAAGGAATGGAGATTAACCCTCAAGAAGACACTTACTGTTGGGTCAGTAGCCTCAGGGGTGGAAGAGGGGAGGGGCAGCTTAGGGGGCCAGACTGTACTGTGCCTATGGTGGCAGTGGCTCCTGGAATGTGACATATAGATATAGACCTTGACAGATACCAAATTATTTAAAAATGAAAATTAACAACTGTGGAA
Source organism: Tonatia bakeri (assembly GCA_004024845.1). Taxonomy (NCBI): domain Eukaryota; kingdom Metazoa; phylum Chordata; class Mammalia; order Chiroptera; family Phyllostomidae; genus Tonatia; species Tonatia bakeri. The sequence goes on from PVIA01000431.1 coordinate 394,629, forward strand.
GACTATAGGTTTCTGTGCACAAATGGTAAGCCAACTGAAATCACTCAGATTTATTAGGTGGGAACACACACCTTTAAAATGCAAATAACTTTTCATCCAACAGTCCGGAATGGTTTTTGTCTGTGATTCTTCTCACTTGGGTGCACAGCTCCATTCAAATTAATTGCCTAGATACCCTTTTATCTCATTGCTTAGAACAGCCCACATGAGAACAATAAAGAGCTGCCTAAATAAACGCATTGAAAAAATAGCCTTGAATCCATTGTTGGGTGTGTTTTTTTCCCCTAGCTAAATAGAATCACAGTTATGAGTTTCCCTGAAGAAGTGGTAATATCTGAGGAAACCACATTAAAAATAGATACAAATAAAATTGCTCCTGATCCAAACTAAGTCAGGAAACATCAGCAAGAAGCTTGACTCCTCCAGCTATTCTCAGTCCCGGCGCTGCATTTTCTGTACCCACACACACACTAACACACGCAAGTGTATCATAAACTTTACTAACATAAGAGATACGTGGCACAGAATTTACACAGAATAATAACATACACAATGCTCTCTATTGTAATTCCATGCAGCCAACTGATTCTCACAGGATGCTTTTGTATGTGACATATTTGCATAGTAGTGACATGAAAGCTGATCGATAGTTTCACTTAAGATTTTTTTCAAGGAAATAATATTTATTTTTTTAATTTATTTTACCAATTATGCTATTACAGTTGTCCCATTTCTCCCCATTTATTCCCATCTGCCCTGCACATCACCTCCCGCCCTCATTCCGCCCAACCCCTTAGTTCATGTCCATGGGTCGTGCATGTAAGTGCTTTGGCTTCTATATTTCTTACACTACTCTTAATCTCCCCTGTCTATTTTCTACCTACCATTTATGCTACTTACTCCCTGTACCTAGTCTTCCATTCTCCCCCTCCCTCTTCCCCACTGATAATCCTCCATGTGATCTCCATTTCAGTGATTCTGTTCCTGGTCTAGTTGTTTGCTTAGTTTGTTTTTGTCTTTGTTTTATGTTTGGTTGTTGGAAGTTGTGAGTTTGTTGCCATTTTACTATTCATATTTTTGGTCTTCTTTCTCTTAAATAAGTCCCTTTAACATTTCACATAATAAGGGCTTGGTGATGATGAATTCCTTGAACTTGAACTTATCTGGGAAGCACTTATCTGCCCCTCCATTCTAAATGAAAGCTTTGCTGGATAGAGTAATCTTGGATGTAGGTCCTTGCCTTTCATGACTTTGAATGCTTCTTTCTAGCCCCTTCTTTCCTGTAAGGTCTCTTTTGAGAAATCAGCTGATAGTCTTATGAGAACTCTTTTGTAGGTAATTGTCTCCTTTTCTTTTGTGGCTTTTAAGATTCTCTCCTTATTTTTCATCTTGGGTAATATAATTATGAGGTACCTTGGTGTGTGCTTCCTTGGGTTCAACTTCTTTGGGACTTTCTGAGCTTCCTGGACTTCCTGGAAGTCTATTTCCTTCACCAGATTAGGAAAAGTTTTCCTTCATTATTTTTTCAAATAAGTTTTCAATGTCTTGCTCTTCTCCTTCTGGCATCCATATAATTCAGATGCTGGAATGTTTAAAGTTGTCCTGGAAGTTCCTAAGACTCTCCTTGTTTTTTCTGAATTCTTGTTTCTTCATTCTGTTCTGGTTGAATGTTTATTTCTTCCTTCTGATCCAAACTGTTGATTTGAGTCCTGGTTTCCTTCCCTTCACTGTTTGTTCCCTGTACAGTTTCCTTTATTTTATTTTGCATAGCCTTCACTTTTTCCTCTATTTTGTGACCATACTTAACCAATTCTGTGAGCATCCTGATTACCAGTGTTTTGAACTGTGCATCTGATAGGCTGGCTATCTCTTTGTCGCTTGGTTGTATTTTTCCTCGGAGCTTTGATCTGTTCTTTCATTTGGGCCTATTGTTGTTGTTGTTGTTTTGTCTGGGTGTACCTGTTACATAGTAAGGGGCAGAGCTTTAGGTATTCACCAGGGCAGGGCAACCCACCTCACTGTACTGTGGTACTATATGTGGGGGAGGGCTCCAAGAGGGAACAATGGCATTTGCTCAGCTTTCTGCTGGCTTTCAGTCATGTCCCCCACTACCCACAAACAAATTGGGCCCTTACGGTGCTGATTCCCGAGTGGGTGGTTTTGTGTACTTTCTAGGACCCTGTGGGTCTCTCCAGTGAACTCTCCTGTGAGGCTGGGAGTTTCTCCCACTGCCACCTCAATCCCCACAGGTGTTTTCAATCAGAGGTTTTGAGGCTTTGTTTCCCTGAGCTGGAACACTGGGCTGTGCAATCTGTCTTGCTCCCCAGTTGTTCCTCCCAGTTTTTCTGCACACAAATGTGGGACCACCTGGTCTACCAGCTGCCACCTTGCCACAAGTCCTCTCTGCCTGGCTGCCTGTCTTCGCCCCTTCTACCAGTCCGAATGAATGTTTCTTCTTTAATTCCTTGGTCGTTGGACTTCCATACAGTTTGATTTTCTGTCAGTTCTGGTAATTTTTGTTTGTTTGTTTTTTAAATTTGTCGTTGTCCTTTTTTTGGTTGTGCAAGGAGACATAGTGTGTCTACCTATACCTCCATGTTGGCCGGAAGTCAGTTTCACTTATGTTGGTGTAAGACAAAAGTGAAACTACCTCAAGCTTATGTCAGAACATTATTTGTTCATCCATGATGTGAGGGACTTCTGTGCAGAATGGAATAATAGTTTATGAATATCAGAAGAATGTTTCCTCAATTCTGTGTGCCATTCATAATGTAAGAGCTGCAAACAAGACACATTTTTAAGTTCATCTGTACCATAAAATCTTTTCTCCTTCATTTTTTAAGACTCTAGACAATCAATAAAACAATAAATCCAGCCTTGGTTTGTAGCATTTGCTGATTTCCATGATGTAAAACTACTACCTTTGTCTATTTCAAGCTCCCAATGTGACACCACCAAATGTGGAGTTAAGAAGAGATGACTGGTAGCACACATGCACAGTATCTCCACCACAGATACAAATTTCCAAATAGATATAAATAACATCAACAACCTAGATAATGCATTGTAGCAAAATAAATGGGAAATAATGAGTTTTAAGTATTTATTGACTTGGCCTTTAATACAACATAGTGAATATAAATTTAGCTTAAGTAATGCTATATTTAACAACCAGTTCACAAAATTCCTGCAATTTTAACAATTGGACCTCCATGATCTGGTTAGAGTGAGTTCCAACACACCCCTGGATCTGAGGCAGATCATTTATTCTCTCCAAGCTCCAATGCTTGTCTCTGTAAAATGAGTTAGTGATGTCACTGGCCAGTACCAGTAAGTAAATGAGAACCAGTAATTGTTACTTCTAACTACTGTGTTATTGGTACATTATTATTATTATTATTATCTATAGCAAATACTTCATGTAATATCAGTTTCCCCCTGCTCTCAGTACTCTTATGATCAGTTCAGTTTCACCCCTTTTGTCCAAGCTCAAGGAACACAAACTAGGCAGGCAATCAATGCACACAAGTACACACAACAATAAACTATTCAGTGGCATGTAAATAGACTCTGGGTTTCTTCTTATTTGGATGATAAACAAAGCCACTAATGTTTCTTTATATACACAGGGGCATGAAAGTGGGAGACATGGGTTATTGTTGCACCTACTCATCAGGGTCTTCAGTGTTTCAGAGAGAGGAGGAGCTCCCTACAGAGTGTATATCCTCCCACCCTTCCCACCAATAGCAACCTCTGCAGCTCCCTTGGCCTCACCTGCTCAGCCTTCTGGTGGAATACTGCAGACATGGCGAGGATGGTGCTACGTTCATCCAGGGCAGCTGCAAAGCTCTTCCACTCCTGGTCCAGCTGTGTGGAAATCTGCTTGATTTGCTGCGAGGCATAATGACCAGCCTCAGAGAGGCGAGAAGCCACGGACATGATGCGGTTGATGTTGACATAGGCATTCTGGAAAGCAAAGCAGAGTGAGTGCATAGTGGGGCAGGTTGACAAGGCATCCACTGAGCACTTTGGGGGTGGTAGGTATTTGGGAAAGCAAGCTACCCCAAATAATAATTATGAGACAGGATGGTATAGGCCACACTAGCATATCTGTTATTGGCCCAAGGGAAGTCTTTGTATATGATAAAATTTCCACAGATAGCAGGTAAGATAACTGATGCTTTCCATTCCGGGGACCAGCATAGTTTTTGTGCCAACTACTAATGCACATAAGTGCAGTCATTTTGAATGGAATACCTTAGTAAACCTCACTATCATTTTTGAGATCATGCCAATGGGAACAGTATGGTACTCCTAAGAGTTACCTTCTTGCCCTGTCTGGTATAGCTGAGTGGATTGAGCATGGGCCTGTGAACCAAAGGGTAGCTGTTCAATTCCCAGTCAGAGCACATGGTTGGGTTGCAGGCCAGGTCCCCAGCAAGGGGTGCGTGAGAGGGAACCACACATTGATGTTTCTCTCCCTCTCTCTCCTTCCCTTCCCCTCTCTAAATAAACTCTTTATAAAAAAAGTTATTTTCTGAAAGTAATGGCTCAGACTAGGGCAAAAGCTGGAGGTGGCCAAAACAATTCTCTTGCTCAGGAAAGAGCTATGCCTAGGCCATTATTGCCACCTACAACAGGGAAGCAGTGTATACCAAAGAGGGTAAAGGATACATGTTATGTGATAATTCTACATCTTCCCAGCACCATGGAAAAACTTTGCTGCCCCCATGCCACTCCCTCCACCAGAAGAGCTGGCACTGGCCATCAGTCAGGGTTTAAATAAAGAGAACACCTGAAGCCACAACACTTTTCCACGCTAAAAATAAGATCAATGGGACCTTTTCTTATCTCCCCTTGACTTAGGACCAAATCCTCACCTCACCCCAAAAGGCATCTGTGGGGCTTTCCTGGCCCTGGTGACTCTTTTCATCTTGTGTCTTGTTCACACTCATTCCTATCACTGACTGCCAATTGAAACTCATGACCACTATGGACACTGTTTCCTACTGGGCTAGTAGAAATCTCTCTAGGAAGGAACAAGACCAAAGAAAATCCCCACTAACATAAAACTAGTGAGCATGGTTATTTTTAACTGCTCCCTCCAATTAATTGTCTGAGGTATCAAAACAAGGAATACTGTGGCACTCACAGAGAGCTTCTCTGACTCTTAATGACTATCTGAAGAAGGATGCGGGTGACAGGTGGCTTGTACACCTTTGTTTTTTTGTTACAAATCTTCTCAAATGATAATAAACATTCTTCAACAACTGCATTTTCTCTTGGTTCCATTAGCTGAGGAGTAGCTCATTAATACTGGGTAAATTTAATGAAGGTTCTTTTTTTCCCCCTTCTTCCCTCATGGTCCCCATTCATCTTAGCTTTCCCCTAAGCACTCCATCCTAAACCTGAGCCAGGTGGTTAAGGTCTCTCTTCATTTAAAAGGTCTCTGTGGAAGTTTAACAGGTTCAGTGACACGCTTGAATACAAATCCATGCTGATGTCTAAGGACCCCCATGCATAAGCTTTTTCTTTAGTCTGGCCTGGGATCTTTCTGACATAGTACACTTCCTTTAATAGACTAGAACATTACTGAGACTTATTTGAAATAAGAATCCTTCAGAGATTTAGAAACCACTATCAGCCCTGTTTTCTGAGTTTGGACATAGATTCTACTTAAAATTAAACTGTATTTATAGAACTGACAGAAAAACTAACTCTGCACTTAGAGGGAAAGAAAAGGGAAAAAGGCATGTACTGACCTTAAAAGTTCTCTTTTCTAAGGGAATAACATGTATTTCCCCAAATTTCCTGCTTGTGTCTTTGTCTTAGTTTGGGGTCCCCCAAAGCAGACCCTGAGACAAGGATTTGGGGTAGATGCTGTATTTGAGTGTGATCCCAGGAAAAACAGTGAGGGAGTGTGGATTCAAAGAGGGCAGAGAGAAAAATGAATACGGGATGTGTGTTCATGAGTGGGCTGCTGCTATGAGCAGTTGGGAGCCATCCCTCCTGAAACTCTCTGAAACACTGTGCAGAACACATTTCCGAGCTGTCCAACTGGCAGGTGAGATTTCTGGAGTATTTACACACCAAGTCCCATTGCTCACTGTTGAAGGTCTCTACTTGAGTAGCTCCCTGGCATTTCCAACCTGACCTAAACACAGGCCAAGCATACTCCCCAGATTAGAGTGACCATAGGCAGAGAAATACAGGAAGTTGTCAGTATGTGGAGGAACTGTCCACAGAGGACCCTCAGGGAAGGCAAAGTGGATGTGGGTGCGGCATGGACAGTGTTGGATATACCTTGTCCTTCTAAGCTGGGTTTGAATCTCGGAACTCTCTACCTCACATGCATTTATCCAGATCTATCTAGGGTTGTTGAGTTTTTCTGTCCTGGGAAAGACCTTTGGCCAAATGGGAAGCAAGAAAACTATGAAGAGCAGGGCACTAGCCTGTCTCCAGGGCCCTTCGTGTACACCTTGTGGACGCCTGGCCCTCTATCATTACTGCCTGTTTTCATACTCCTCCACAGTGAACATAGTGAGGCATATTTCTCCTCACTTTCAGGAAGAAGTTTCCAGCTATTAGGAATGTCTAACTCTGGTTGCCTTCTTGAGGCTGTTAACACCTTGTCACTCATTCAAATATTTATGGAGAGTGAGCCAGGCTCTGTGTTGGGAGCTGTAGGAAATCAAAGAGGAATGAGACAGGATTCCTACCCTCAGGGGATCACAGCTGAGACTTAAGAAAAGCCCTCAAGTAAATGTAATTTAAAGCAAAATGAAGTAAGTGTTTTGAGAGAGGCAGAGGCCACTGCTGTGGGGATGCAGAGGGAAGGGATCTGAACCACTGGCCGAAATGTTGGGAAGGGGCTTCCCACACAGGAGGTGGTGGTGAGGCTGGCGGTCCTCCAAGGTCCCAGAAACCCTAAAGCTTATGATCTCAAAGGAAAGCTAAGAGCAAACAAACAAACAAAAGACCATAGCTTACATTTCATTCTAGAGACTAGTACAGTAAATGCATTTTTTGTTTCCTTATCAGTGGGCAGAAAAATGTCTTACTGAGACTAACAAATGATTAAGCTTCACAAAAGTAGTGGAGGCAGTATTCTCCATAATAGAGGGATAAATATAATGTTGACTCATGAATTTGCTAACTTTTCCCCTCTAAGGTCCTTTTCAGGATAGCAAAACACTGCCGACAAGTGACATTACCCAAGTTCATCATCACCATCTCCATTTTCGTCAGCCTAGAACCTGAGACAAGTGGGCAGATAGATTCTAAACTGCAGCCACAAACCAAACAAAAAAAGGAACAGCAGAGAAGGTCTCAAACGACTTAAAAGGAAAGAACATGCTTAAAGAGCTGGATTAAGAGGCTGGGTTAAAAAGGGTGCTTAGTCCTTAGGCACAAATGATATGTCATGGCCTTTGGTCAGTCCATCCATGTGGTCTGTGTCACCATTTATGCCTCCATTAAGGAGCATTTGGGGGCATCGTCTGTCCTGGGGACATAGCCAGTGATAATGGATATTCTGACTCTTCACAGCCTTCCCATTTCCTACCAGGTACCTCCTCCACCCCATCCCATCTTCCTGGCCCTGACACTCTTGTCTGCCAGGCTTAATGCCCTTCTCCTGCAGAGCTGTCCATCAGTTGAGAGCATCAAAAATAGGAGTCAGGAGACATGAGTTCTTGTTCACACTGGACTCTCACTTAAGATGTCATTTGCTTCCTCTGTGCCTCAGTTTCCTCATCTGTAAAGGGAGGTAGTTTAGCTAAATGATCTCAGACATTACATTTCCAAGAAAGTAGTGTTACCTCCACATAACCCAGGCCTCTAGATCCATCTCTGTTTACAGAGGGCACCAGATTGAATGTAGAGAAAATTTAGGAGGTCACAGTTTTCTTTTTTCTTCTCTTCAGTGCCAGGGAGGAATGAGGACTTACTATATTCCCCTCCCAAAACCCTCTTCTTTAGAGGAAGTGGGGTGTAAACTGAAGAAACAAGAGTAACTCAAAACCTTCAAGTGCTTATGTGCAATGGGAAGGTTTTATTTTTTTAAGGATATTATTTATTTATTTTTAGAGACAGCAGAAGGGAAGGAGAAAGAGAGAGAGAGAAACATCAATGTGTGGTTGCCTCTTGCACACCCCCTACTGGGGACCTGGCCCGCAACCTAGGCATGTGCCCTGACTGGGAATTGAACCAGCAATCCTTTGGTTCACAGTCCAGGGCTCAATCCACTGAGCCACACCAACCAGGGCTGAGGTTTTAAACAAAAGAGTAACATGATATGACTCATGCTTTCAGAAGATCTCCCTGTGTGCTAAAGGGCTAGGGAGAGGAAGAGTGCATGGAGTGAGACCACGAAGAGGAGTCCTGCGTACTGCAGAGGGACACATAGCCCAGCCTCAGCTGCCTGTCATGTGCCTTAGCTTCTCATCCTGGCTCTGCTCTCTGCCCTCTCACAGGAGGGCCACAGCTGCAGCTGAGTGATGACACAGACCTGCTGCTCCCCTCCCGCTGTCCTCTTCAGCTCCTTCCGCTGAGCCAAGCTGCCTAGACTAACCTGGCCAAAAATTAATAATGTGGCTAATAATTCTGGCTTAGTATCATCTTAATCCCTTACTTTAAGACTGTTTTGTTAATTTACTTTTTTAAAAAATTATATTTCATTGTTTATGCTATTATAGTTGCTTTGTTAATTTAAACCCCCACATATATGTAGTGCTATTATTATTATCATTATTCAAAGTGTTGCATAGACCAAGATATTAACACCACCCTGAAGAATGCAAGGTGCCCACAGCAGTGTCCGTGGCTTCATTCACCACATCCTACTGCCCCCAAAGGTTCTCCTCCCATCATTTTGGTCACAAATGGGAAAAATAACTAACCTCCAGCAAAATCTCACTAACTCAAAAACCCTCTACATTTACACCCTGCCCCTACTTTTGTTGCCTACAAAATGATCTGTTTTCTCATTTCATTCCTGCATTCATCCATTAACTGGAGATCACAGGATGGAGGGCTCCTTCTCCTGAGGACTTGCCTCCTGTTGTGACAAACTGAAATCAATGGAGCAGAGTCATTCTCCTGAAAGAACTTCTTGGCAGGATCTTGGTGCAAGTTTTCAGCCCTGCCAAAGGCTTTCCCTTTGAGCCTGGCTCCTGGCTGCCCTGACTGGCTACAGAAACATGCAAAGGTACTTACAGATAATAACTTCCTGCTTAAAAACCCAGATAACTTTTTTCTTTAAATGAAGTTTTTATGTGGTGTACTTTGAAAGAGATACTGGTTTTTCTAGAAGTAATCATTTGATGCATTTCGGTAACCCTAAGGTCTATGTCAGGGCCTGAGTGTAAGAACAGATCGTTTCTGAATCTGCATATTATTTGAATCCCATTCACTTTACTCCTATAAACAGAGGCGAATTTTGTGTTCCTGTGGTCATACATTCACACTCTGAATCAGAACCTCTCTCCTGTGGGTTACACAAGACACAAAACATCCAGTCCACTGCCTGGCATATAACCGATAACTCAAAGAATGCTGGATCTTTTCCCTCATCCAGTTCTAGCAGGTTGGTGTTAACTCTCCAAATCAAATGCAAACCAACTCAAAGTATTAGTTAAAAGCATAACAAAAGAAAAACAATATCAACTACTCCAACTAGAGGCAAATATTCTAACAACAGTCTAAAGTACCATTGCATTTCACAGCAAGCTCGCCACGTGTCCTGCTATTCCTGAGAAATATCCCTGCAGCTGGTGAAGCTGCCCTGGCTACCTGTCAGGCCACTGCCCTGCACAGCACAGACCCTCTGGTGGCAGCTGTCCTTCCCCTACAATTCGAGGGTCTAGGGCGCTGAATGGTCCAACAGAGAACTCAGAATCAGTCAGAGACTGCTCTGTGAGCCATGCCCTTCCAACACATTGTCCTTCCATCACTTAAGTTGGAAAAATACAACTCTTTGTCTCTTGGGATAACCTTCTTAAGGCATCCCTGCTCCCCTGGCATGTGTTAGCCATGCCCAAAGCACTCAAAAGTGGGTAGTCTTGTCCTCATACAAGAGAATAGATCCTTTTTCTTGTTACCATTTTGCGAAGGGCGGCAGAAGTCCCCTCACCAGGTTGGGCATGGGGCCCTTCATGTTGTCGTCCGGGGGCTGTTTCTCATACTCACCTCCAGAGAGGCAGAGGGGAGTCAGTGAAGAGCCGTCTCACCTCTGGGAGGGATGAGTCCTGGGCCTGGCCTTCTCCATCCCATCCCAGTTAATGGGCCGGCTGTGGCTTTTAAATCATTGTTATGAAAATGGAAGAAGCTGTAATCCATCAGATGGTCAGAGAAGGTGAGGCACAGCAACCACACACTAGCGGTCACACCGCTGAAGGGATTCAGTCCTCTAGACCAGCTCTGGAGACCTGGCCTCCCCAAGTCCAAAAGTACAGGGACAGAGGCCAGGCAACAACCTCCAGAAGCCAAAGTACTCAGCAAAACTCATTCAGGTCAAATAAAAAACAAATGTTAAATCAAAATATGGAGGACAAGATATATGTAAAAATATTATGTCCTCAGCTGAAAACAGTTAGGCATACCAAGGGTGTGCACACAGGTATTTTCAGTTACTGACTGCTTATTTTGTATCAAACATACATGGTAATGGGGACTTTTTTAAGAATCTTTTTCTCATCTCAATTCTCTGTATATAGAGAAAATTTTTAAAAATAATATCTATTTTAAAGATAACTTTTTAAAATTATAAAGAATAGGTATATAACAGTTTATCCCACAGGCTTTTTCATCCCACTGAAACATCAAAATATCAAATGCCTCTGGATGATGGAGCTAACAGGGAAGTTAATTTAACCTTTGGCTTCTGTCAGACTCCTTTTCATCGAGACACAAAAGCTATTTACAGTTTTTGTTTTTTGTTTCCTCTGCAAATATGCTATGGGTTGTGAAAATGTTTTTAATTTTAATGCATTTAGTATTTTTAGTATTTTTAGTTTTAAAAATTATCTTGATGTATATTTAATTTTAATGATTTGGCCAGGTTGCATTCCTTGAAAGCTGTACTTACTCAGATTTCTCCATCTTTTTTTACTTTGGTAGAACTTTTTTTTTAAAGTAAAGTACAATTTACATACAAGTGAAATAGGTAAGTTTTAGTGAGCAAATACCACTTTTATAAGGAGAAAAATATAAACACAGTATTTAAAATTTTTTAGATGTTCATGTAGCAATCTTGTTTTAACCTCAGAAAAAAAAAAGCCCAGACATTTCTTGAGTCCACCTGGTAGGTACTTAAAAATTCGTTAAGTCGACACAAAGAAAGGCAAATCAGGACTAGACCCAGGCCTCTTGATTCCTAGTCTCTATGACCTTTCTGCTTATAAGCTACCTTTTCTCATGCCTTGAAACTTACATTCATTGAAGTTTTTGTTTTGTCACACTCAAAGAAAGTCATAAAGAGAAGTATTTGGAGATTTTCCCACACTGCTTTCAGTGGCTTTGTAAGTAACGTTCAACATCAGTAAGAAAATAAAAAGACTGTGCCAAGGCAATGGAAAAAGCTGAACCTCTCTTCCTTTCTCCAGATTAATGGTGCCATATGTATTGCTTACATCTTTGCTGGTACCAAACTCACTTTGGGTACTGAAGCTATTAAACCATCAGCTTATGATTAATTAGTTTAACATGTTTAACATTACAATGTAAACCTGCTGATCCCACCTCGAAACATATGGACACTGGGATAGTAACATCTGGAATAAGAACTGTCCATGCTTGAAACTCTTCCTGCCAATAGCTGAGATGTGATGAGCTCTAAATGAAAACCCCAACTTCTGCCTCCTGCAAACCACAGGGTGCCCTCTAGGGGGCCAAATGGGGCAGCTGATGAATGACTATCTGGTCAAATCTGGCCAAACAGTAGGTTAAAGCATGTGGAAGCCATCTGTCACTGTTGGGTGGAGAGAGGAAAGGAGCTGGAGTAGCCCCGGTGCTCAGCAAAGATAACGTTGGCCCATTAATCCCTCTGTCCCTTTCACCTGGCTTGCTGTAGCAATGTTTTCTCAGACAATTGCTTTACAAACCATTAAGCAGCCGCGAAAATATGTGCCTGGCCATATGTCTGAGGGCCAAGGAAACCCAGGAGCAGATTTAAGTTAAAAAAGAAGTCAGCCTCTCCTCTTTTTTTCTGTTTTGAGTGAAACTTCCTTGGAGGGGGTGAGTATCTTTGTATGAGGTATCACTGCAGGACTGATATGATAGGGTGGGGTGGGGACAGCTGGAATCAGATTCATAGATACCAGTGGACAGAGTGGTTGGGAACAATGCAGCTCTTCTGGGTTATGAAGTAGTAATTTCAGGCTGCCTTTATGGTTGAAATCAAAGGCTATAAGACTTCAAGAAAATGCATTCACCAGTATTTTATTCCCTTGGCTCTTTCTCTTACAGGACCCAGCTATTCTGAGCTTGTTCTGTGACATCGGTACAGCCTGGGAGCTGGTTAGAAATGCAGAATCTCAGGCCCCTTCCCAACATCCTGAATGTGAAGCTGCATTTTAACAAGATTGTCACAGGTGATACATATGCACATTAAAGTTTGAGAAGCTCTGTAGATGGGAACTCTGAGGAGCTTTCCCTAGACAAGGAGAACTATTTCTTCTAGCACTCTCAACCCTGACAATAATAATAGCTGAACATTTGCCAAGTGTAACACCATGCCAAATGCTGTGCCTAAAATGCACAGTCACATCTTATCCTTACAACATCCCTGGCACAGGCACAACCATTATTCCCATTTACAGATGTGGTGGTGAGGCTCTGAAAAGCCGAAAGAACTTGCCTACAATCACAGAACTAGGAGGGAACTAGAGCCAGTTAGTTCCTTGTGCCCATGCTCTTTCCTGCCTTGCTGTTTTACTTTGCCATAAATGTAAAAGCAGTTGGACTAGCCAAGGATATCCCTCAAGGGATAAGAGAGACAATGAAAAGTTTCTCCCCAAAATTTAAAAGCTCATCTCCAAGAGAAATAGGGTCCTTGGAGAGAGAATTTGATAAAAATTTCCACATCTCTGAGGCCTCCCATTGGGGTTCTTGACTTGCCCTTGGAATTCCCAGAACAGCTCGGCTCCAGAGTGGGCAGGACCCTGGTAGGTGGCTTCTCTTGTCTTCTCCCTCCCTGGAGCAATAATCCCCATCTGTAAACCCAAGACCAGCCACCCTGGGGAACAAAAAGGTACCTGCCTCCACAGGACCACAGGAGAGCTAAGGATTAAGGTAACACTCTGCCCCTTTAATCAATAACTTCCCTTGTTGCTAGAGTCTTAAATCTCCATCCTATTTGTTTATTCAACTATTCATTCAACAATGTAAGGCTCTGTGTAAGTTCCCTAACAAGAGAGACCAAATTTGTATGTTCATGGGGCTTACATTTTAGTAGAGAAGAGAATAAATGAATACTCATTATGTTTCTCATTTCGGTGCTACATGAAATACAGCTGAGTTAGAGGTAAATCACGGTAAGGCAGGGAAAGCGCTACTGCAGACAGAGAAGTCAGGTCAGGCTGACCCCTGGAATCAGGATCGCACGCCTGAGCTTAGCCCTGAATGAAGTGAGAGTGAACACTTTCACCTCAGGTGGGAAGAGGTTCCAGGCAGTACGAACAGCAAGGGCGAAGACCATGGGGCGGGAATGACATGGAGTGCTCGAAGAACAGAAAGAAACCCATGGTGACTGCAGCGGATGAGGAGGTGGTAGAGGTTGAGATTCGAGAGGTAACTGAGGTCCAGACCACACAGAGCCTCATACACCATGGTAAGGGCCTTCAGCTTTTATCCTGAGAATAGGAAGACATTAAAGCACTCTGAGTGTAGAGTGACATGATATGATGGGTTTTACTTTTGGCAGGATCACGCAGGCTGTTGTGTTGCGAACGGACTATAAGGAAGCAAAGGGGAAAGCAAGCAGACCAGGTAGGGCTTACTACCATAGTACAGGCAGGAGCTGATGGCACTTGGACGAGGGTGGTGGCGGTGGAGGTGGTAACAAGTGGCCAGGTTCTGTATATATTTTGAGGGTAGAACCAAAAGGACTTGCTGATGGAAATGCTTTATTTCTTTCATATTTCTGGGACTCTAGCTATGTCGTGAACTCTGACCTCTACCTTAACATGCTGCTCCCTTCCCATCTGCCTACCTAGTAGTCCTGGCGTCCCAGTTCTCAAATGTCCTGATTTGCAAAGGTCTCGCCTGTCTGTCCTTGATCAGCCTCTGTGCCTCATCTGGTTCTCCTGCTGGCTACCACCATAGCCCAGATGGCATATGTAATGCTGCTGCTTATTATTATCAATACTTCATATTTGTGTTGTGCTTTATGGTTTAAGTCTTTTCATGTAGGTTATCTCATCTGACATGCTAGGTTTCATAGACCATTTCATGCCTTTCATTTGCCTCCAGGAGACCTCAAAGAGGCATGAGTCAGCTTTGGCTGAATTTCAGACAAATTAACTCCCTGGTGGCTGCAGATGGCAGAGAGCAGACACTGCTATATGTGAGTATATAAAAGTGTGTGAGTAAACTGAGTTACAAGGCTCAGGAGGTACACACCCAAAGGGCACAGTCAACAACCTGAGGGCAAGGAACATGCTAACAGAGGTCCCAGAAAGCAGTGGTTTGAAGCCAGGAGAGAGGTACCAGGGCTGTGGGCAGAGAAATAGGAGTAAGGGAGAAGAGGCAGGGAATCTGGGGCTAGGGAAGGGGGGCAACGCATGATCAAGAGAAGAGACTGAATCTCCTCACTAAAGAGTGGAGTGCCGGCCATGAGTCAGGATACGGAGTGGTCAGCCAAGCACTGCTGGTCAACTCAGAGAAGCCTTTCAGAAGGGAACCCAGCCAAGTGACTGGGCAGCAGGTGAGAGAAGCCAGCATTATGTACCAGACTGATGCTGAAGAAGCCTCTGCCTACACCAAGGAGCTTTCCTATGTTTCTTGTTGGAACAGGAGCCAATCCCCAAAACAGCTAAACAGAGACCAATGTGTAAAAGTTAATGGGACACCTAGAGAGGATGGGGTAGAGAACAACGTATAGGGAGTAAACTCAGATACTCTTTCTCCCTGCATACTCCTGACCTTGAAAGGAAGTTCTCACCTCCATTTCCACAGGCTAATTATGCAGTGGCTTTAGAGCTTGACCCTAGGGCAATTGTCCCTTGGCTTATTTTCTTTGCCCTGGACCAGTGATTCTGTCTGGTTCTCAACCTTGTACGGATCTCCTGGGCTCCACCCCAGCACAGTAAATCACAGTCCCAGGCAGTGGGGCCCACATGTGGCACTTTTTCAAAGTTCAAAGTTCCCAGGTGATCCTAGTGGGCAGCCAGGGTGGAGAGCTGCTGCCTCAGACATGTGCACAAGCTCCACCAGGCTAGTTCAAAGCACACTGTTCTCTCCTCAGGACAAGTTTAATGCTGACAGCAGTGCCAAGAACAAGGATCACAAATGGATCCTGAGCAGATCAGAAAATAAAATCTAATCCTCCCACTGAGTTGGAAGAAAAGGGAGATTCCACCCATAAGGCTATTTGTGGAGATACAAACACTGCATCCTGTTCAACTTGCTCACCAAGAACACGTCTGGCTGATGGTACATGCAGTATTATACAAGTGCCTTAGGAATCCCAGTGTTAACCGCAAACACTGGATCCCATTCATTCTTGTCAGACAGGACACATGTTAGAGGCTTTACTTCCATTTTAAGGATTAGAAACTCAGAAACAGAGATGCTCGAAGTCATGGAATTTGAAAGATCATCTAGTCCCACAGTTCTCGGACTTGAATGTGCATCACCTGGGGACTGCTCTCATTCACTGTCTTGTTCAGCTTCTGCTGGAATCACATCCGATGGTGCTCCCTCAGGAGTGCAGGCCCTACTTACCAGTTCTGCATCCTTGCTGCCCAAACTCTGTTCCAGGTTGGGGATGGACACTGTGGCAGGCTTAATATCCTTGTTCATTCAGCAAGCACTTATTAGAAATCTACTAGGTGCAGCCATTGTTATAGGTCCTGGTGATGCAGGTGTGAATGAAAGAAAGCTCTGCCCTTAGGAGCTTACAGCCTAGTGGGCTAAGTTCTCTTTGCATTGGGTACATGAATTTGAGGATGGCTCAACTGCAAGCTACTTGAAGATAGCTTTTTGTCTTACGAGTCTTGCTGTTTAGCAAAAGGCACAGAGAATACAGGCAGCAAAAGTCTGCTGAATACACCAATGAGTGGATGCCGAGTGGTGCGCCTGGCCCTCCCACCCCAGCTTTGCTACCACCACCAGGGCTGGTGCCTGTGTTCTGTCCCTGTCAGTCCCTTAACCACTAAGAAGGTGGTATCTTCGATCTAGTGGAATCCACTTAAAAATATGCCCTCTCCAGCTGTCTTTTTCTTCACATTTTTACTTTTATTGAGATATAATTCACATACCATACAATTTACCCATTTAAAGTACACAACTCAACAGTTTTTAGTATAATAGTGTTTAGCATACACACGTAAAACCAGCACCACAGTCAATTTTAGAATATTTTCCTCATTCCAAAAAGAAACCCAGTCCCCTTTTGCTACTGTCCTCCTACCTTCCATCCATCCCAACCCTAAGCAATGACTAATCTAATTTTTGTCTCTATAGGTTTGCCTATTCCAGACTTTTATATAAGTGAAATCATGTAAATACGTTGTCTTTGGTTACTGGATTTCTTTCACTTAGTAAAATGTTTTCAAGGTTCATCCATGTTACAGCATGTATCAGCATTTCATTTCTTTCTACAGCCAAATAGTATTCTATTATATGGATATACCACATTTTGTTTATCCATTCATCAGCAGATATACATTTAGGTTATTCCTACATTTTAGTTATTATGAATATTGTTGCTATAAACATTTGTGTACAATGTGTGGACACTTTATGTAGACACATTTTTTTCATTTCTCTTGGGCATGTACCAAAGAGTTGAATCACTAGGTCACAGGGTAACTCAATGTGTAACTGTTAGCAGAAATGTCAGACTGTTCCAAGGTAGCCACTCCATGGTATGCTCCCTCAAGCAGTGCATGGGGGTTCCAATTTCTCAGCATCCTCATCAGCATTTATTATTACCTGACATTTTTATTGTAGCTATTCTAATGGATGTCAAATGGTGTCACACGGTGGTTTTGATGTGCATTTCCCTGATGATTAATATCTTTTCATGCACTTTCAAGCATCTTTTCATTCATTTATTGACCATT
Source organism: Tonatia bakeri (assembly GCA_004024845.1). Classification (NCBI taxonomy): domain Eukaryota; kingdom Metazoa; phylum Chordata; class Mammalia; order Chiroptera; family Phyllostomidae; genus Tonatia; species Tonatia bakeri. Next base: position 411,914 of record PVIA01000431.1, read on the forward strand.
GTTTATCTTCTTTGGAGAGCTTATTCAGATCCTTTATCCACTTTTAAATTGGATCATTTGTCTTTTTGTTATTGAGTTGTAAGAACTCTTTATATGTTCTAGATCCAAGTCTCTTATCAGATCATTTGTAAATATTTGCTTCCATTCTGTGGGTTGTCTTCCTCCCACATTCTTGATTATATCTTTTGAAGCACAAAAGTTTTTAACTTTGATGAAGTTAAATTTATCTGTTTTTAACTTAGTGTGATATAAGGGTCCAACTTCATTCTTTTATATGTGGCTAGCCAGTTCTCCCAGCACCATATGTTATAAAGACTAGTCTTTCTGTATGTAATGGTCTTGGTACCCTTGTCAAAATCAGTTGACTATAGACATATAGGTTTATTTATGGACAATCAATTCTATTCCAGTGATCTATATGTCTCTACTTGTGCCAGTATCACACTGTCTTGATTATTGTTGCTTTGTGGTGAATTTTGAAACCAGAAAATGTGAGTCCTTCAACTTTGCTCTTTTTAAAGGTTGCTTTGGCTATTCCCTCAAATTTCATACAAATTTTAGAATCAGTTTGTCAACTCCTACAAAGAAGCCAGCTGGGATTCTAATAGAGATATGTTAAATTTGTAGATCAGTTTGGAGAGTATTGCCATCTTAACAATATTAAGTCTTATAATCCATGAATATGAAAAGCTTTCTCCTGTACTTAGGTCTTTAATTTCTTTCAACAATGTTTTATAGTTTTCAGAGTATAAGTTTTATACTTCATTTGTTAAATTTGTCCAAATTATTTTACTCTTTTTAATGCTATTGTAAATGGAAGGTTTTCTCAATTTCACTTTTAGATGACTCATTGAAGCTCTTTAGAAATACAATTTTTTTTTTGAATACTGATTGCTTATCCTGCAACCTGGCTGAATTCATTTACTAGTTCTAATAATTTTTTAGTAGATGTCTTAGGATTTTCCATGTACGAAATCATGCCATTTGAGAACAGAGATAGTTCTCAAAGATCTTTATCATTTCCTTTTTTCTACTTGCTTTAGGTTCAGTTTACACTTCTGTTTCCAACGCCTTTCAAGTGGAAGGTTACCTAATTAATTTGAGATGGTTTTTCTTTTATAGTACAAGTATTTGGTTTACAGTCTTCTATTTCTTTGTTCAAGTCTTCTGATTTCTTCTTTTGCTTAGTTGTTCTATTCATTATTAAAAGTGGGGTGTTGAAGTCTCTCTTTTTATTATTGTTGAATTATATTTCTTCATTTCTCTGTTTTTGCTTCATGTATTTTGGTGTTCTGTTTTTACATACATATATGTTTATAATAGGCATTTAGGCCTGATAAATTGACACTTTTTATCATAATAAACTATCCTTCCTTTTCTCCAGTGATAGTTTTTGTTGCAAAGTCTTTTATAAGTGTACCCACTCTGGCTTTCCTGTGCTTGCTGTTTGCATTATACATATTTTTCTATCCTCTTATTTTCAATCTATTATAATTTTTGGATCTAAATTATTTCTCCTATGGACAGTATATGATTGGATCTTATCCTTTTATCCAGTCTAAAAATCTGTACCTTTGACTAGATGATTGCTTAATCCTTTCACATTTAATTTTATTATTGATGATGGTCAAATTTATACCAGCCATTTAAATTTCTTCTGTATGGACTTCCAGACAAGATGAAGGCATAGGTAGATATGCTTTGCTTCTTTGTACAACCAAAGAAGGATAACAACTAATTGAAAAACAAAAAATTACCAGAACTGCCAGAAAGTCAAACTGTGTGGAAGTCTGGCAACCAATAAGTTAAAGTAGAAACATTCATCCAGACTGGTAGGAGGGGTGGAGATGGGCAGCTGGGGCAGAGAGGACACGTGGCAAGATGGTGGCTGGCGGACCAGGTGGTCCCACAATAGCATGCAGATAAATCATGAAAAACAACTAGGGAGCAAGACAGAACACATGACCCAAGGGAAATAGAGCCTCAAAACCTCTGACTGTAAAAATCTGTGGGGGTTGCAGCAGCAGGAGAACTCTCAGTCTCACGGGAGAGCCCGATGGAGAGACCCACAGGTTCCTAGAATATATAAAAACGTACCCACCCAGGAATCAGCACCAGAAGGGCCTAACGTGCTTCTGGGTAGCAGGGGAAGTGACTGAAAGCAGGAGAGAGCCAAGCAAGCAGCATTGTTCCTTCTCTGACCCCACCCCCACACTCAGCCCAGCAATGTGGGTTGCCCTACCCTGGTGAATACCTAAAGCTCTGCCCTTATTATGTAACAGATGTGCCAAGACAAAGAAATATGGCTCAAATGAAAAAACAGATCAAACCTCCAGAAAAAAAACTAAGTGAAGATGAGATAGCCAGCCTATCAGATTCAGAGTTCAAAACAATGTAATCAAGATGCTCACAAAATTGATTATATTTGAAAAATAAATGAAGAAGTGAAGGTTATGCAAAGTGAAATAAAGAAAAAATATACAGAGAACCAACAGTGAAGGGAAGGAAACCAGGACTCAAATCAATGATTTGGAATGAAAGGAAGAAACAAACATTCAACCAGAACAGAATGAAGAAACAAGAATTCAGAAAAAATGAGGAGAGGCTTAGGAACCTCTAGGACAACTTTAAACATTCCAGCATCTGAATCATAGGGGTGCTAGAAGGAGAAGAAGAAGAGCAAGAAATTGAAAACTTATTTGAAAAAAATAATGAAGGAAAACTTTTCCTAATCTGGTGGAGGAAATAGACTTCCAGGAAGTACAGGAAGCTCAGAGAGTCCCAAAGAAGTTGGACCCAAGGAAGCACACACCAAGGTACATCATAATTACATTACCTAAGATTAAGAATAGGAGAGAATCTTAAAATCAGTGAGAAAAAAGGAGACAGTTACCTACAAAGGAGTTCCCATAAGACTATCAGCTGATTTCTCAAAAGAAACCTTATAGGCAAGAAGGGGCTGGAAAGAAGTATTCCAAGTTGTGAAAGGCAAGGACCTCTATCCAAGATTGCTCTATCCAGCAAAGCTTTCATTTAGAATGGAAGGGCAGATAAAGTCCTTCCCAGATAAGGTCAAGGAATTCATCATCACCAAGCTCTCATTATATGAAATGTTAAAGGGACTTATCTAAGAAAAAGAAGATGATCAAAAATGTGAAAAGTGAGATGACAACAAACTCATAACTATTAACAACTGAATCTAAAAAAACAATACCAAAAACTAAGCAAACAACTAGAACAGGAACAGAATCACAAAAATGGAGATCACATGGAGGGTTATCAGTGGGGGAGGGGGAGGGAGGAGAAAGGGGAAAAGGTACAGGGAATAAGAAGCATAAATGGTAGGCACAAAATAGACATGAAGAGGTTAAGAATGGTATAGGAAACGGAGAGGCCAAAGAACTTATATGTACAACCCATGGACATGAACTAAGAGGTGGTGTGGGGAGGAAAATCTGGTGGGAGGGTGTGTGTAGGTCAGAGGGGAATAAAGGGGAGAAAAAACGGGGCAACTGTTATAGCATAATCAACAAAATAGACTTTAAAAATAATTTTTTTCTGTATGTTACATGTCTTTTTTTATACTTCTATTCCTCCTATACTGCTTTCTTTTTCATTGAGTATTTTATAATGTAGCATTTTAATATTTTTACTGCATTTTTACATTATGTTTTTTAGTTATTTTCTTAGCTGTAGCTCTAGGGCTTACTGTGGACATCTTAACAGAATCAGTTTCAGATGGATACTAACAATTCCAGTGAGATATAAGAATTTTACTCCTATACAGCATTCCTTCCCCAGACTCTTTGTGACATTGTTATTATATATTACACTGTTATTATATATTATAAACCTAACATTAGATCATTATAATATTGCTTTTGATAATTTTGTCTCTTAAAGAAGCTGAGAGAAGAGAGCAAAGAAAATACATTTACAGTCTCTCTTATGTTGCCCTTGTGTATCATTCTGGGTCTGTCATTGGTTCCCGTGGACTTCAGTTACCACACAGAGTAATTTCCTTGGTTCAGTACAGCTTCGCTCTCATTTGCCTCTTCTGTGGTGTCACTAACAAATATATTATATTTCCATATGTTATAGGCCTAACAGGGTATTTTAAACCATGAATTTTTCAATTTGGTAATAGAAGAAAAAAGAAATATGCATTAATGTTGCCTTTTATAGGTAAATAATTAATTTATTGGTGTTCTTTGTCTTTGTGTATAAATTCAAATTACTGTCTGGGGTCACTTGCTTTCACCGTAAAGAAGTTCCTTTATTATTTCTTGTAAGTGTGTCTGCTAGAAGCAAGTTTTCAGATTGTTTTTATTATCTGGGAATATCTTTATTTCACTTCATCTTTGAAAGAAGCTTTCCTGTATTATAGGAGTCTTGGCCGACAGTTTTTCCTATGGGCACTATGAATATATTATCCCCCTTATTTCTGGGCTCCCCTGTTTCTGAGGAGAAATCAGCCATTAATCTGATGACATTAATCTTGGATTCCTTGTGACAAATCTCTTTCTGCTTTCAAAATTTTCTCCTTGTCTTTGGCTTTCAGTATTTTTACTATGACGTGTCTGTTTATGGATCTCTTTGAATTTTTCCTACTTGAAGTTCCTTGAGTTCCCAGCTGTGCTAATGAATATTTTTAAAATATATATATTATTTCTTTTAATATTTTTTCTGTTCCTTTCTCTTTCCTCTCCTTCTAGTACTCTTATTATACCTATGATAATACCTTTAATGTGACCCATATTTTTCTGAGGCTCTGTTCATTTTTGTCATTATGTTTTCTCTCTGTTCTTCAGATTGAATGATTTCTATTGATATATTCTAAAGCTTGCTAATTCTTTCTTCCGCCAGTTCAAATCTACTATTGAGCTCCTTTAGTGAATTTTCCATTTCAGTGATTGAATTTTTCCTTTTGGTTCTTTTTATAATTTCTATCTATTTTACTGACATTTGCTGTTTGATAAGATATGGTCATCATACCTTCCTTTACTGCTTCAATCATGAATTCCTTTAGTTTTGTTTTAAAAAAATTATAATGGCTACTTTGACATCTTTGTTAAATCTGGCTTATAGGGGCTCTCACAGAAAGTTTCTGTTGCCTGCTTTTTCCAGTGTATGCTTTTTATGTTTTTTTTCCTGGTTATACTTTTGTTTCTTTGCGTGTCTTATAATTTTTGTTGTAAAGTGGACATTTTAGATGCTATATTGTAGCAACTCTGGTTACTGGTCCTCCCAATTATAGGGCTTGTTATTTTCTTGCTTGTTTGTTTAGTAACTGGCTGGATTGTTTTAGTGAAGTCCCTTTCCACCTCAACCCTTACAGCAGAAACCTCCGATGTTGCTCCTCAGGGGTTCAGTCTAGGTGTGGCACAGTTACACGGGAATGAAGTGGTCTTGGCTGTGCTCTCTTTAACTTTCTCTTTTCTTGACCACATCCAGCTGTTAAATTACATGAATTACTGTTTTCAACATGGCCCCGGTACATAAATTCCTCCACTCTTATCCATTCAAATCTGGGCTCCTTTGAGGGGATATTTCTGAGGTCAGTGCCTGAGATTTGTTCTGGTCCCAAGAGGTCTCTTTCCCCAGTTCTCTCTGGAAAACTAGCGTGCCTACCATTTACCCTATATGTCCAACAACTCAACCAATCTCTTCCCAATTCCCTTTCACCAGAGCCTCCTAAGGGCATTTTTGAGAGCACTGTTGGTTTGAACTTCTTCCCTCTCTGTTGCAAATGAAGTCAGTGGCTTAGGAAAAAGATCTGGCATTCTCTGTAGTACAGTTTGTTTCTACCTCCAGTCAAAAATCTCTGAGCCAGGGCTCTGGAGCTAGCATTAGGGAAAATGGTGTGCTTCCCTGCATGACATCGCCACTTTAAGAGCTGAACACTCAGTGGAGGTAGATGAGTAGCCTCAGGTCTTCTTGACTTGCCTCTCCCAGCATGGCTATATATTACAAGTTGGGGCAAAAGCAATTGGGGCCCTGGAGTTCTCAGTAGTGTTGCATCTATGGCAGAGCCTCTGTTTCATAAGCAGGGGCTAGGCAGAAGAAGTTCCCAGCTTTTGGCAACACTCAACCAGAACTTAGCTGTAGAAACAGGTAGTTTAGGGCAGGATGAGAAATGCCCCATCTGGGAGCTTGTGGAGAAAGGGAGCCCTGCGTCCTTGGTTGTGACACTCTGGAGTCAAGTTTTCATATTACTGAGCTTGGATGGGACAGGAGGAGAGTAGATCCTGGTTCAAACAGTACAGACTCATTGTTCTTATTGAGGTTTAGTAGATTTTTTTGAGTAAGTGTTCCTTCATTGCTGTATACACTTAAAACCATTTCTGGAGACTTTAAATGCTTTTAGCCCTGGCCAAGAGGGTCAGTTAGTTGGAGCTTCATCTTGTACATCCAAAGGTTGTGGGTTCGAATCCTGGTCAGGACACATACCTAGGTTGCGAGTTTGATCCTTGGTTGGGGTGTGTATGGGAGACAAGTGATTGCTGTTTCTCTCTCACACTGATGTTTCTCTATCTCTCTCCACACACATCTTGCTCTCTCACTAAAGTCAATAAACATATCCTCGGGTGAGGATTTAAAATAATATTAATGAAAAAATAATTTTCACCAGTTTCACTGACAAACAGGTCTATGGAACTCCTTATGCTGTCATGCTGGAAGTAGACTATCTTTCAGAACTTGAGATGCTTTATTTTAGTAAGTAACTATTTTATATGTATAGATATCCACAGAACAACAATTCTCTAACCTTAATGTACATATAAATTACCTGATGAATTTGTTCAAAATTTAGGTTCCTAAGGCCCAATCCCCCTGAAATAATAATTTTCTAGGACTTGGGTGGAAGCCAAAAGGAAATCTGCGTTTTTAGCAAGATCACTACACAATTCTTTGAAAAAATATACTAAAAAGACTAATGCATACCAGATAAGATTGATGTCCTCTTTTTTTAATGGGTTTTTTGTTTATAATTGGGCTTTACAACTATGGCAGGGTCAAATACTATCCATTTAAACATCACAATAGCGTGTGTGTGTGTGTGTGTGTGTGTGTGTGTGTGTGTACATACCAAAATTTAGAAATAATGTCATAATAGGAAGTACTGCCTTTTGGGGGGTGGAGAAGTACTTCAGAATCATGGTTTAGGGCTACCTTTGACAACTGAATCTAAAATGACAGGACTCCAGAGCAAGGCTTCTCAGACTGGGGTCAGGAAACCTGCCTCAAAATCTTTATTTCTCTTGTCCCAGATCTGACTTTTCCTCGGTGCTACCACTTGTAACCATCCCTCAGAACAAAGAGAAAGCACCATTGGCTTTGCTGCAATTGCAGTCCATCAGGTGGCAATATGTGCCTCTGGTAAGAAAATTAATAGGATTAAAGCAGCAACCAAACATGCCACAGCAGAAAGGATTCCTACTGCCTAGCTGTACGTGGTTATCAGCAATGTGAACCCTCACTGTCGTAATAATAGAAAATGAATATTATTTCATATTTTAAAATTCTAGACAGAAACCATTAGCAATTAATTTTCCCCAAAGAACTGGCTAATTAGAATTATAAATAAGGCTGTGCTATGTTTGTATGTTCTCCTGTGCCTTTTTCATAAAGAACTAGAACTGAATAGCTAAGTGATTGTTCTGTTGCATAGTACACCCCAACCCTACTCCCATCTGCCCACACTCAGGAGAAGGAGAATTTGTGATAAAGGTTTCCACAACAGGAGGCTTAATTGAAAAGGAGAAGAACTCCAAGGAACTCAAGGAACCTGCCTTTCTGAGGCACTGTAAGAAGCCAGATAATATTTTCCTACTGGGTTTAGTAGGTGGGGTATTATTATTTATTTGTTTATTAAAGACTAAAGAATAGGATTCCCCAGTGGAAACTGCAAAAAAAATATGTTAGAGAAAAAGCCAAACATGATGAATTTTAACCTTTTTCTTTTAGAGACGCCCACACACCACTCTCAGGAGGGTGTCGCTCCTACCCTCCCAGCATGTCAATAACTTATAGCCCTTATTGGCACCACATTCAGGAATTTAGGAAATTTCTGATTTCTTTCCAAGATTCAATGATGTGCTATTATTTCTCAGTAATGGTCACCTTAGCTGGAGTTGGGTCTTTAACCTGTATATAATAGTAGACACATGAAAACAAATCTTTGAAAACATGTTTAATTTACAAAAATATATACCCAGAGCTTCTTTAAATTATAAGTTCTTTGATATATTACATAGTTAATTTATAGGTCATGAATTACTATCGATGAACAAACAATGAGCAAATTGGGACTGATAACTGATTGAAGAATACACCCAACCTCCCCTCACTTAGACTGAGCCTCTTCGGTTATACTCTCTCACAGCATCCCTTACTCTTCCAACATGAAATGTACTGGTCTTAAGTATATTTTTATATTATATTACATATTTAAGGCCATCTCTTTTGTTCACCACCATATACCCAATATCCAGCATAATGTCTGACCCTCAGTTACTTGTGGAATGTGTAAATAAAGTCAGGTTCTTGGGATATTAAACGGGGGAACTTGATTGACAGGCTTCAGAATTCCCTTGAATTTCCTAAAATTACCTAAAACAATTTGTTTTTATACATATTTCTCAGAACCACCACCTTCATTAGATTTCAAAGGGGTCTGTGACCTCCCCAAAAGGTAAAAACCACTCACCTATTTCAGTTATAAGACAGGATTCAATACCAAAGAACTCCCCTGTAACCTAAAACAAAGTATGCTACATGTATGTACCTTTACACAGAAAGAAGTATGGTTGTGTGAACAGGTGCACATGTAACTTACAAGAACAGAAAGAGAAACGCCTCAGTGAACTCACGGAACGGTCCACATTCTCACTTCCCCTGAGGAACTAACTGATCGTTCCTGTAGTCCCTGGGCTTCAGCAGTAGCTGCTTGTATTCATGTTTCTTCCAGCTACTTCCATCACTCAGGCTAGAGAAAAGGCATCTGTAATTTCCTCCCTTCACCTGCTAGGGATGCTGACATCCCTCTTTGTGAAAGTTCCTTTTAATAACAAATCTGTAAACCTCCCAGTTAACAAAAGCACAGGGTGGGCTCTGTGCATAAAGCATTTGTGCCTAGGCAATTTGATCCCTTGCCCTGCAGCCAGAGAGGAGATCCAGCCTAGCCGGGCTACCGAGTGCTGCACGTAGTCAGGGATGGGAGACTCTGAGATGGGCTGAAATGGGCTAATTGGCTGTTGTGTATTAAATCTCTTCTTTTTCTCCCAGCTGCAGAAGATGCGTCCCTTCAGTAAATTTTCTCCCTCATTTTTCTCCTGTATATGAAGGCTTCAAAAGTAAATTTGTCAGAGAAAAGGTTTTTGATGTGCCACTAACTCTGAGTTATCCATATTAATAGAGACAAGCATTGGTGCAGATAATTCAAAGCCAAAGACTCTTTCTACATAGCTTTGTAGTTCACTGTTTTGAGGGGCTTGGTGGCAGACTTACCTCCCCAATTATGTTTGTCTTTGCTTCTTATTCAAATGAGTTATCTGCCCTAGGGCCAGGCAGTTGGGCAACAGGAAGATTCAGGCCCAGAATTTGTAAATTCACCAGGGGAAATCCATAAGGCACACAGATAATCAAACTTGAGTACATTTGAGATCACATTCTTAATCACCTGTGATCAATTGCTCTGCTTCTCTGTGACTAAAATGAGCCAGGGAAGAGACATAATTATAGGAGACTAGTTGGAAGGGAATGAGTCTTTACATTTAGATGAAGACACAAGACTATTGTGGCTAAAACTAACAATAAAACCAACGTTGCTGTTTTCCCTGCCTGGGCCCACAACCTTCTGTTCTGTAGCCAGTTATCTTTCTATGCAAATCTCATGATGTTCATCTCTCCATTATATCCTGCACTGGCTCCCGGTGCCAGTCATTGGGGCTACACGCAAACATCCGACCCTCTCCTCCCAATCATGTGTTAGGACCATACACTTCTACCCACAAAGTGAGATATGGCTGCAGGACTGGTGTTGGCTAATGAAATATGAGTCAAAGTGGCATGTGTCACCTCTCAGTGGATGGTTCCAGAGCCAGGATGTGCTTGGCTACATGCTTTGTCTAGTGAGGCAACTGGCAGCATCTGAGACTGTGGCTGCTCATCAGCCTGGGTCTGCAAGTGGCTGTGATGAACAGAGCTCCCATCACCCAGTGATAGGCATGTGGTAGGTACAAAAAATAACACCCCTGCCCTGGCCAGGTGGCTCAGTTGGTTGGAGCATCATCCTATGCACCAAAAGTTTACAAGTTCAATTGCTGGTCAGAGCACATATTTAGGTTGCAGGTTTGATCCCTGGTTGGGGCATGCATGGGAGGCAAGCAGTAGATGCTTCTCACATCAGTGTTTGTTTCTCACTGATTCTCTCTCCCTTCCTCTCTTTCTAAAATCAATAAAAATATGTACTTGAGTGAGGAGGATGGGAGGGAGGGAGGAAGGAAGGAAGGAAGGACGGAAGGGAGGAAGGAAGGAAGGAAGGAAGGGAGGGAGGAAGGAAGGGGGTAAAGTCCTGTTTTCGTAAACCACAGAGATTTTAAGGTTCATAGTTAACTAAGCACACCTCTCTATCTTGGCACATGTCAAGCTGCACCATGATTGTTTGAGTTATCTTCCCAACTAGACACTGAACAACCTGAGGCCAGAATTATTTTGTCTTCAGTACATTAAGTACAGTGTGTAGCATTTAAAACAATGTGGTAGAAAATGGAATTCCTTTCTTTCCTGGCCTCTGTGATCCTCCATTTGTATGGTTCTCTAACACTTGCTCCCCTAACAATATCACTGGCTGAAATGATAAGGAGTCCTTGGTGTTCAGATACATGGGGAATGGTGGAGCTATTCTTTTGGATCAGTAGTACAAGTAGGCAGAGCTGGCAGAGGGGAGGAAGAGGCATTCTTAGGTTGTAGGCATTTCAAATACAGTACATGGTCAAGGGGCAGACAAGATTTTGAAATGAAGTTTTGGAGTGACCACAGGGGGAAAAAATAGTATCCCAAAATGTTTTATGAGGAATCACAGGTGTTATCTGAACTAGACTCCTACATCTTCATCATCATCATCATCATCAGCAGCAGCAGCATCCAAATACTTACTAATAATTTACTATGTGGGAGGCACCACTCCCACAACCTTACAATTAACTCCTTGGATCCTTACAACTCTATAAGGTAGCTATTATTATTTCTATTTTATAGATGAAGAAATTGAAGATCAGAGAGGTAAATTCCTTATGGCCACACAGCAAACAAATATCCCTCTCTAAATTCAGGGTCCGCTTGCACACTCCCCCTCATGGGGAGCTCAGTACTCCCAGAGTCATGTCTTGCTTCTCCCTCCATCTACTGTCCCTCAGACAGTTATGCCTCTAAGACCAACACAAAACAGTTCTACCCTCTTCTTTCCAAGGTAGTCCTTCACATATATGAAGGCAGCAATTGTGTGTCCCTTTAGGCCCCTCTTCCCCAGTCTAAACAGTCCCAATTCACTCAATCCTAGTGTGCCATAGCCTGAGGTCCCTCACCATCCCAGCTCAGTAACACATGTGCTAGTTGGTTAAGTCAGCAGAGTGGAACTGCTGACTCTCCCTTCTAGTCTGGCACTGAGCTAATGCCTTCTACAACCCCAGCAAATTCCTTTCCCCTTGTAAAGCAAGGTCTGGAAGCAGAAATGGGACCATACTCTGCTACAGAACAGCTGGTTGGCCACATGTCCTGCACATGTCCCCATTCTGGCAAACGGGATACTAAAGGATCCACACATTCAGAGTTCCACGTCCTTACTCAGGTTGGAAGTCTGTCCCTGCCTCTTCTCATCCTCCCCCAGTTCCCTTCCCTCACCACCTGCCTGTCCCCAGAGGCAGTGCTGAGGGCAGGTACTTCACTCACCATGGAGTTCATGGCGAAGTGATTGTGCTGTGTCTGCAGGTCTAGAGCATGCTGGTAGCTGACTCCGATCTCTGTATGGCTCTGGAGGAATAATTCCTTGTTGTGGCTTATCCAGTCGAACATCTAGAGGAGACAAGACATACAGAATAATCAGAAGGGTCAGGGAGCCAACAGCACAAAACTTTCAGAGCTACTGGCAGAAAAAAAGCCCTCCTGCTGGTTCCCAGTGAAAACAAGTCATCACTGTCAGAGCAGGGTGGTCCACAGACTGGTTTCACAGCAGAGCCCTCACTTTTAGCGTAAGGACGCACCATTGGCCTCTGTGTTTCTCTGCAGAGCCTAACAGAAAAAGAGTAGGAGAATCAGGGAGAGGAGGGTGAAAGCTATTTACTATCCCTAGTTACTTCCCCTTTGCAAAAACTTTCAGAAAGCCTCAAGAGGGCCCTCTGCATGTTTTAGGGACTGGTGATGAGGGGACAAGCTGGGAGACTGAATCTATTCCCAACTCTCCCAGTCGAGGAGAGAAAACCATGTTGAAGGCAACAGGGCATACTAATTTGCCATGGACACAGTAGCCAACCACATACTTTGTTGAATTGACTTTGAACTGGACCAATCTTCTTGTGGTTCCATAGACTCATAAGTCCAGGGTTTCTGCTATAACCCATCAGGAACTACAAGAAGATTTTAAGGGTGGAGTAAGTACTGCTTGGCACGGTGGGCACCGAGCCATTTTCTTCCCCGTAGCTCTGTACCCTGGTCTTCATTTAGGTTTCTCCCAGGCAGCCCACATGCTTTAAAGGTCGCTGACCAGAACCCCAGCTCCAGGGGAGAGCCTGATCACTCTGAAAGTTATCCCTCATCAGTACATCAGATCTAAGCCAATCAATGTTTAACATTTCCTGCTCAACAGATTTCCTCAGAAATAGGAATGTTACCCAATTCAGTACAATAAAACATGAGGGGACGTTTGCTGGAAGGTTCTGGGAAAACAGAACCCTAGTTCTTTAGATACAATCTCTCTTCCCCTGATACTAACATTGTGACCCTAAGCCTCAAATTGCTGAGCCATACCAACCAAGAGCCATTCTGCTGGCATTTGGCAGGTGAAGCACATGGACAGGGAAAGGGTGTAGCCAAAATAATGGCAGGAAACACAGACAGAGCCCTGATTGAGACTTCCTGATCTCCACCTTGTCTGTGGACTTCCTTAGTACCTGCGTCAAGAAATCCTCTTTATTATTCAAGCCTATTTAAGTTGGATTTTCTATAATTTCCTGCTCAGATCAGTCAGATCTGGTCAGATCAAGTAATACAACCAGGAAAGGTGTGAAAATTTTGGAGAAGAGCATAGCTTCACTTGGAACTGATGCTCTGTTGTTTGAGATGCCCAAAGGCTGCATCTCAGTTGCAGGAGCTGAGCACAGGTGCAGGCTGAGAAATTGCAAAGATCACGTAGCTTTCCTGGAAGCACAATGAGAGCCTCATTCATTATCACCTTTTAAACAGAAAAGTGAATTTACTTTCTCAACTACATCCAACCAACATTTAAGGGACACTTGCTGTGTGCTAGGTGCTGTCCAAGGCAACAAAAGGCAAAAATGACTAAAATGTGGTGATTGAATTTATTAATGGCATGAAGGCCAGTGTGGAAAGCAGACAGAGACTCAGATATAATGCTAGTACAACTAGGCATATGACTTACTTAAACTCACAAGTTGGGGATTTCCAACCAAGATGGAGGCATAGGTAGATACACTTTGCCTCCCCATACAACCAAATGAAGGACAACAACAAATTTAAAAACAAAAAATAACCAGAACTGTCAGAAAATTGAACTGTATGGAATTCTGACAACCAAGGAGTTAAAGAAGAAATATTCATTCAGACTGGTAAGAGGGGCAGACACAGGCAGCCAGTGTTGAGAGGAAACAGGGCAAGGTGGTGACTGGAGGACCCAGTGATCCCATATTTGCATGCAGATAAACCAGGAGGAACAACTAGGGAGCAAGATAGACAGCACAACCCAGGGTTCCAGCATGGGAAAATAAAACCTCAAAACCTCTGGTTATAAAAACCTATGGGGGTTGCAGCAGTGGGAGAAACTCCCAGCCTCACAGGAGAGTTCATTGGAGAGACCCACTGGGTCGTAGAACATACACAAACCCACCCACCTGGGAATCAGCACCAGAAGGGCCCAAATAGCTTATGGGTAGCAAGAGAAGTGACTGAAAGACAGCTAAGAGCTGGCCAAGTGGCATTGTCCCCTCTCTGATCCACCCTCACCTACGGTGCCACAATGCAGCAACCTGGGTTGCCCTGCCCCAGCAAATACCTAAGGCTCTGCCCCTTAGAATGTAACAGGTGCACTGAGACAAAGAAATATGGTGCAAATGAAAGAAAAGATCAAAGCTCCAAAAATAGAACTAAATGATAAAGAGATAGCCAACCTATCAGATGCAGAGTTCAAAACATTGCTGATCAGAATGCTCACAGAAATGTTGAGTATGGTCCAAAAATAGAGGCAAAAGTGAAGGTTATGAAATGTGAAATAAAGAAAAACATACAAAAACCCAACAATGAAGGGAAGGAAACCAGGACTCGTATCAACGATTTGGAGCAGAAGGAAGAAATAAACATTCAACTACAACAGAATGAATAAACAAGAATTCAAAAAAATGAGGAGAAGCTTGAGAACTTCTGGGGTAACTTTAAATGTTCCAACATTCAAATTATTGGGGTGCCAGAAGGAGAAGAGGAAGAACAAGAAATTGGGAACTTATCTGAAAAAAACAATGAAGGAAAACTCCCCCAATCTGGCAAAGGAAATAGACTTCCAGGAAGCTTAGAGAATCCCAAAGAAATTGGACCCAAGGAAGCACACACCAAGGCACATCATAATTACAATACCCAAGATTAAAGAAAAGGAGAGAATCTTAAAAACAGTGAGAAAAAAGGTGACAGTTACTTACAAAGGAATTCCCATAAGACTATCGCTGAGTTCTCAAAAGAAACCTTATAGGCAAGAAGGGGCTAGAAAGAAGCATTCAAAGTCATGAAAGGCAAGGACCTACATCCAAGATTACTCTATCCAGCAAAGCTATCATTTAGAATGGAAGGGCAGATAAAGTGCTTCCTAGATAAGGTCAAGTTCAAGGAGTTCATCATCACCAAGCCCTTATTTCTGAAATATTAAAGAGACTTCTAAGAAAAAGAAGAAGATAAAAAATATGAACAGTAAAATGACAACAAACTCACAGCTACCAACAACTGAACCTAAAACAAAAACAAACACAAAAGCAAACTAAGCAAACAACTAGAACAGAAACAGAATCCCAGAAATGGAGATCACATGGAGGGTTATCAGGGAGGATGGGGAGGGGGTAGAATGGGGAAGAGGTACAGGGAATAATAAGCATAAATGGTAGGTACAAAATAGACAGAGGGAGGTTAAGAATAGTAAATGAAATGGAGAGACCAAAGAACTTATATGTACAACCCATGGACATGAACTAAGTGGGGTGCGATCAGGTGGGAGGGAGTGTGCAGGACAGAGGGGAGAAAAAAATATGACAACTGTAATAGCATAATCAATAAAATATACTTAAAAAATCAAAACTCGGAAAAAATCTATCAAGATAAAGGCTCATATGGTCTATCAACGTAGCACCACCCCCCTTGAAGGTGTGGGGACAAGGGTAAACACAGAAGGCTTCCCAGAGCAGGTGACACAGGAGTTAAGCATTCACTCCGGGTGAATATGAGTGGGATGCAAGCTCCAGGCAAAGGAGTGATCAAGGGGACAGAACTGTGTGGCATGCCAGTATGTCCAGGGCTCCGAAAATACCTCAGCAGTGCTTCTGGAGCCTAATGTGAGATGATGTTTCTGGGGAGGGAGATCAGTTGGCAGACCATGAAGAGCCCTGGACACAGGCTTCAAAAAACCTGGACCATATACTGTGGGGAGCAGCATATTGGTGGAGGGTTTTAAGCTGAGTATTGAAGAGTGATGTGAGCTTTGATAACTGTGCGATGTGGTTTGGAGGGGTGAAACAGGGCACAGAGAATAGTTAGGAGGCTGTTGTCACAGCAACCCTAGTGAGAGAGGATGAGAACCTAGAAACCTGGCTTAGGGGAGTGGCAGTGGAGTCAGAAACGTGGGCCGAGTTGAGATCCACTAGGAACCAGATTGAGGACTCACTATCCTGGGAGGAAGGGCAAAAAAAACTTGGGAGAAGAGCCAGGGGTCTGGCATTGCACCCTGGCCCTGGGTTCTTGTAAGAAAAGTTGTCACCATAGGTGCTCCCTGAAGAGGAGAGTAAGAAGCTGGGGTGGGGAGACAGTGGGTTCAATTTTAAATGTGTCGAGTTTGAGAAGCTTATGAGAATTTCAACTGCATGTGCCCTTTGGACAGTTAGATTTATGTGTCTGGAAGTCAGGAAAGCAGCATTGAGACTGTGACAACTCACGCTTACTATAAAAACACCACCTTCTGCAGGCAAACACACATGATTTAGGGATGATTGTCCCTTTTGAATTACCTGGATCACTCTGGCTACCTGCACAAATAATAAAGAGCAAAAATAAAAAAGTATCGTTTTTTACTTGCAAGTGTCAGTGGATGTTTCAGGCTGGGGACTCCTACAGAGGCTGGGTCCATATCTGTTGTGTGCACTGTCCTGGGTCTGCTAGCCATGGCCAGCCCCACATTGCAGGCACTAGGTCAGGCTTTTGTTTATAAATTACTATTATTAAGCACCAAGGGGGAAAGAAGACAAGTGCCCAGGAATTTAGAGGAGTCTCATCCTATAATTTTTGATCACTAAATTTGTTTCTCAACCCTATTTTAAAATAATCCCTCATCTTTTTTTCCTTATTGACAAAAGAATCAATAAAGAAAATGAAACTGAAGTGCCTGAAGTCCTTGGAATCTGTGATGAAAAGAGATCACTCCACATATATTCTAGGCTATCCCAGTGGCTGAGAAGTGACCTTCCCTGTATTTTCTCTTAAATACCATTTAGATATGCAAATAAGCAGTGGAATAATATGCTAGCTCCAGAATGACTAGATGGCCTAGCGCCAGGTCTCTACTGGACTACAGAGCAAGGGAAGCTGAACACAGGCCAGTTAGAGTAGAAAGCAGTAAGAAATTTGAGTTAAAAGACATGTGAGAGTGCACAGTACCACAGGAACTATACACCTCATTGAATGGGCTTCTCACAAAATGGGATCTAAGCCCATGCCATTCCACCCAATTCTGCATTCCACGCTGGAGCCCACAAGCTGCTCTCTTGTGGCTGGGCATTCTGGGGAAGTTTAGCTGTGCTGGAAGCAGAATTCCAAAGAGGTGTCACATGTCTTAGGCAGAGAGAAAAACACCTGCTCTGGGGACCAGATAGTAGCATGTGGTATCAGGAACCAGAGTCTCTCCAACACGGCTGTTTGCTAAGGAACTGTCTCATCTGCTCTGGGTCTGAATCTGTTGCCTAATGGTATCAAATCCTCACTCTTGAAAGCTCGGCTGTCTGTGTCATTTTCATTTCTTTTTTTTCTTTCAATATATTTTATTGATTATGCTATTACAATTGTCCCATTTTCCCCCCTTCACTCCCCTCTACTATGCACACCCCCTCCCACACACATTTCTCTGCCCCTTTAGTTCATGTCCCTGGGTCGTACATGTAAGTTCTTTAGCTTCTACATTTCCCATACTATTCTTACCCTCCCCTGTCTATTTTCTACCTTCCTTCTACGCTACTTATTCTCTGTACCTTTTCCCCCTCTCTCCCCCTCCCACTCCCCTGTTGCTAACCCTCCATGTGATCTCCATTTCTCTGGTTCTGTTCCTGTTCTAGTTGTTTGCTTAGTTTGTTTTTGTTTTTGTATTAGGTGTGGTTGTTAATAATTGTGAGTTTGTTGTCATTTTACTGTTCATATTTTTTGTCTTCTTTTTCTTAGATAAGTCCCTTTAACATTTCATACAATAAGGGCTTGGTGATGATGAACTCCTTTAACATGACCTTACCTGAGAAGCACTTTATCTGTCCTTCCATTCTAAATGAGAGCTTTGCTGGATAGAGTAATCTTGCATGTAGGTCCTTGCCTTTCATGACTTGGAATATTTCTTTTCAGCCCCTTCTTGCCTGCAAGGTCTCTTTTGAGAAATCAGCTGACAGTCTGATGGGAACTCCTTTGTAGGTAACTGTCTCCTTTCCTCTTGCTGCTTCTAGGATTCTCTCCTTCATTTTCATCTTGGGCAATGTACTTATGATGTGTCTTGGTGTGTTCCTCCTTGGGTCCAACTTCTTTGGGACTCTGAGCTTCCTGGACTTCCTGGAAGTCTGTTTGCTTTGCCAGATTGGGGGAGTTCTCCTTTATTATTTGTTCTAATAACTTTTCCACTTGTTGCTCTTCCTCTTCTCCTTCTGGTACCCCTATAATTCGGATGTTGGAACATTTCAAGATGTCCTGGAGGTTCCTAAGCCTCTCCTCATTTTTTTGAATTCTTATTTCTTCATTCTTTTCTGGTTGGATGTTTATTTCTTCCTTCTGGTCCACTACATTGATTTGAGTCCCAGTTTCTTTTCCATCATTATTGGTTCCCTGTACATTTTCCTTCATTTCATTTAGTGTAGCCTTCATTTTTTCATCTAATTTGTGACCAAATTCAACTAATTCTGTGAGCATCCTGATTACCAGTGTTTTGAACTGTGCATCTGATAGGTTGGCTATCTCTTCATTGCTTAGTTGTATTTTTTCTGGAGCTTTGATCTGTCCTTTCATTTGGGCCATTTTTTTTTGTCTTGACACGCCTATTATGCAGTGAGGGGCGGAGCCTTAGTGCTCATCAAGGTGGAGCAACCCACAACCCTGCATTGTGACACTGTATGTGGGGGAGGGCTCTGAGAGGGAACAATGATGCTTCCTCTGCCCTCTTCTGGATTTCAGTCACTTCCCCCTCTTCCCACAGCAAATTGGGTCCTTCTGGTGCTGATTCCTGGGTGGGTGGGTTTGTGTACATTCTAGGACCATGTGGGTCTCTCCAACGAACTCTCCTGTAAAGCTGAGAGTTTCTCCCACTGCTGCCTCAACCCCCATAGGTGTTTTCAATCAGTGGTTTGAGGCTTTATTTCCTTGGGTTGTGCTGTCTTGTTCCCCAGTTGTTTCTCCTAGTTTATCTGCTCAGGAATGTGGGACCGCCAGCTCCAGCAGCTGCTGCCTTGCTGCCCAACTGCAGCCTTGCAGGCTCTGTTCCACAATCTACTGCCTCACTGGGTTTGACAGCTGCCGCCTTGCCTGCCCTGGCCCTCTAGCCACAGCCTTGCCTCGAGTCCTCTCCACCCAGTTGCCCGTCTATGCCCCTCCTATTAGTCTGGATGAGTGTGTCTTCTTTAACTCCTTCATTGTTGGACTTCCATACAGTTCAATTTTCTGTCAGTTCTGGTTGTTTTTTGTTTTTAAATTGTTATTGTCCTTTTGGTTGTGTGAGGAGGCACAGTGTGTCTACCTATACCTCCATCTTGGCCGGAAGTCCCTCATTTTCATTTCTGTTGCATTCAGTGAAACTGGCTGCAGAGAGAGAATATGTACATGTGCACATGTGTGCACTCATGTGCTTGTGTGCAGTCAAGTTGGATGAAGACCAGACTCATTCCAAGCCTGGCTCTGTCACTAATTACCTATGAGACTATGGGCAGGTCTCCTCATTTCTGGACTTCTCATTTGCAAGGGATAAGTAGTTCTCAGGATGGAGGTAAGCATCCTGTTTGACAATCAGTTCAATTTGGAAACTTACAGAATGTGCTTTTCCATTCAAAATAAAAATTGTTTTATTGAGTCTCCTGGATTAGAAGGCATATTCATCACGGCAACTTACATTTCAAAGTTTTGAATAAAAGCATGTCAATGAGAAAACTGAAATTAACTGATAGCCAGAGAAAGGAAGTTTCTTCATCTCAGCCCTGACGTTTGTCTGGTGTGTTAGAGTTTAAAACATCCATTTGTATACTTCATTTCACTACATCCATCAGGTCCATTTTACAGATGAAAAACAGGGGCAAAGAAGTGAAGCCTAGTGTCTAGAATTCATTCATTCTATCCAATCGATGCACATTTACTGCGTGCCTGTTGAACTGGGCTCGTGGGACAATGCCCTACTTCCTCCATACTGTCTGGGCTCCACAGGGCAGTTACCCCTCAATAGGCAGCCACCAGGACACTGTGGAGCTCCAGCTGAAGTAAAGTGCTATCCCTCATGTGGAGTCAATCACTCTCCAACACCCAGCTTCCTCCTCTCTCCTCACCCCTGCCCCATCAGTGCCTGGGGACAGTGATTCAAACAGCCCCACTTTACTCAATAATCACTTAGTGAACAAATGAATGCAAGAGTGAGTTAGCAACAGCTCTCAGGCTGCTAATCTCTAGAGAAACTGACCATTTCTAAGCTCCCTTCTAGCTAGGACATTCTATGATTTGATCTATTTGAACTGAGCTCTCTGGAAGACACTTGAACTAGACTCACCTAAAGATCTAAAGAAAAATTAAAGAAAATATATCTGCAGTAGCTTCAAGCATTTTGATCTCTCTCTCTTTTTAAGACTCTACAAATGGTAGGTTCAACAAAATGTAATATAACAACAAAATTCCTCTAAGAGGAACATTCATGTCTACATAATGAAATTTTATCTCTTTGTTTGGAAACCGACATAGTTTTATCTAATTAAGAACATAGATGTTATAAGCTACTTGGGTTTTTTTCTCTTTTTTTCATGTTTTGCTTTTAACTATGTAATTATTTTATGCTGGCTAAAATTCAATGAAAGTATAAAAATCTGATTCTTAACATATAGCAAATGATAAAAGAATCTATTTAAATGCAAATTAGGAAAATAACAAGGAACCTTTTTCCCCTTTTCTTTTGAAGATGGGACAGCTAAAAGGTCATTGTTCTACTCTGTTTTTAGTGAACCATAAACTATTTCATAGAGCAAAAATATTGAATTAGAATCTTGGGCTTATTTTCCTCATTTGCCAAATTTAGCAATGGCATCTGATTTGGATTTTTAACTTTCAAAACATCTTACCACCTACTGTCAGTATTTTATACTGTTTGTAATTATAGATTTATGTTGGTTTTTAAGTTGTTCATATTCAGCTTTGATGGGTTAAGAGGGCAGAAGACAACCAATGGACTTTCTTTGCCTAAATATGGACATTCTAGTATCACCTGTGTCCCCTGGAGCCTGTGACCCATCCATGAAAGCCTGTGCCCTAAAAACTACTAACAACCTCCTAGCAGACAAACCTTGCTATGTCAATTGACTGCATATCAGTCAATTCCACAATCAAATTTTATGTGTTTTAGAGTGCAAAGAGCAGAGGCTTCCAACAGGAGACCTGGATTCTAGTGCAGATCCTGCTGTATAAACTGTGACAGGTTAGATATTGGTTTGAACCTCAGTTCCTTTATCTGTAAAATGGGGATAATTTATACCATTTTGACTTTAGCAGAGTAGTAGTGAAATCCAAACAAGACAATGATATCAAGCATTAAGTGCTACATACCTAGTAGATTTTAAAATCCACAGAGTAAGGATATTCAATTGCACATATTTCCCCAATGTTTTCATTTGGACCACAAAATACATGAAAGGTGTGGATTTGGAGTTGCAGTAGGTTCACCTCACTGAGAAATCACCATAGGTTAATGGAAATCACACCTGCAACTCATACACAAACAAATCCACACCCCAACACTCAGAGATACACCCCAGAACAACCACAGGGTGCTACACAGACCATGAACACCGCTGCATCCCCCCACTGCCTACACCTTGACATGCACTCAGGAACCATGTGGGTACCCTTGCTCACACAGGACTGAGAGACCCACACACTCTCCCAGGGCTTTGCCTGAGGGCACTGCTGTCCTCCTGCCCTCCCCGTGCAGCCTGGCCAGGGATCTCACTCCCTCTTGCTTTGCTTCCAAACTCTCCCTTTCCCATCCTCTCTGACACCCAACGCTTTCACTATTAGGCACTCAATCCCTTTGGCTCTCAAGAGTTTTTCACTCAGAAGAGATTCCTATTAAAATGAACTATACTTGCAAACCCTCCTGGAATTAGTTTATTCTAATAAATAGCTCAATAAGAAAGCAAGGCCCTTTGTGAGAACAACTCAGGGATGAGATCCTAAAATGTGGTGGTGCAGAAGCCCTGAACAGAAGGACAGAGGCCCTAAAATGAGAAGTGGGTGGGAACCAAAAGCAAATTTCCCCACTTTACAATTCTGCTTTCACATGAACTCTGACTAACACTGGGGTACATGTTCTTGTGCAAGTAGGGCAACACACAGACCCCATTTGTGTGTTCTGGCCCAGGACCCTAATCCCCTTCAACCTGGTTTTCAATTACCTACTCTTCCAAGACTGAGCGTCCCTGCTTTTCTGAAGTGGGGCAAAGAAAGAGGAAAAAGATAAAGGATCCCAAAATGTGAACCTAGTATCTAGGTTCCTAGAATTCTTAACTGAAGGGAATTTGATACCTTGCCTCTTCTGATACCTTTTTGCGACGCTTGAAAGCCAAAGGAATTCAAGGTTCTAAGAAATCATCTTTCCACTGGTATCTATAGATAGGGAAGATGGCTGGGATTCGTACCCAGTAGACTGTAGTTGCCAACAAGTATCTATTGAGAGAGGTAAGATTCTCTGGGCTCTGCCTGGTTTCCTTTAGGATTTTGGCATGCCAACAGGCATACTTTAATATGTTGTATAAAAGAGAAACCACTTTTATCTTTCACCATAAATCCAGCTGCTCTGGGAAGATGGTTCAGCCCAGTTACCTGGGAGACCTCATCACTGTAACTTTAGGAATCAGCCAGGTCACCAAACAATTTCACATTCCAGGCTGTGTCTCTGACCTGTAGATATGCTATGGACTCCCCACCATGTCTCTTACACCCTCTACACCCAAATTCCAAAATTTCAGATCCAATACATTATCATGCTGTCCACATCTAGAACTGCTCCAGTTTCTCTATCAAACAGGTAAATGTCCCACTGTGAGCAATGGGTTAACAAAATCCTTTACCCTTCTGCATGATAACCTGATGTTCAGTTAACATCCTACTTCTGTTTTCCTGAAAACAGATGAAGACAGTATGTGTCGACACACTACTAAACAACCTCCCAGTTGGCAAACTGTATCTGAATGGAAGAACTAACAACGGACTATAAATACCTGATGGGGACCCACACCTTGGGGTTCCCTGAGTGGGGTGACTCTTGTAGCTGGCATGTCCATTGTGGGCAACCTGGAAGCTATGCCAATGGAGTTGTTACAAGAGATATTGACTCCTGTGGGACATGGAGTTTTTAAGCCATGGCAGTTTCTGAGCTGCCCTCTATGGATCTTGTCTGCCTGCACCTGAGCTGGTCTGCACCAGGATTGTCCTGCTAGTAAGCCACGGTTCCCATTTTATGTCTTCCTGAGTAGATAGATCTGCGCCAAAGGTGGCCCATTAGTCTGGTAAGTCAGAACATGTAGTGGGACCTAAGAAGACTCCTTGGTAGGTTATGCACACTTATTCAGAGCCACACTATATGTATGAACAATAGTAATGCACCCCTCCTTGTCTTTCCTCTCTCCATCCTCCTTTTCTATTTTAGATTTCTCTTAATAACAGCAGTCATGATAATGGTAACAACAACAATAATGGTAACAGCAATTAATGTTCTTTGAATACTCACTGTGTGCCAGCCCTTGTTCTAGCATGTTACATATGCTAACTAATTTAATTCTCTTAATGACCTCATAATTATCTCCCTAATATTAACCCCCATTATTATCTTCATTTTACAGATTGGGAAACAAAGGCACAGAGAGGTTAATTAACAGCGCAATTACACACAGCAATTAAGTGGCAAAGCTGAGATTCAAACCTGGCATGCTTAGTTCCAGTGTTGATGCTCTTAACCCTGTTGCTACACCTTCCATTGTGCTCAGAGCTTCATTCCATCTATCCTTCCCGTCATCACCAAATTTTCAGAAGTGCGCTCTGCTTCTGCTGCCTTTGTTTTCCCTCCATCCACTTTCTCCTTAACCTGCAATATGTCCTACCTTTACTACTTTCTTAAGTCTGCAACTGCAATGAAAATCAATCACCTCCTTCTTTCTGAGTTCCTCATGCAGCCACTTCTCCTTCCCTTTGATCTGATGCAGCCCTTTCTGAAATTCTACTCTCTCTGGCCCTTGAATGAGGTCATTTTCAGGGGCAGGCCATCTGGCTGCAGACATGATGAGCTTTTCCCTCCTGCTTTCTCAGGTCTATCCAATACTAAATTCTCTCAGGAGAACCAGCGTTTTTACACACCCACACTCTCTTCCTTGACATAAAATGTCTAGTCTCAGCATGACAATAGAAACACTGTGATTTTAAAAGCTCACCAACCCTCCTATCCTACACTAATTTATCCAAAAGTATTCCATTTCTCTGGCTGCCTCTTCGCGGCTTCTTTTCCTGTCCCCCACACCCTTACTGTGACAGTCTCAAGACTTGGCCATCAGTCCTCTGCCCTTTATTCATCATGCTCTTTCCATTTGAAAATCCACCCAGGCTCACAACTTCAACAACACGAATAGTATTTCCTAATTCATGTGCCAGGCCCTGTGCCAAGTACCTCTGTAGATTATCTCAGGTAGTCCAGATATTGCTACAAAGAAGGTATTGTTAATTCCATTTTAAGCATGCTGAAAACTCAGTACAAAGAGGGGAAGTAAATTGCCGAAGATCACATAGCTCGTAAGTGATGGAGATAAATTTAGAATCTAGTGTCCATCTGAACCTTAATCCAATATAGTTTCCTATGTTCCAGCATGCCTTCTAACCTGAATTTCCAGATAACTGATAAAAATAAACACATGCCAGGCTCTGCACAACGAGCTTTACACACATTATCTCAATCCTCAAAACCACTCTATTAGGTAGTAGATACCATCATCACCACCTTTTTCTAGTTAAAGAAACAGATCCAAAAGATTAAATAACTTGGCTAAGGTCACAGGATAAAAACTCAAATGGCAACTTGAAAACTCATATCTAGGTCTGTAAAACTCCAAAGTCCGTGCTTTTAAATCACTATCAAATTGTCTCCCAAATATCTACCTAAATGTCAGCCACATGGTGCCTATGGACTCAATATGAATATTCCACAGCATCTTCTCCAACTACTATGTCTTTTCCATAAAAACATCACCTTCTACTGAGTTCCCACACCTTCACTACATTTGTCCTTTCTTTCCTCAAATAACTCTGAAACATACCCTTTCCTTTCCATTGCTGCTGCCACTCACCTTAAGCCCCCTGCTTAGATTATTGCAGTTTCTTACTGGTCTCCTAAGTCCATTTTCTCCCTTATAACAAGCCATCTGCCCCCAATCTGGTCATCTGGTCCACTGCTCTAGTATATTGCTTTCACCATATCATTCCCTTAGTAAATAAATAAATAAATATTGTTGTTATTTATCACCTACAATGTAAAATTCAATCTCCTTATTCTGGCATTCGAGGTGCCCCCTTACCTCCCCAAAAGGTCCAAATCTGCCTTTCCCTATTTTTTCACACCACTACCCAACACCAAGCACGCTTTCCAGCTATATTCTATTCACTGCCATACACACACACCATACCATACTCATTGCCAACCCCATTTTAATGCTCATGTCTTTCCCCCAGCCAAAATACTCCACAGCCAAATATCCAAATTATTCCCATCCTTTGAAATACAATTGAATTCTTACCTCCTCTCAATGCCTTCTTTGACTAATTGAGCCCATACTGATTTCTCTTTCCTCCAAACTCACTACTCCAGTGTTTACCACAGTAGTTCACAAAACTTCATTCAGCACTATCTGAAGTGGTTTCTTTAAAAAAAGTGGCAGAGCTTCCTAGTCACTACCTTTGAGATTCTGACTCAGTAGGTGCATTCCAGGTGATTCTGATGCACTTGTATTTTTATTTAAACAGTGCATGAGGAAATTTATGGTCTATCCAACATTGGGTAGTTGGTATCAGATTTTTTAATATATTTTATTGATTATGCTATTACAATTGTCCCATTTCCCCCCTTCACTCCCCTCCACCATGCACACCCCCTCCCACCCACATTCCCCTGCCCCTTTAGTTCATGTCCATGGGTTGTACATGTAAGTTCTTTGGTTTCTACATTTCCTATACTATTTTACCCTCCCCTTTTCTATTTTCTACCTACTATCTATGCTACTTATTCTCTGTACCTGTTCACCCTCTCTCCTCCTCCCACTCCCCTGTTATTAACCCTCCATGTGATTTCCATTTCTGTGGTTCTCTTCCTGTTCTAGTTGTTTGTAGCGATTTTTCTACCTCACTTAGATCACCCGGCTGTCTGACTAAGTATAGCGATTTTCAAACCTTGCTTTAGTCACTTGCTGTTGCGTGCAGAACCCGGGCCTTTCCCAACTATGAACACACTTAAACATACTAGAAATAATCATGCACAGAAACAGTTCTCTGAGTGGAAATCAGAGACGGAGCGCTCACTCTCCAATTATGTTGAGCTGCTCTGGGCTAACCCTCATAAGGTGGAAAAGCCTCATTCTCTGTGCCAGTGGCTTTTTATTCAGAAAGCAGTCACAGATTGTGGATTGACAGTCTGGCAGAAGGGATCAAAGGGGACACGTATCTTACAAAGATGTTAACAGAGTTTTTGTTGTGATTCCGGCAGAGATTGGAGTATTATCATATGAAAAGACTACAGGTTTTAAAGGTTTCCTGACTGTGCCTTCAAATTCCAAGTTAATAACATCCTCCAGCAAACAGATCTCACAGGAACTT
Source organism: Tonatia bakeri (assembly GCA_004024845.1). Classification (NCBI taxonomy): domain Eukaryota; kingdom Metazoa; phylum Chordata; class Mammalia; order Chiroptera; family Phyllostomidae; genus Tonatia; species Tonatia bakeri. Next base: position 438,737 of record PVIA01000431.1, read on the forward strand.
GCATATTCTTTGTCTCAGGCCTGATTACCCCGGGGGTCCACTGTCTCCAGTCCTAGCTGGCCCCTTGGCTATTTGCTAAAGGCTGGAGACTCTGGCTGCAAGGAGACTTGGATTTCTCACATCTGAGTACAAAGACTCAGTCTAAAAGGGGGCAGGGGTAGATGCCGATCACCCCTTCCTTTCCACAGCCCCTTCAATTATTTCCACAGTCTCGTGTGACTTATTTCACAGAGGCCTTTATGAGATCAGCCCCTGTCTTAGGTCCATTCTCTATCCTAGAGAATTGTTACCCGTCATTGGAAACTGATCTAGCATTAAAGGCCAGTGGCAGAACAAACAGGTAGTGTTCATGCCAGGGGAACAAGTTTTGTCTCCTTAGTGGCTCCTGATCCGGAGGTCTCTCACTCAACCTAAGTCACAGGGGGTCACAGCTTCCTGACACCGGGCAGGGTGGCCCTCAACAGTTGTTTGCTTAGTTTGTTTTTGCTTTTATTTTAGGTGTGGTTGTTAATAATTGTGAGTTTGTTGTCATTTTACTGTTCATATTTTTTATCTTCTTTTTCTTAGATAAGTCCCTTTAACATTTCATACAATAAGGGCTTGGTGATGATGAACTCCTTTAACATGACCTTACCTGAGAAGCACTTTATCTGTCCTTCCATTCTAAATGAGAGCTTTGCTGGATAGAGTAATCTTGCATGTAGGTCCTTGCCTTTCATGACTTGGAATATTTCTTTTCAGCCCCTTCTTGCCTGCAAGGTCTCTTTTGAGAAATCAGCTGACAGTCTGATGGGAACTCCTTTGTAGGTAACTGTCTCCTTTCCTCTTGCTGCTTCTAGGATTCTCTCCTTCATTTTCATCTTGGGCAATGTACTTATGATGTGTCTTGGTGTGTTCCTCCTTGGGTCCAACTTCTTTGGGACTCTCTGAGCTTCCTGGACCTCCTGGAAGTCTGTTTGCTTTGCCAGATTGGGGGAGTTCTCTTTTATTATTTGTTCTAATAACTTTTCCACTTGTTGCTCTTCCTCTTCTCCTTCTGGTACCCCTATAATTCGGATGTTGGAACATTTCAAGATGTCCTGGAAGTTCCTAAGCCTCTCCTCTTTTTTTAAAAATTCTTGTTTCTTCATTTTTTGAATGTTTATTTCAAACATCCTGGTCAGATGTTTATTTCTTCCTTCTGGTCCACACTGTTGATTTGAGTCCCCATTTCCTTTCCAACACTATTGGTTCTCTGTACATTTTCATTTATTTCATTTAGTGTAGCCTTCATTTTTTCATCTAATTTGTGACCAAATTCAATCAATTCTGTGAGCACCCTGATTACCAGTGTTTTGAACTGTGCATCTGGTCAGCTGGCTATCTCTTCATCTCTTAGTTGTATTTTTTCTGGAGCTCTGATCTGTTCTTTCATTTGAGTCATTTTTTCTTGTCTTGACAAGCCTGTTACATAGTGAGGGGCAGAGCCTTGGGTGTTCACCGGGGTGGGGTACCCCACATCATTGTGTTGTGACACTATATGTGGGAGAGAGCTCCAAGGAGTAAACAATGGTGCTTGCTCTGCCCTCTTCTGGATTTCAGTCACTTCCCCTGCTCCCCACAGCAAATTGGGTCCTTCTGGTGCTGATTCCTGGGTGGGTGGGTTTGTGTACATTCTAGACCCTGTAGGTCTGTCCAATGAATTCTCCCATGAGGCTGGGACTTTCTCCTGCTGCCTCAACCCCCACAGTTGTTTTCAATCAGTGGTTTGAGGTTTTATTTCCCTGTGCAGGAGCCCTGGGCTATGCAGTCTGTTCGCTCCCCATTTGTTTTTCCTGGCTTATCTGCACTTGAATGGGGGACTGCCCAGTCCACAATCCGCTATGTGGCCAGGTGCACCTGCTGCTGCCTTGCCAGCCAGCTGCAGCCTTGTGTGCCCTGCTCCACTATCTGCCATCATTGGGTCGGCCACCGCCACCTCACCTGCCCCGGTCCTCCAGCAGCCACAGTGCCTCGAGTCCTCTCTGCACGGCCCATCTCTACCCCTCCTACTGGTCTGGATGAATATGTCTTCTTTAACTCCTTGGTTGTTGGACTTCCATTCAGTTCGATTTCCTGTCAGTTCTGGTTGTTTTCTGTTTTTAAATTGTTGTTGTCCTTTTGGTTGTGTGAGGAGGCGCAGTGTGTCTACCTACCTCCATCTTGGCCAGAAGTCTCTTGGTATCATATTTAACCCATCTATAAACTAGCTGAAAGCAATGATAAACGACCAGCATAGACCAATGATCCTTGAAGGAAGATAAGCACACATTAAGCCCCATATTCACTCTGCTTTATTTTTAGGGTATTTTCCAAACAGTAGAGAAGGAAAAGAGGAGATGAGAGGAAAACAGCAGTCTTGATGGGTGTAAGAAAAAAGAGATTAGGGTTCAGAGCTAGAAAATGGTTCAAATTTCAGTGAGAGGATGGGGGGAGATAAGGAAGATAAAAAAATCTTCATTAAAATGTCCTTCAAGTCCTTGGCCACATCCTAAGTTGTGCATATGCAAGGCAAGCCTCCAGAATATATGGCAGAGAACAGCTGTGGGAGAGGGAGGATACTGAGAAGTAGACAGAAATGATAGAGGTTACCTAGAGATGGGGAAATATCGGGAGTTCTTAATGTGAAGACACTTTTGTGAACATTCTGTATTTTGAGTTGGGACCCCAGAAATAGGAGCAAAACCACACCCAAAGAAGAAGGACTATGCCCTATGATTAATGAAGAGATGGAAGTAGGTCTGCCACAGCAAAGACAAAATCAAGGCTTAGTGTGATCAAGATCTGCCAGTAATACAACTGCATCCCAGAACAATCCTAAACAGTATTTAGAGAAAGATAGCCTAATCAAGAGTCTATAAAAAAATCATTTATAATATCCAGTATACAATATAAACTACTAGATATATGAAGAAGCAGAGAAAAGTGATTGCTAATTAAAAAAATAAAAGTCAGATGGCAGCATAGGCAGACATGGCTTGCCTCTTTGCACAACCACATCAAAATTACAGCTAAAATATAGAGCAACCATCACTCAGAATGGTCATAAATCAAGTTGAATGGAAGTCTGACAAGTACAGAATTAAAGAAACTACATCCATCCAGAGTGGTAGGAGGGGTGCAGATGAGGAAGGGGTGGGTCCCACACCCAGGTGTGGTGGGTAAAAATTCAGGAGGGATATCTCAGGAGCAAGGAGTCCCAGATCCACACCAGGCCCCCCAGCCCAGGGTTCCAATGCCAGGAAGATAAGTCCTCAGAATTTCTAGCTGCAAAAAACAGCAGGGATTGAGTCAGTAGATTAAACTCCTGGAGCCCCAAGCAGTTCCTGTTGAAGAACCCCCACACACATTCACCTACTCAGACTCACTCCCTCTGAGTTCCAGCACCCAGGTAGCAGCTTGAAAGGCACCAGTGGGATACAGCAAGAAATTGAGTGTCTGGTATCAAGTTGAGCAGAGGCCATTGTCCCTTTTCTAAGCCCTCTCCCCACAGAGCCACAGAGCTGGCAAGCTGGTACCATATCTGAGATTCCATCAACCTAGTTAACACTGTTAACCAGCCCTGGAGTTCCCTAGAGATTCTGTCCCACCCAACTTATGGGCCCACCCCAGCAGCTTTTCCATGTGAATGGCTGGTCTTGGCTCTTGCTGTACAACTTCCTAAATCCTTTCAAACAAGCAACAGCTGGCCTCAGTGAGCCCCAGACCCAGAATAAGCAGCAGCCAGCCTAGCTTCACAGCTTGGCCTCACATGGGAATCTCCAAGTCCAGTGCAAGTAGCAGCCATCTCAGATTGCTTTATAGTTCAGACAGGGTGGCCCTGACAAAACACAGTGGGGGCTAACCCTGGTCTGCACCACCTGGGAAACCCCAAGGCCAGCAAACCCAGTGGACAGCTACAGACCACATAGGAGCACCACCACCCTGCCCCTGCACAGCTGATTCTCCAAAGAGGCAGAGGTTTGTGGTAAGTGGTCACAGCCCATCCTTGCAGTTGGCCTGCCTGGGTAAATCTCTCCCACTGATCTGCCAACAGTAACCAAGACTCAACTAAACGAGGAGGGTGTAAACAGCTCACACAAAGGGTGCACCTCGAGTACCCAGATTAGTTGATAGGGGAGGCTGTGCCACTGGACCCTATAGGACACCTAGTACATTAGACTACGCTACCAAGACACAGAGTCAAAGCAGTTCTATCTAATACACAGAAACAAACCCAGAGAGGCTGCCAAAAGGAGCAGACAAAGGAGCATGGCCAACATGAAAAAACAGATCGAAACTCCAGAAAAAGAGATAAACAAAATGGAGATAAGCAATCTATCAGACGCAGAGTTCAAAACGCTTGTCATAATGATGCTCAAGGAACTTAGTGAGGACCTCAGCAGCATAAAAAAGTCAGAAATGAAGGATACATTAATGGAAATAAAGATTTACAAGTAAACAACAGTAGAGTAGATGAAGCTGAGAATCAAGTCAATGATTTGGAACATAAGAAGAAAACAACCAATTGGAACAATAAGAAGAAAAAAGAACCCCAAAATATGAAGGTAGTATAAGAAACCTCTGAGACAACTTCAAGAGGTCCAACATTTTCATCATAGAAGTGCCAGAAGGAGCAGATAAAGAGCAAGAGATGGGAAATCTGTTTAAAAAGTAATTATAGAAAACTTTCCTAATTTGGTGAAGGAAATAGACAAGCAAGCCCAGGAAGCAAGGAGAGTCCTGGGCAAGATGGATGCAAAGAGGCCCACCCACTGCAAAACACATCATAATTAAAATGCCAAAGGTTAAAGATAAAGAGAAAATCTTAAAAGCAGCAAGAGAAAGCAGTTGGTTACCTAAAGGGGAGTTCCCAAAAGACTGTCAGCTGATTTCTCAAAATAAACTTTGTGGGTTAGAAAGGACTGGCAAGAAATATTCAACCTCATGAGAAGCAGAGACCTACAGCCAAGATTGTTCTACTCAGCAAAGATACCATTTAGAATCAAAGGGCAGATAAAGAGCTTCCCAGATAAGAAAAAAGTGAAGGAGTACATCGTCATCAAACCATTATTATATGAAATGTTATAGGGACTTATTTAAGAAAAAGATAAAAACTATGAACAATAAAATGGCAAAAATACACATCAACAATTGAATCTAAAAAACAAATTAAGCAAACAAGAAGAAAAGAGACAGAATCATGGATATGGAAGGTGTTTTGATTGTTGACAGATGGAGGTAGGTGTGGGGGACTGGGTGAAGAGGTGAGGGGATTAAGAAGTACAAATAGGTGGTTACAGAATAGCCACAGGGATGTAAAGTACAGTATAGGAAATGGAGTAGCCAAAGAACTTATACCAATGACCCATGGACATGAACAATGGTAGGGGACTGTCTAAGGCAGTGTGGGGTATTGGGTGAAGTGGGGGCAAAAGGGAGAAAATCAGGACAACTGTAATAGCATAATAAATAAAATAAAATTTAAAAAGTAAAATAGTCAATAAAACAAACCCAGAGAGGATTAGGATATGAATTTGCAGATAAGACTTTCAAAATGACTGTGATTAACATCTTTAAAAAGTAGGAGGGGAAGGGACAAAATGGATTAAAATATGGAACATGGCACCAAAGCCTAATTCTGTATCCTGTAGTCAAAAGTATCCTCATAAGTGTCATCTTCATCATGCTTAGCATAATATTTTATTCATTTATTGAGTACCCACAGTTCTCCACTGAATTAGAAATGGATGTTAAATGATCAAGATCAAAGTCTAGCGAGGGATACTAATGTACTCTATATTCTGTCAATTTTAAGTGTGGAAGGTAGTATGAAAAGTGCATACTGCAGGCTGATTGTGGAGGAACACTTGGTACAGTTTGGTAGAGGCGGAGTTAGGGAAAAGCATGGCTGGCTTCCAGAAGGTAGCAACAGATGAACAACGCTCGAAAGAGAACGGGATCTGGGTGAAGAAGGTATAAATGAGAAGGGAATCTTAACGAGAGAAAATAGCTTGAGCAAAGGCCTGGAGGCTTACAGCGACAGGGCCTAGATAAGTACACAGAGCTGGAGAGCACCAAGTGAATGGTAAGAAGGGATGATAATAGACAGGGAGGGGCTCGGTAACAAAGGGGCAAAGGTCGAAAGGCAGAGGAACTGGGTTTTTACTCAGCCACTGTGGGGAGGCACTGAAGGACAGAGATATGGTTAATTTGCTTTTAACCCTGAACTGGATGTCTACACTGTGGACCACAGACAGACAATCTCACTGCAAAGGGGAGTCCAAGCCAGCCCTGATCTCACAAATAAAAGCAACTAGCGCATTATAGATTTCTCACCAGCTAAGGGTTCTCTGCCTCCCTCTACTCCCCGCCCCAGCTCCTTTTTCTCACAAAACCTTCAATGTCTGGGTCAAAGAAGATAAATATAAAGGAGGAAGTGAAGATAACAAATGAAAGGTGCCCACCGCAGTGTACGGCACATGGGAGATACTGAATGCACGTTAATTCCTTTCCACTTCCTCTGGGTTCAGACAGGACAAGCTGGCAGTCATAAGAAGTAGTTGCTTTCTGATTAGAGAAACTCAGGCTGTAAAACTTCATGCTAAAAAATCCCACACTGTCTTTGAAAATGAGCCACAGCACAGCTCTGCCTGGGGAAGCACATGGTTATGTGAGGCCTCAAAAGGCCTCTCCCCTTGCTCTTGCCCTCCTCATCCTAAGTGATGTAATGAAAAGTCTCACCAAGTCCATTATTAACATAAATATTTTCAGACCTTAAATAAGGTTTTTTTGCATTTCCAGTCTGTTTGCTGGATGGGCTGAATCCCCTGCAGCACTGGCAATACACATAGTATCTCCCGCTGTGGGGACAAAATGGTCATCCAGGAGCCAACAAGTCAAGCAGACAAGAAACAGGACCAGCCAAGCCAGGAGTCAGCCCAGGCAGCCCCAGGATGTTGACTCCAAGGGGCCAAATTCCTTCCATCTGAACCACAGATGCTGATAAAATATTTTCAGGAACAGAATGAGGGAATGTGCTTCACTCACTTCCCAAAATGTAGAATTGAAGAGGTCAAATCCTACTTATTCCGAGCTAAGAAAACAGTGCCCGACTTTATACCACAGCTAAATTTAGGCATGAACTAAGATCTAGCCAATGGCAAGTTGATTTAGATGAGCTAATGCTTGTTCCTGGCACACAGGATGCACTCAGTAATTGGTAACTACTATTATTGTTACAGCAAAAATGGACTGTCTGCTGGATGTTGTACCCCGTCCTCCCACGCACACTAAAATCAGCTGTGCCAATCACTTGCACATCTGGGGAAAATTTTCACAAGGGCTAAGCAGGAGGTGGCTCTCCTTCAGCAGTTGCTCTCTGAAAAGAGGAGGCAGGTGCTATGCTGGAAGAGGTCTGTGCTAGGTGGGCTTGACCTTGCTTGAGCAGAGGAACACAGCTAGTACCCGTCTTTCCCCCTTCTCCCCTCTTCCAGCTGCAGCTTCAGCATTGGGGCTGAGGCAGGTGAGGGGCCACACAGGGGCCAGGCTTAGGCACAGCCAGGAGGAAGTGCTTGGTCATGCTTCCGGCTCCCAGACCCCAGCTGGCAGAACATACCCTGTAAAAGCTCAAGAAGGACTTTTGGAATAAAGAGTTCGATCACTCCTCAAAACCCTCCATTTCTTTAATAATCTTATTCAGCAGACAAGGGTAAATTCCTATGTTTAGATAGTGCCATTGTCCCTAAGTGTAGGACAGATATGCAATAACCAGATAACTTCTCTCATTTTTCTATATTAAAATAAATTAAAAGTTGAGTTTAATTTAGTAATCTAGCCTTCATCCAAAATGTTTTCAGGATTTGCTTCCACTGTCACTCTACTGTCACCATCCTAATATGAAGGCCTACGGTTACCTGAGCTCTCCTTCCTCCTTTACATGCAGCCAGTCGGTCACCTGGTTCATTTTCTTTCCTTTGAGTGTCTCCAGGGTTTGCCCCTCTCCCTTCCACTCCCACTGTCATCTCATCCGCTCACAGCTAGGTTAGTATAAAAGGACCAGGACTGGATTCCCTGCCTCCGAATCCCACCATTGTAAGATGAAACTTGCTAAAACCCCAGTTAAGTGAGAGCATCAGAGCAGCGCCCCTTGAATCCACCACTCAGCAGTAGGTGGTGCTCTCGTGCCAGCTCAGAGTGCTCACAAAAGTTTTGTTCCATCAGGCAGCCTAGTGAGTACAGACTGTGCCACGGTCCATTTTTCAATTTGGCACTGACTATATGCCTCTGGGAACCCAGACTTGTCTAAGACCCTGGCTCTGATCTCCAAGAATCTGCAATATAATTGGGGGAATGAGGCCTTTGAGCACAAATGTATCATCATTTGGCATAAAGCTATAAAACAAGATGGGTTGGAACAGGGCCAATGTGAGTGGGATGAATAAGGGCTACAGGAAAATGCCCAGAGGAGAGAAAGACAACCTCCAACAGGGAAGAGAAGGTAGAGTAGTCTCTGAGCTGGACAGTCGGCTGCGCAGGGTTTCAGCAGGCAGTGGGAGGGAGGGTGGTGTAAACAAAGGCATGATAAGGCAGACAGTGCAGAGCATAGAAGAGGACGTCCTGATGACGGGGGCTGAACGCCCAAGGCCAGTCTCACCCTCCATCCTATGTCCTTCTGGCTGCACTTCCTCTTCACATCTCATGTCAAGGGTCGGCTCCCCCGGGAAATCTCCTGGGGCAGGACAAGTGCCACTCTGATGTAGGACCAGTCAGTGTACCTGCTCTGCACGGGAAATCCAAGTATCCCTTGTTTCTCTACACCAAGAAAGGGTATGCCTTTCCTCACCACATCAGAAACTTGTCCCCAGAGCATGGCATTTCTTATCACAGAAAAGGATTTCTAAAAAGGGGTGGGGGTGAGCTAAAGGTCAAGAAGGCGAGGTTTCTTGGTAGACATGGAATGGTGAGTATGGGAGAAAAGAACCCTTCTGAGACGCAAGTAGAGACAAATTTCCTCCAAGGAAATTGATGTCCTTTTGCAGGTTTTACCATGGGTTTTCTGACTCTCCCCAGGACAGGAACATGAAACTTCAACTCTGCCTGGGAGAGTCATGGGGCACCGGGGTGGGGCTGGAACAGGCAAAACTCCGGAATGAGGCTTTCCCTGAGGAACAGTGGCTACGACTGACCTGGGCACACGTAACTCAGGACACTAGAATCCTGCCAACTCCACACTTACACACTGGAAAGGTTTCTCAGTGTGTACCCGTGACAAGACATCCTCTCGTCTTCACACATGAGACAGTGCATCTCTCTGTTCCAATGACAGAACACAATTCTCTGGGTGGAAACATCTTGGCATTTCAGACTGACTAGCTTAAGCTACAAGAAACAAGTGCACCTACACACAAAATAATTCTTCACACTTGTGAAAGTGGAATCAAGAAATGTAGACCCTTCTCCATCCATCCCTTCTAGTATTTGAAAAACTCGTCGCGGACAGGCCACATTGAAAAGTTGAGCCCACATCAAATGGAAACGGACCAGAAGAGCTGATGGGAGTTCATCTGGAGCAGAAAGACCAGGAAGATCAATGACGACTGTCTCCGAGTCACCGGAGGGCTATCCTGTGTGAGAATGAAGAGACTGGTTCTGGCAGACCTCAGAGGGCAGAGCTGCAACCACTTGGTGAAAGCTCCAAGAAGGCAGATCCGGGCTTGCAGGGAGGAGGGCTTTCTAACAAATGGCGCTGTGTAACAGGCTGCCTCACAGAGCTGTGGCCTCCTCAACCCCAGAAATGCTCATCAGAGTCTAGAAGAATGCATGTCAGTGAGGGAGATTGACAGGGAGTTAGTTTGGCCCTGAGTTAGGATTAGACCCTATGATTGATTCAAAGATGCTAATACTCTAACATGCTCCTGGTAGGGCCTGAACCATTCATCAGCATCCAGTTCCTATCCTTGCCCCTGGGAGCAGTGCGACTAGATTTCTAGCCCTCTGCTGTGACTCCTGGGCCCTAACCGACATGACCTGGACGGCATCCCCCAGCACTCCTCCCCATAGAGTGGGAGCTGTACTCACACCGGACAGTGGGTGTTCCCAGAGCCCACCCAATACTTTAAGACCCCCATGCTTTTGCTCATGCTCTTCCCTTTCCCTGAACCCCAACTTTGGCTGTATGTTTCCCCATCTCTGTTGTTCCTCTAGCAGTGACAGGCACCTCAGTGAACTTCCCCTATGTAGCAACTCTGTGTTTGCCAGTGCCCAATGCGCCCACATGGGAAGGCCTGACTCCTATCTTCAGCAAGTGTTCTAAGATCTTGCCAACCTGGTCACATGCTTCCATTTCCCTTTCCTTCTGTTTGCAGCAGACCTTGTATCTAACACTCATGGACTGGGTCCTTCTCAAGGCCCCTTCCCGGTTTCTCCTGGCACCAGGTCCCTGCCTCACCTCCATGCTCTGCTGCCACATGCTGCCCACTGTCTGCTCAGCATCCTTGTTGTGAACAAGGGTGTACTCTTCACCCTCCCTCCCCAAGCCCTGCAACAAAGCCTCCTTATGCCTCTCTTCCACTCCTGATCCCATCTATGTGACCCACCTCAAGTCTGTCTCCATAAACCTACCATCTAATGAGCACCTACTGGGTATACTAAGTGCTTTATATACATTTAAAAATAAATCCATACAACAATCCTAAGGCATGTATTGAAATCTACATTTTCTAGATAAGAAGGTGCTCAGAGAAGGTGAACTGGCCACAGATAGCCTATCAACTAGGGAGAGGCTAAGCTGGTATTCAAACCCAGTTCTATGTGATTGCAAAGCCAGTGCTCTTTCTAGAGGCCCTTGCTGGCTCTTCTGGCCTCTGTTCTGTCTGCCCTCCAAGAGAGGCCTGAACCACACAGGGAGCTCCTCCTCAGCTCCACCCAAGGGAGGAAGCAGAGGTGCAAAAGGGAGGCTGAGCAACAAGTTCAGAGAGAATGGAGGCACAAAAAGGGTGGGTAAGTATAGGCTGTAGGAGGCGCAAGGCCAAGAAGAGAGGTCACAGTGGGAAAGGAAGGAGAAGGGGTTCACTGGAGTGAGACAGGAGGTAAAGGGAAGGAAAGGAAGTGGGTTCTTCAAAGTAAGATGCCTGGAAGGGAATCTTATAAAAGTTCCCTCCCCCACAGACTCAATTTGTTTTTTTAGTCTTTCATTCTTCAAAAAGGAACTTAAAACATTTCCTCCACTTCCCCTACTGGGGCAGAGCTGACAGGCTTTCTTTTTTCTTAGACTAACTCCCCACTCTTTCCCCCATATACACTAGTTCCCTGAAACCCAATCCTGCCAGGTAAGGAACAGAGGCCTTGGTATCAGCAGTCTTATCCCTGGAGTGCTTACTATTTCTAAGCCATTTTTTTCTTATAAGATATCAGAATCACATCAATGCTGAACCTGATTTTCCCTACTCTATTCCCCCATCCAGTGCCGGGGGGTGGAGAGACATGGACCCCAGCACCTAGCTATGGACCTGACACATGGTAGATACTCAATGTCTATTGACAAATGCATGTTTCTCAGTTACTTCCTGTGCCTCAAACAACCTCTATACTGATCAGAACCTACTTTTCCTAGCTCACCTACACTGCTATGGACAGAACCCACGGGTAACAACTGGAATTCTGGAAAGGACTGTTAACATAGTGTTCACGTTCTCAGTTCCAAGGGCTAACCATGGGGTATATGCAGTTCTATGGGATCCATTCATTAGCAGAGGCGACATATGAGGCTATTCACATACAACAATTCAGGTCTTGGCCTCTTCCAGCCCTCATGACAGAACTGGGAGGAAGCCAAGCCTCCCATGCCTAGTGTTCCTTCCTCTGGTTGCTCCCACACCCATACTCCTGGTGCAGGCCTGGTGATCGCGGTATACAGTGGGGCTGAAATTGCAGGCGAGGGAGAAAAGAGAGGGAGAAAGGTTTGTAAGGAGGAGAAAAACAGCTTTGGGAGAAAACACACATGCAGACTGCAGAACATAGTGACTTGGATTATTTTTGGAATCTAATGTTTCTAATGTTCAAGAGGAGGAAATGAGAAAAAGTAAGCAGAGATTCCCAGGATCAGTTGGCTGGAAATAATACAGGACACTGTGTCCTGTGTTGGGCTGGAACACAGACACACTTCCTCACCCTGAGCCCAGTCAACAGGGGGTGGAGGGGGCGGTGGTTTCGGTCCCAGGAGGAGGAGGGAGAGCAGGATTGAGAGGGCACCAGAGAGTTTCTCAGAAAAAAATAAAATAAAAAAAGGCAGGAAATTACAAACGAACCATAAAAACCTTGCCCTTCTGGCTGCTCCCAAAGGTCACAACTCTTTGAAACCTCCCTCCTACCACCAAGGGCTCAGGCAATGAATCACAGAGACTTGTTGGTGTGCCCCCTGGAGGCCTGTTTGGTGCTTTCCCTTTTACCACAGTAATAGCCAGGACACAGGTCAGATAACTCCTACCCTTCATTTTTTCCCCAGTTCCTCTGGCCACCTCCTAGGTTGCTGGCAAGTGCATTCTTTCTCCTGCAGGACAAGGTGTAGTGTGTGTGTGCTGGAGACTTGGAGGTAGCCTCAGAGCAGAAGGCTTACCTTACCATGCTGCCTACTTTTCTCTATCCCAGGCATACCTCCCAAACTCACCAAGTCTCAGTTTTCCCTTCTGTAAAATGGTAACTCATGTTCACATCTGCCACACAAAGTAGATGGGAGACCAAATGATGACTCACAATGATGGATGACTCTGGGTGGGTCTCTGCTTCTGGGTCAAAGTTTTCTACGTAAAAGGAAGGGCTGGACCAGAAAATCTCTTAAGATCAAGGGTATAAGAACACTTTAAAAACCGACATTAAAAAAAACACTGTGTATTATAATTACTACAATGGCACTTCAGTTTGACAAATGACTATGGAGCCATGCTCACTGCTGGTTTGAGAGGAGCAGGGATTGGAGCTGTGGTGACGAGAAGAGGCGGTGGGCCAGGATCCAGCAGGAAGGACAGGCAGTACAGTTTCTCCACAACTGGCCCCGCTGGTCCTCGTTACCCCAGGCAGGCTTTGAGTCCTACGTTGGGCCCTAGGGAGTGATCAGAACTGTTTATGCCTTGGAGGGAGGGAGTAGGAAATAGCAGTGGATACTTTGCCCAGTGACAGGGCATCCTGGGGATGTCCTGAATTGCTAATGTAGTTAACAGGACATACAGACCGCACTGTAACCCTCAGCTCTGAGCCCCGCTGCCTATTGCCATGCCCTTTACCCAGTAAGCCCCATAAATATTTTCTCATAGCAAATAGCATGAAAGTAACATTTTGTTTGCATAAACCTTCAATAATATCAAAATGCATACAGGTATGTCTTAGATGGATGTAGGAAGTGTTGCTGGTCCCAAGTTTGCAGGAGAATGTGACAAATATACTCTTAG